>VZRS01007681.1:30850-122303 GCA_013398055.1 Ifrita kowaldi
GTTGTGTGTGGGTTTTTTTTTTTTTCCTCCTTTTTTTTTTTTTTTTAAATTAGGTCTCAATCCCATATTTCTCCCTGATTTATGAGAATCCCACCTTTAGGATCTCCTTTTTCCTTCTGTTTGGGTGATCTGTGGAGGAATCTGGGGTGGGAAAAGTAGTGGTCCCAGACTTTCCATAACTAGACCACAGGAAAATAAGACCACTAAAGAACTTAAACTGTACCATTGACGGAAAAGAACCCCACCAAAAAACCAGAACAAAACAAAAATGCCAACCAACAGACCCAAACAAACTAACTTACGTCACTATAGCACAGGAGACTGTATTAAGCAGCACAGATTTGAACAGTTAGAGCAGGATCAGAGTTGGGTGAAAGCACTCTTCTACACAGCATGGGGGACACTTGATCCTTACTGCCAGAAAGTCTTCTGCAAGGAAATTAATCTAGTCACTTTTTCTGGAATGCCAATATCTGATCTCTGCCTTGCTCCCTCTGATGCATTTCACTGGAGACTGGTGTTTCCTCTTGTTTATTGTGAATATTTAGAGCTGCGGTATAACAAGTAGAAGATAACCATAAAGGATTGTGAATCAGACAATACATAACATATTGTGTAACAACAAAAAGCTGCACCTCAGGCAAAATATATATATTACATATATTTTAACATTTTCCTAAATGTATGTTATGTTCACACACAAAAAGTTCTATGGTACATTCATGGAACAAAAATGCATGTAGAAATGACTTATTTTTATAGAGGATTCCCCCAAAGAAGTAAAGAACTACATTCTCATCAGGACTGCCTTAGTGCAATAAGCTAACTTCCATTAAACTTAAATTGAGCCCATTCTATCACGGCGCATTTAAACTCAGGAAACAAGGCAAGTAGGGACACTTTGGCTGGTTTGAACAGTACACTCTTAGCATCCAAGATGACGATCACTTGTTAAAACAGAAAAGATTCCCAGATGTTTACTGGTCATGGGCTATTCAGAAGACTCAGTCTATGTGTAGCTGAAGTAAACAGGGTAGAGAAGGCTGAATGGTCAGGTTCAGTGATGTTTCCACAGTCAAATGATGAACCTTTGAATATGTTTTATATTTAGGTCTGATCCTACCTCACGGTATTCTGGAAAAAACAAGCATATGAGAAATAACAGCATTGCTTTTCTTGATAACCAAAAGAACTGAGGTAGAAGCTGACATCTCAGATTTATTTAACACTGGGTTGATTTTTTTTTTTACTACTATATTTATCTTTCCTCTTTGTATTTTCTTTCTTCATAATGTTCTACTACTTGCAAAGCATTTATGTTTCTTTCCCATGGGCTAATGAACATGGAAATTTAGCATTATGAGCTGAAATCCAGGTGAAAACAATTAAGTAGGTCATCACACTTTCAAAAATGTCAGTTTTAATAGAAGATGCTGCCATCTCAGCCCTTTGGAAAAGTCTAATATACAGCTGCTTTACTGTAGACTCAGAAGCCCAAATTTAGATACTCAGCTCTCAATAGCTTCACTAATTTTCCTTTCATGTTTTTGTTTTTATAAGTTTATTGTAGTATGTCTCTTGGCTTTCCAGTTCTTTTGAAAGTATTGGAAAAAATATGATATGAGTCCAATACTAATTGTTTTCATTTTGGAATATTACTCATCTTTTCAGAGAAAAGCATCATTTCTAGGCAACATTGTGTTCCTTATTTGCACAGTTGTGTGTTGGCTGCATCTCACTCTCATATATACATGCCAAAGATGAGTAGCTGTATGCATCCAAATGTATTATTTGTTTATAGTATGCATGCAAATTGTACAAAGTAAATGTACTGAATTAGTGTATTGAAGTCCTTTTCTTTTAATCTTGTATTTTCCTTAAAACATGCATATTCCTTCCTCAGTGTCCTTCTAGCCAAGATTTTGAGAGTTCACAGCTAAGTAGATGAGTAGAAAAATGTTTTAGAGTCCTTGATTTGCTGTCTATGAATTTTTGTAAGTGAAATCTCCATTTTTATCATCTTTCTTATCTTTCCTCTAGTTAGAAGGAAGAATTTCAGAATACTTCCAATAAAGGAGAATCTAAGTTTTATATGCATTACAAGGGAGCATAACTGCTTGATTTGATATTTTGGTTTCTATGTGATTTTGTTAAATAGAGAAAATTCACATTTTTGTCTCTATGAGGAGTTGAATTATTTGCTATTCATTTTTTTTAGATCAACCTTTTTAAAAAGGACAAAGATATTCAAGATCAGAATCAGAATGTATTATGTCTGTGTACCCAATAAAGCTGTTGATCTTACTCCACTCTTCTGAGAAGAATCCATAGCTGGAAATGAAAGAGCAGAAGGAAAACAAAGGCCAAGAATAGCAGACCTCCCACTGGGATCATAGTCTTTGTCTCGTTCTTTCCATTACAATGACTTGGAATGGTAACAGAGCCCATGATGTATCATTACATGTGACTGGAGAGTCCCTGGAAAGATGGTCAAAGACACTTTTGCTATAAGAAATAATCATTCATTTTGTAGATGAACAATATAGTGCTACTAAAATGTCCTTTAACTTTTAATTAATATTTCTAAGTGAAGGATTTCTTCTTCTTTATATAAACACTACTGATGAAAATAAAATTTCAATTTTGAAACTGTATTTTCTAAATTGACTGTCTAGTGTACTAATTTAAGGCAGCTTTAGGGCCATATAATGACTAATACGAACAATCTGCCACGTAGAAACTGACAAGAAGAGTAATTTTTCTTAGATGAATTGTGATCCACTGTCCACTAGTGGTAGTCACTGGAAGTGATGATTCTGCCAATATTGAGTGTTCTGAAGGATGTTTGTGTTTGTAACCTGTTCAGATGTACACTACAACACAGACCTCCTGTCTTTCATGAAAACCAACCACTTATTAAGATTTCTCATCTATAACTTTGAAAACTACTATTTTGCAGACTCTGAANCTCAATCCCATATTTCTCCCTGATTTATGAGAATCCCACCTTTAGGATCTCCTTTTTCCTTCTGTTTGGGTGATCTGTGGAGGAATCTGGGGTGGGAAAAGTAGTGGTCCCAGACTTTCCATAACTAGACCACAGGAAAATAAGACCACTAAAGAACTTAAACTGTACCATTGACGGAAAAGAACCCCACCAAAAAACCAGAACAAAACAAAAATGCCAACCAACAGACCCAAACAAACTAACTTACGTCACTATAGCACAGGAGACTGTATTAAGCAGCACAGATTTGAACAGTTAGAGCAGGATCAGAGTTGGGTGAAAGCACTCTTCTACACAGCATGGGGGACACTTGATCCTTACTGCCAGAAAGTCTTCTGCAAGGAAATTAATCTAGTCACTTTTTCTGGAATGCCAATATCTGATCTCTGCCTTGCTCCCTCTGATGCATTTCACTGGAGACTGGTGTTTCCTCTTGTTTATTGTGAATATTTAGAGCTGCGGTATAACAAGTAGAAGATAACCATAAAGGATTGTGAATCAGACAATACATAACATATTGTGTAACAACAAAAAGCTGCACCTCAGGCAAAATATATATATTACATATATTTTAACATTTTCCTAAATGTATGTTATGTTCACACACAAAAAGTTCTATGGTACATTCATGGAACAAAAATGCATGTAGAAATGACTTATTTTTATAGAGGATTCCCCCAAAGAAGTAAAGAACTACATTCTCATCAGGACTGCCTTAGTGCAATAAGCTAACTTCCATTAAACTTAAATTGAGCCCATTCTATCACGGCGCATTTAAACTCAGGAAACAAGGCAAGTAGGGACACTTTGGCTGGTTTGAACAGTACACTCTTAGCATCCAAGATGACGATCACTTGTTAAAACAGAAAAGATTCCCAGATGTTTACTGGTCATGGGCTATTCAGAAGACTCAGTCTATGTGTAGCTGAAGTAAACAGGGTAGAGAAGGCTGAATGGTCAGGTTCAGTGATGTTTCCACAGTCAAATGATGAACCTTTGAATATGTTTTATATTTAGGTCTGATCCTACCTCACGGTATTCTGGAAAAAACAAGCATATGAGAAATAACAGCATTGCTTTTCTTGATAACCAAAAGAACTGAGGTAGAAGCTGACATCTCAGATTTATTTAACACTGGGTTGATTTTTTTTTTTACTACTATATTTATCTTTCCTCTTTGTATTTTCTTTCTTCATAATGTTCTACTACTTGCAAAGCATTTATGTTTCTTTCCCATGGGCTAATGAACATGGAAATTTAGCATTATGAGCTGAAATCCAGGTGAAAACAATTAAGTAGGTCATCACACTTTCAAAAATGTCAGTTTTAATAGAAGATGCTGCCATCTCAGCCCTTTGGAAAAGTCTAATATACAGCTGCTTTACTGTAGACTCAGAAGCCCAAATTTAGATACTCAGCTCTCAATAGCTTCACTAATTTTCCTTTCATGTTTTTGTTTTTATAAGTTTATTGTAGTATGTCTCTTGGCTTTCCAGTTCTTTTGAAAGTATTGGAAAAAATATGATATGAGTCCAATACTAATTGTTTTCATTTTGGAATATTACTCATCTTTTCAGAGAAAAGCATCATTTCTAGGCAACATTGTGTTCCTTATTTGCACAGTTGTGTGTTGGCTGCATCTCACTCTCATATATACATGCCAAAGATGAGTAGCTGTATGCATCCAAATGTATTATTTGTTTATAGTATGCATGCAAATTGTACAAAGTAAATGTACTGAATTAGTGTATTGAAGTCCTTTTCTTTTAATCTTGTATTTTCCTTAAAACATGCATATTCCTTCCTCAGTGTCCTTCTAGCCAAGATTTTGAGAGTTCACAGCTAAGTAGATGAGTAGAAAAATGTTTTAGAGTCCTTGATTTGCTGTCTATGAATTTTTGTAAGTGAAATCTCCATTTTTATCATCTTTCTTATCTTTCCTCTAGTTAGAAGGAAGAATTTCAGAATACTTCCAATAAAGGAGAATCTAAGTTTTATATGCATTACAAGGGAGCATAACTGCTTGATTTGATATTTTGGTTTCTATGTGATTTTGTTAAACAGAGAAAATTCACATTTTTGTCTCTATGAGGAGTTGAATTATTTGCTATTCATTTTTTTTAGATCAACCTTTTTAAAAAGGACAAAGATATTCAAGATCAGAATCAGAATGTATTATGTCTGTGTACCCAATAAAGCTGTTGATCTTACTCCACTCTTCTGAGAAGAATCCATAGCTGGAAATGAAAGAGCAGAAGGAAAACAAAGGCCAAGAATAGCAGACCTCCCACTGGGATCATAGTCTTTGTCTCGTTCTTTCCATTACAATGACTTGGAATGGTAACAGAGCCCATGATGTATCATTACATGTGACTGGAGAGTCCCTGGAAAGATGGTCAAAGACACTTTTGCTATAAGAAATAATCATTCATTTTGTAGATGAACAATATAGTGCTACTAAAATGTCCTTTAACTTTTAATTAATATTTCTAAGTGAAGGATTTCTTCTTCTTTATATAAACACTACTGATGAAAATAAAATTTCAATTTTGAAACTGTATTTTCTAAATTGACTGTCTAGTGTACTAATTTAAGGCAGCTTTAGGGCCATATAATGACTAATACGAACAATCTGCCACGTAGAAACTGACAAGAAGAGTAATTTTTCTTAGATGAATTGTGATCCACTGTCCACTAGTGGTAGTCACTGGAAGTGATGATTCTGCCAATATTGAGTGTTCTGAAGGATGTTTGTGTTTGTAACCTGTTCAGATGTACACTACAACACAGACCTCCTGTCTTTCATGAAAACCAACCACTTATTAAGATTTCTCATCTATAACTTTGAAAACTACTATTTTGCAGACTCTGAATAATAACAAAGTATTCTAACAATATAGTGAAAAAGCCAATACATAAGAACGAAAAACAGCTTTCAAAGTCGTTTCCAGAGTTATCATCTGAAAAAGTAACACCTGGCACGGAACGGGGCCTGTCATGTTGGCAGATGCTCCAGACTCTACAAAAACATGCACTGCCTCCTCCCAGTAGTGATACAAGATTCCAAAAGAAATCATGGGTGAGTTCAGTCAAGAGCAGATTTTCTTTCTATATCCACCCAAATGGACAATTGAGCATTTGTGGAGTCCTCAGCCTGGAGTGACCCAAGGTTACAATGCTGTTGATTAGCTGGTTTCCTCTGGGATAGATTTTGCTTTACATTAGAGATGACAGTCTGCTCATTTCTTCTTGTCCTCTCATGTAAGGCCCCTCATCCTAAAGCATGCTGCTCAAAACCATGTTCTCAAGTAATGCTGGCATTTCTTTCCAAATAATCTTTAAAAAACACTGTAAAGTCTGCTTAGTTATACTACATCCCAAATGTTGCTTTATAGGTGATTTACATATTTAATGATCTGCAAAGTGATTTTTCAAAAATTAGTTATAATCATATTCCTGGTCTGTTTAATACCCATAGCGTACTTTGTATTATCCAAGAGATTACTCAGTCATAATGAAATCTAATATTTTTACTTTTGCTGTGTCCCCTACTTTTGTCCTACAAGTATGAAGTTGCATTATTACATGCCCTTTTCCTTCTGTGTTCTTCACCCTTTTGTATTTAAATACACAGAGCCTGAACTTAAACCTGAAATGTAAAAACATTTTTACAGAGTAGATCCATTGCGTGAGAAAATGCTCTAATTAAGGGCAAGGTGTGACTTCTTATTTCATGAATGTGAGGTCTGTAGGTTAGCAAGCTAATATTCCTACTGGAAAAAGTGACTGCCAGATGGCAATCTGGAGGGTTACACTGGACCCAGTTTCCACGTAGACTTAACAAGAGAATTAGTAAGACATTCCATACGAATGTTTCCAACTGCTTTTAGCCAAGTCCCACTGATGTTGCCTTGTCTTCATCTATGCCACTGGGAAATTACCTCCTAATTTCTGCTGCTAACTCCTCTCTCCAGCTGCAGCACAGCTCATTAGCTCAAGCTCTGTTACACTACCTCTCTGTCTGACTGTCAGTGCCATAGATTATAAATCATTTAAGGTCATGACTGGTACTTTTGTATGTTTTCTATCAGGCAAACCAAACACGACCACCAAACATTGGTATTAGATCATATTAATTACTTTCATAAGCCTTTAAATGAATTATTCATTATGGTATTTAATCTGGATATATATTAAAAGGAAAGTTTGAGTAATTACGTCCTTATTTGACAGACACACTACATAAAGAAAGTATATTTTAAGTCTTGTACATACAGGAGTCAGAAAAGCGTAAGTGTCATTGACGACTCACTACACAGCTTCTATGAAAGATGGAATCCAGAAACAGAGTCTGCTTTTGGAAATTGACAAAGTGAACCACCAAATGGGGTCAAACCAGTTCAGTCCCAGAGCAAGGAGCAGATCCTAGTAATTTTCCCAATAATCAGACTTTCCATAGCAAATTTGACAAACAAATGTACCTAGTTAAATGCCAACATGGAAACTTCAATTAGATGCAGCTAATGGGAAACTATTTTGCAGGCCTTTCAGCAAGAGCTGAGTAAAAGGTCGGGATGTTTCTTTGCTGAAGTAGGTTTGTTAAAATTAGCGAATTTTCTTTTTAATTTTATATGCTTTCAAAAGAGTCACAAAAATGCGAAGAAATCCTGTAGCAGAGAGAGAAGAAGCTTTAAAAAAGTCAAGTGAATTCAGCTTAAAACTTCTTTTCAGCTCTTTTGACCACTAAAATGCTCTCTCTCTGTCTGCAAAATGTAAAGCTGCTTCTGATCCAAAACATTCGCAGCATCAGCTGAGTAAGACAAGTGAGATATGTTCTTCCCAACTGGGTAATTATATTTTAAAGATCCATTAATATGAATTCTAGGGTGAAATACGAAAGATTGCTTTTGTCAGAGGATACTGGCATATTTCAAAAGCAAAGGAAAAAATACCTTGACAGACTAGATCAAGATGCCATGCCATGCTTTGCCTTCCTTAAACTGCCTTTTATCAGATGGATTGATGTGTTACAACCATTTGAGGAGACAGATCAGTCCATGTGACAGAAACAAAACATCTGATTGAATCTGGTTTGACTTTAACAGCAAAGGGAAGTGTTTATTTCCCTTGTCAGTAGGCTGACAGAATTAGACAAATATTGGCATATGGATTATTTTAAATGAACTTCATCAATACAAAAATCTATTGAGAAAATTACCAATAGCAGAATGGAGGGTGGCCTTTTTATCAGTTCAGTCTTCCTCTCCCCCCCATACCCTCAAGCAAGCTTGACTTACATGATGTTGTTTCTTTCCTTAAAGCTTGCTAGTAACTCTTTCCACTGGCCCTTTTCAGACTGCACTATCACTGCTGGTTTTGTTTGCATTGCAATGTTGATCAGATTAAAACTCATAAAGCATAGAAAGATTTGTCTAGATCTTCCTGTGTCTGAAAAATTATATAGCTAAATATCAGCACTTTTAGCCTACAGCCCTACTGATACACTCAGGGGTGGTCTATGGAGGAAAGATTCCATTTTAATAATGCAGCTGTCAGTTTCAGCCAGGGCCTTCATTAATAATAGAAATGACAGATGCATGCCACTGACAGGTTACTTTTTGGTCACCTCCTCTTTCTCATCTAGCAAATAACCTCACATCACAAATAATAATCATCAAGTAATATTTCCAAATCTGTTGCATTTCTAATGTACAGACATCTCCGTATATCCTACGAATTAAATTTGTTTCTGTTATTTTTCAAAATAATTTACGGTAAAGGCTATGTTTTATAAAAACAGTTTACCCTAAAAAACCCCACTCCCTACATGTTGCCTGTAAATGTCAACATGATTGTCAGTATTGTGTAATAGATGAGTAATTGCCATAGAAATCCTAGTTATGGAACATCAAATTCAGGGCAGATGATGTCCTTGAAGCACAGGATCATTTAGAAATGATAACTTAAACTTGAAAACTCATCTACAATCTATTTACCACCTTATTATTGTGTGATATTTTTCATGCATCCACTCATTTTACCCCAAGAAGATCTGTCACATTCTGGGGAATGAGACCAATTTAATTTGCTGACCATCTCATGACTTTGACAAAGCTCAGATTTGTTCTAAACGTAAAAATACAGATAACAAAAGAGACTGCTTATATAACAAACAATGTTGATTATGCCAAGATACTGACTTGAAATTAAAGTGAAATGAAAGCAGTAAAAATAGAAAATCTTATAAAACAAGGGGAGATATTCCACTTTCTACTTTCCAAACATTAAATTTTTGATAATACATATTGTACTCACTGATGCAGAAATTTACATCCCTCCATCTGTAAACAAGAAAGATGTATCTTCTTTCCCTAGCAGAAGCAAATGGAAAAGAATGGAATAGCTGCCCATTTCTTTTCAGTTGACTATTGGACAGGGACTTGTGCAGGTCATGAAAACGTGTTGAAACATGCATCAATTTGTCATGGAATATACTTCATTTAAATACAATCTGACTAAAGAAGGAATGAAGAAAGTTAATTTTATGTAAGGTCTAAATATCATTTGCGCATTTGAAAATCATGCTTAGTTGAAATGTTTCCTCTAGTCAAATATATGCGGCAAATCCTATTTTGAGGGGCAGAGAACAGTTTAAAGCACATCCAAAGCACAAGAGTACCTAACACATGAGAGAGAATTGAGCAATTACAGAGTCTCCCTTTGCTTCTGGGATAGGAGACTGAATTTCTACACAAAAATATTTCTACGAAGTCCTGAATTCCCAACACATATTAAAAAGTTCACACATATACATTTTATTGGGCACACTTTCGTTGAATTCCCAGTACAAACAGAAAAGTGGGCTCAGACTGTCTTTCTTTCAGTAATGTCAGGGTTTGTTCCCTTTGGTTTTCCCTGAATATAATCAAAGATGTTAGTGGTGAGATCAGGGGCAGGGTGGGGGAGAAATACAAGGTGCTGCAAATAACATGGCCACTAAAAGAAAATTTAAGTCAGAGTCCCAAAGCTAACCCACCAAAAACTGCAAAAGGGTCAGGAGGGAGAAAGGGCAGTACAAACATCACCTAACCCCCACATTCTGATTTTTTGATTCTGTTCTACATGCTTTCAAATAGTTAACATAGTTGATGTAGTGAGGTGTATTAGTACATAATGGTCAGGCAACCATTTTTACCACATATTTCAGAAAGCTATATTAAAGAACATCAGCATCATTGGGGTTTCTAGATAGTTGGAAGGGGTAAGAAAAGTGGTTGAGGGGAAGAAAAGACACACACACAAGAACAAGGGAAAGATTTACCCATGTTATACAGCCTAAAGAAACTTCAGCCTTCTTTACTGGCAATCTACTCGTCGGCCTGCTGATTGAAGCCCAATCTCATTTACAAAAACTTTACTTTTATATCCTGCTAGGCATGCAACCCAAAGTTTCTATGTAAATGTTATTAATGGAAGTCCTCTTATGCAAAAAGTGTGACTGTTTCTCCAAAAAAAAAAAAAAAAAAAGAAAGAAAGAAAGAAAAAAAAGAAAAGTAAGCCTTAAAGAATGTCTGTGGGACAGAGAAACAGTGTTGATCCTATGAGCCAAATGCAGATCTCTATCTCCAGCACAACTAAGGAGCACTATGAAAACAACTCAGAAATCTTTCCTCCATTAACTGGTTGTAGAGGAAAAGACTGGCTAGAGCATGAGGAAAAGTCAGCTTAAGGGATGGATTAAATGGAAGTCTTCCGTGGCCTTCAAGCTAATTAACTGTAAAGTTTACTGTAGAACACTTTAGATGCTTACTTTCTGGCATCAGGGTTGTATTTAGAGGCTAGGGAATAATATCTTTAGCTGTTATTAGAGTTACAGAAAGATTTTGGTTCAAACACAGAATAAGTCCAGAGTAATTGGCAACAGATTGACTGAAATAGTCAATAAATATTGTTTCATCTAACTTTTCATACTGCAACAAAGGAGGAGTTTTCCCCTAGAGAAATGTCATTGTAGGTTTCATTCTCATATAAAATAAGCTTTTATTACTCATCTAATTTAAGAAACATTAAAAAAAATAAGAATAAGCACAAATGTAATCATCCTCTTATATGCTATGAGTATCACATAATTATGCTTTCCTTCCACGTTATTACATATGGAAACTATCAATTCAATAGAAAACTCTTTCCCTGAAAAATTTAAAGTAATCATCCCAGTGCTTTAATATTTCTTATATGTTCATAATTCTATATAAGATCTCTTATTTTCAAGATAAAACTCACCAGGTTATCTGAAGATATTTTACTCTGCCTTGTGAAGGAGTTTGTTTTTCACATGTATCATACCATATCAAAGCTTGTGATACGACTTTTAATTTATTTTACTCTCTCCTTTATGTTTGATGCTAATGACCTCTGGGTTTTTTTAAATGCACAGAATTTTTAACTATCCCATTAAGTCATGATGAGGTTTACAATAGCTGAGACATCTGGCCTGGATGTGATATATATGAAAGGTAGTCACCTCACAAATCAGCAGACTGTGGTGCTTGAGAGAGATTAGTCAGGAGGGTTACTTTAAAGCTTCCTCAGATAGAGAGATCAGACACATCTCCCAGATGTAAAATGGCTCTGTCTCTTCTGGAGAATGTATTGAAAGGTGACTATGAAGGAGAACTGGGTGGCCCAAGAGGTATGGTAGTAGACTGTGGATCTATTAATCTCCAAGCCATTTTTTGGAAACTACTAAAGGCCTGTAAGATTTTATGCAAAGCCAACAAAATAATAATTGTTAAATACACTGTTGAGTCCTATTGCATTTGTGGAGGCTCTACCACAGCTGTTAACCTTAGAAGCCAGGAATAACATACATTAGAAATTACAATGGAAGTGTCCAGCACTTGCTGCAGGCTGTTGGGGTGAGATCCTGGTGGGATTTTGTAGCCCTGTTTTCTCTGACAATTTTTAATAAAATTAAACATAACAAAAGAGGAAGGTTCTACCTCCTCCTTCAGTAGAACAAAGATTGGCTTCATGGGATTGAGAAAGCAGCACAGTAGCAACAGTCACTTGTTCAAAAATACAAGGAGAAGGGCAGGTGTCCCGATTTATTTACAGCATTTGTTCAGAAAGTGTGGGGACACACCTCAGCCTGAAGAGTTTAAATGGTTAAATTGCCAGAAGAGTGCAACAGTCATGGAGCCAGGAAGTAGTTTAGATAACTACTGAAGGCTACTGAAGCTACGGGAATTGCAGGGGGAGGAGACCATTTTCTCTGACAGTGCTTTGGAGTGGGGGAGCTGACGCTGGGTAGTTGATGTATTTCACTCCACACAGCCAAACCCAGGTTTAAAACAAAAACAAAACTCCAGAACTAAGGAAAGATTGGTGTTTAGAACTGATCACTCCTTCTAGCTCTCTTTTCTGTTCATTAAATGAACCTTGCATTTGTGTGTGTTTTTTGGTGCTAGCCCACTTAAGTAGCGGGAGACAGGGCTGTGCTCATGATGCCTTTGTAGCTCTGCGTTTAAGACATTTTTCCAGGATGTGGGAAAGCTACTGCCAGGTAGTCCCAAGCCTCCTGTCTTCCAGATTAGTGTACTGAACAGCATTTTAGATTATTATGTAAAAGTAATAGCCAACATAAGACCTTTTAAAATGAATTATTCCTGCTCATATAGGTACCTAGATTAGGTAGTAACTTGACAATAATGGAGGCATCTAACATTTTACAGATTTAGGCTTGACAGAGGCATGGGAGTTGCCTCCTACAGACATACCCCTACACTGAGTGTTTCTCAATGCCTGACTTTAAATGACTTCATACGCTGTGTGAGGTTTTTGAGGAACATTTTTCAGTGGTGTCTATTTTGACATACTGTGTATATAAGGTGCCATCTATTTTCTTATCTTCTCTAAAGTGGGCTGGTGTCTGGCATCTGAGAACATGTCCCCAGTTTTGGAAAAGCACAGAGCATTGAGATGCTGGACCATCTGCCAGGAGTTATGGAATCTGCAGGGTTCTGTGAAGCAGAGACACATCCCCGTATTAAAGAATCACCGAATAACACATAATTTCAAGAATACAGACATTCTAAATGTTGAGGCTATACTTCCACCATTCCCAAAGCAGGTGACATTTATAGAGCTTTGCACTATAGGACTGTGTCCGTGCTATGAATAGCCCTATAAAACAGGACCAGTCATTCTAGTGCATTTTATAAGCATTTTTATATGGATCTTACTTTATTGCCAGATTTAATTAATTTTTAAAAGGAATATAGGGCAAATGGGTTAGATATTCAATTAGCTGGAGAGAACATAGGTATGGAAAAAATGAAATAAATGTAAAGACAGAGGGGAAAATGGAATGAGGCAGAACAAACATGCTTTCTCCATAATTTTTCTATTGTTTTGATGAAACTGAAACGGATCCACAGGGCAAATGTCACTGCAGCCATTTAGGACTTTTTAATGTCTTCTTTCTCTCTATAAAACTGGAGCCAGAGATCTTCAGGGAATGGAATTATCACACACTTGGTGGTTTTGTCTCAATCTCCAACTATTTTGGAAATGAACACATGTTTATATCTCAGAAATAACTGAAGAACCTCTAGTATTTATTAATTGGCTATTTACTCCGAAGGCCATTTATCTTCTTATTAAAATGAAATCAAATCAACTGTTGCTGTTGGCAGCTCAGTATGGAATAATGCAGTTTTAAGATAAATGAAAGGCCTTCAGAGTATGAAAAATGTGGTTAGAAAAAGCAAAACAGAAGCCTTGAGACCCTTTCCTTGGAAAAAGTGTCACAGTAGTTTAAGGTCACTTTGTGTAGCTGTATAACAATATCATTCATTATTCCCCTTCTAATCCTACCAAGTTTTTATAACAAGACAATCTGAGTAATTTTAATTGATGATACATTTCTACAAGTTGGGGGTAATGTTTATGCTTTATGAGCCATCAAACAAGGTTGTTTGAGATGGATATGTTCAATGATATTCTGTTTTAGGGACTCAATCTCTGAGCTGGCCCAGTTTGCCTTTGTTTCTGTCACAGAAAGATTGAGACTAGTAGTGGGTAGTTTGGGTTTACTGTAAGTGGAGCTGACTGCCAGTAAGTTTGTATTTGAAGCTTGCCCAGAACAGATTCCAACTGATATGAAAAGCAAAAGTAATTATTGAGAGTTTTATGTGAAGAAGCCAATTTTACAGATTTTGGTTTTGGAGGTTTTTACTCGATTTCTTGAACATAATAATAAAGGATCATCCAACTCTTAGCTATCCTCAGTTCTCAAGAATAATAAGTATATTTAAGTATGGCTTTTGATTGCACACTCTAGTCACTCAAAAGACCATATTAAAAAAAATACAGGGAATGAGAAAATATATTACAGGAGATAAAGAGCAAATGGAGGGAACACTGAAATTTTTCAGAGACCAGAGAGCAGACTTGGAATGAAGAAGACTGTCCAGATGCTGCCTCTTCTAAGAAACCAGTTTTCCCTTTTGATTCTGCTAGCTTCTTTGCATTTAATTTGTGGGTTATGGCTCAAAAAATGTGTCTGGAATGATCCATTCCATTGTGTCATTTACCTCTCTTCGGAAAAAAAATAGAATCAAGATGTCATGATTTTTCTGCTAATAATGACATTATTTCTAGCTGACCTCTTATTACTATAGTCTTTGGCCAGGCTGCATTCTTTCAGGCTGCAAACACTCAGCTTATATGAGTTATACAAGTTGAGCTTATGCAAGCAGTGTTGATTAAAGATTTTCCCTGGCCTAAAGGGTTGCTTAAAGGGTATGGTAAATATTTGGCATATTACAATATCAAGCCTGAGATCCTGAGTAATTTATGACAAAACACCTGCACAAATGAGCTGAAAGAAACCGAGCATGCTGAATTATTGCATGAGTTACTAAACTCAAATAGCTTCATATGGCCACACAAGAAAGTTGAGAGGCTAAAAATATAATTACTTTCAGTCATTGTGAAGCATGAAAAATAGGTCTGTTGTGTGGTTTGGGGTTTTATTTTTAATACAAAATCACAAGTCTGTCTGATAGAGGATGCTGTTTTGATATTCTATTCCTAAATTTTTCCAAGCAAAATGACTGTACTCTACATAAAATTTTGATTAAAATAGTTGTATCAAATAAACATAATGAAGTACACATTCATACCCTCCTCTAGCAATGGAGAACCATGCTATTGTTCCCCCTCTCTCACTCACCCTTTCCATTGCCTTACTACCAGGGACCCACCTGCCAGATAAAACTCAGCAAGCAAAACTGTATTGATTAGCTGCTGCCAGGATCTCTGCTCTAGACACTAGAAAGAGAGACCTATGATGTGGAAAGTAGAGAAAATTGCAATATTGTCAAAAATTGCTAATTTGTGAACTCACAGTTCACATGTTGAACATGTTCATCATTTTGAATCCTTTAGCCAGTGGAACCATATTCAGTTTTCTTTTCCTCTGCAAACAAAAGCTATCAGGTTTTAATTTAACACTTATTTTACAGGGGTTTAAGTAAAATGGGAGAGCCAGCTGCTTATGACTTTCATAGAATTACTTAATGCCTAAGTGCCTGAAGCTTAGTAATGATGTCATGTTCTTTTCACCTTTTTTGATCAAGTTCTGTGTTTATACAGTATCAAACCAGAAGAAAGAGAAGGATTAGCACAAGACACGGAAAGACTGCAGCCCCCGATACTGAATCAGAAACATCTATTGGTAGACCTCTACACTACATAAGTCCATGGAGACTCACAGTTTGATAGAAACAAAAAACCTCGTTGAGTCATCCGCAAGAGATTCCTGGGAAGCATAGTTATGCAGTTGCCTGTGTAATGTGAAGTAAATCTGATCCAAAGAAAGGAGAGATGGGGAGTAATAATCAGTTAAATAAGTGACTATCTCATGTTTTTTCCACAATTCTAGTTCAGGTAGTCATTTGCTCAGAGCATTCTGTATTACTCATTTCTGTTTGCCATTATGAGTAAGGTCTGCTGGTATAAGTAAAATAAGGGATTCCTTTTGTCCACCCTGGAACAACTGTGTATCACTCTACAGATGCTGCCACATGAAAGAGCAGTTTCCTCAAACCATTTATGTTTGATCAGGCTGTCAGTGCCTAAAGACAGAAAAGACCCTTGTGCCTGACCAGCCTGTCTATATCTTGTTATGGGGACCCCATTAAACAGCCGGGTGTATCAGAGGGGGGATCTGGGCCGTGCATTGACAGCATATCAGAGTCAAATCCTTTATATCAGTTTAGAAACAGAGACCCCTTTCTGGATTTCCCCATTTTTAGTTGGCATAATATCAGTTTTGTCAAGTACTTTATCGACTGTCAATGACTGCTCGGGGCCTTGAAGAGCTCACACTAAACACTTTGTAGAATAACACGTTTTATTAACAAACACAGTGATTATAGTAAACTGTGACAAATTGAGAGATTGATGTTGATAATATATTGTCTGGCAAAAAATGAATTTAAAGCAATATACAGACAAGTTCTAATGCCCAATGAAAGACAGCTCAAGAGAATTATTTAACATGCATAGAATAATGTTCTTACCCTATAAATGTCCCTGTGGAGGGAGAAGACAAGACAGGTACAGCTTGTCAACGATGCCAGAAGTTACAACAGAGTTTCCTCTGGCCTCTTGAGCTATATTTATATTATTTTCTTTGAGGGAGGGGGAAGGTAAAGTTACAGTTGATGCAATTTCATGTTTAGGTGGATTTTGACTGACTTTAGTCATTAGTATTTGCAGAAGCATGAAAATTAATATGTATTTTCAAGTTAATGAAGCAAAGCTCAGCTTTCATTCACCACCTGGCACATTCCTTTGGCTTTGTTCCCATTAGGTACATTGTTTCCAACAGAGCATGATCACAACCCCATTGTGTTGCTCCATTCTCTGTGTCACATGTGCATTGATTTCAACAGAGCATGACCACAGCAGCTCTGTGCCACTCCACCCTTTGTTTCATGTCCCCCTTAGAGCAGTACACCAAGCTTCCTTGGTGTTCCTGCTTCAAAAGTGTGCAGACAGTTTGTCCCTGGTGAACTATAGCCAATGTATACACTCCTTCTTGCTGAACTTTGCTTTTCAGTATTTTCTGAACAGTGGCAACACTTTAATTTTCATCATCCCTTCTCATTGTTTCAGCAAATGTGGATTAGTAGGCCGTGGAAGATTGGCAGTGCACGTTAAGAACTGTGCGGCTGTTGGGAACATATATAAAATAATGTACTGAAAATGGATGATCGAGGGTAAGAAATCACTAATGCACACCTAATGCATAAGGAGTTGCTCTGAGAAAGGAGTAGCTTTCTTTTGGTATGGATCTATGAAAATAAGGCAGGAACAGATGTCCAAAATACTCTAACCCTTTGAAGTAGAGGTTTTCTAGACAAAAAAATAAAAAGGGTTGTTACTGTCTGTTGGTCCTAGAGATAGTCTTTTTACACAGATGGACCCCAAATGAGAAGGGCAATGTTTGATGGACTGGCTCCAAAATCGAAAGAGTGTATTTAAATCTGTATGTGTACAAAGCATATGCATGCACATATAAGTACATTCATATAACCTGTTTCCACCTGGACTTCGAAGTCTGAGTGATGCTTTACTGAAGGCAACTCATGCTTTGCTTATTTGTCTGTATTTGAAGATGTATTTTGTGGGCACAAAATGCACTGGGCATTTTGTATGAATGTATGGATGAATGCAGATTATAGAAATGACTTCTAAATTTCTGAACTTGAACCTAATACTTTTGCCTATTATCAGTAGACCTGACCCAGCAATACTGAAGGAAAAGCAAATCTCTATATGACATAATAAACTTCTGATTATTGCATGGAAACATTCCTTCCTTTGCTTTTAAACAGCTGTGGGAAGAAGAATATCAGTTCCTGGAGATTGCTCTCTCTAGGAGCCAACAGATCACTCTCTTTTGCCCACTCACTGAGATTATCCATTAAACTATTCATGTCAGGGAGAGATAGCATCAGACTGTCCAAATTCTGCCAGTGCCCCCTAAACCTGATTAGGTGAGAAACAGACAAATCAGCAAGCAATTCATGCTTAGCACTACAGAGGAAGGCAGAAAATCTTGCCTGGCAATTAATTCCTTCACAGTTGCAAAACTAGAAATCTAACTTTGAATATGTGAGCAGAAGATGTTGAACAGGTGTCCCAGGGAAAGAATTCCTTGCATTGCCTGAGACTAGTTATCAACTAAGTGCTGAAGAAAATGGAAAAAACTTATTATAATGTAATCACTTTTAAAAAACACTAGAGAAAATACATCTTCTCTAATCTTACCAGCTAATGAACTGACACCTTAAAGGCTGAGACTTCACTAACTTACAGTTTCCAGGCTCCTTCATGAAACTAGGGTTAAAGTGTGGAGCTTTGTGTATCTAAGCTCAAATATGACTGTGCAGACCAACTGCTTACACTTCTGAGCCACAAAAATTCTCACAAAAATTAATATAAACATCTTTAAGAAAGATTTATATAATAATAAAAACTCCATGAACTGGTGACTTTATCCATTCTCCTTTTATTCCAACTTAAACTATTTTTGCTGTCTTTCATATTCCAGTTAAATTAAAATCTTACTCAGTATCCTACTGATCTGACTATGATTTTTTTTCAGCCAGAATGAACAACCCAACCTTCTGGAAACAGATGTGCAAGGACCTACACACAGAATTCAGATAATCCCGTAACTGTACCTTTGATGATCTAGATATACCAAATATCATATCATGACAGTTTTCTAGTTTCTTTAACATTGATTTTTATGTTGTTCTTTTCTTCCCTCACATCTTTAACATTTTTATATTAAATTTGAGTACCAGGTCTAGAAATGGCACTAATGTCCTAATTTTGATTGTATCAATACTATGGCAAGAATTCCTGCTTCTATTGCACATTTTTTCTCTTTAAGTAACCAAATATCAACGGAATGACATTCTCATCTATGATAGTACAAGACCTGTCCAAATCAGCTGTTTTTACATCAGATTCTCATTCTTTGTAGATATATTGTGGACTTCATGTATGTTGTCTGGTACTAGTATACAGTTAAAAATGACACAAAAATCTGTTTCATTTGAAATCAGTTTCCCAAATAATTATAAATCAGATTCACTCAGTTCTTCTGCCCAGAAATAGAAGTATTCAAAAACACTCTGCAATATTGAAAATTTTGGCCAATGAAAATTTTTGCCTTTCATCTCAGGTTTTGCACCAAAATACTTAGGTTAGATGAAAAAAAAAAGGTTATACATAAAAAACCCTTTTAGAATATCTGAGAGAAGGACAGAAACCAGACCTAAAGTTCAGTGGGGCCTTTTTTTTCCCATTATTTCATGTCCTTGACCTAATTTTGAGTGGGAATCCCACTGAATGGGAGTACCCCTCATCTGCCAGCACTTCATCTCTGGTGTCTCACCTTTCCTAATACCTGCTCATGGAAGAATATTCTTAAATGTGGGAGGAGGGAGAGAAAGAAAAAGCCCTAAGTTTGCTCCCTCATAAGTCTCAAATTAAAATCATGGTTGTACCCATCCATCTCAAACTTCATTCTCCAGTCTTTGGAGAAGCAAAGACTTTACTCATTTTAAAAATAGGGGAATTGGCTCTAATTGAACTTGACTTTTTTGTTTTATCTCCTTACTCTTTTGTTGCTAGTATGTCTTTGGACCACCCAACATAACTCAGCTATCTTTCCTTGGCATTCATGCACTCAGAATCCCTGCAAATGTTGTCCCTATTAGTCATTGCCTGGCCCGGCTACAACTGGCATAGTGAGGTTTTTGGATTATATTTTTAATTTGCAGTAAGTTCCTTTTGACTCTTGGACATGAGACCAAAGATAGGATATCATGCACTAAATCAGTGTAATAATTAGCTTGATATATGCTTCTTAATTAGTATAATTGCAATTGGCAAAAAACTCTTATATTTTCATGACACAGGGGTTAATGACATACAAATTATGGTGATGCTGTCCCATTAGCTGGAGTTCCAAAGCCATCTCAGTGGAGGGCATATATAGCAGAGCTATAATTCTCCCAATGGTCTAGCTCTACGGTGAAGCTCTAGGATCTCAGTAACTTGCAAGAGCCTGGGTGGCCCAAAGTCACCATTTGGGTGGCCCATGGAGCAGAATTTCACTGTTCTGAGTAGTCATGGTATGTTTAGACTGACAGTGTAAATGAACACAAAAATCCATCACCCCCTAGGTGGGAGCAAGGCAAAGAAGATGGGGATAGCATGCAGCTGAAGGCACATTGCTCCTCCAAGATTTAAAAACTTCCAATTTAGTACATTGTCTACTTCTAATCCTGAACGCAGATGGCGTCAGAAATAGTTGTGCTTAAATTAGAACCAAGACAAGATGTACAAGCTGAGTTAAGGCTCCTGCAGTCATCCTCCATTCAGGGTTGCGGACAGACAGAACTAAATGCATGTGGTTCTATTTCTGCCTCTTCCCTTTGCTAGCTGAAACCCATATGTGAATCACAGTGTGCTTGAGATGTTCTGCTATTATACATCATTGTTCAAAGTGCCATGTGTGCACTTAACTTCATTTAAATCTCTGTGTTCCTTAAGGGATAGTTAATTTAAAAGTTGAGAGAGATAAGACCCTCCTAAATGTGATCTGTTCATGTATTTCCAGATGGACTGGCAGATATGGTAAGCATTTTGATGAGACCTGAAGTCTAGCACAGGCTTCTGGAAGCCAAGTGGATGATTTGCAAGTTATCAGTGCAATTTGGATCAGACTCTTCCTGAAAGAGAAACGTGCTGTGTTGGTTACTGGTGGTACTAAAGAACATAGATGTGTTTCTAGAAGGATCAAGCAATGCGAGATCAGAACTGGTGTTTTTTGCCGAATGGAAATAAGATAACAGGAGATCACACAGATAGCAAGAAGCTAGTTTTTCCTAAATAAGTGGTATAATCTGAATATATATGGAAATATTTGACTTAACCTAAGCTTGAAAAGCACAGAGCTCTCTGACATTGTAAAAAAGCAAAATATTTCCGGCAATTTTTATATTTTTCAGTTGCTATTGAAAGTAGGAGTATGTTGTTATAAATATGCTGAATTCTTTCCTTCGTGTCCTACATATTTAGCATTTTCCAGGAAATGTGGGTTCTCTTGATTTATGAAATTCAAGCCTCCGCAGAAAATCTCTTTTCTTGGAGAGGACCATTTGGTTCCCTTGGTAAAACATGTATCTCTAGAGGACAAAAATCAGTGAAAGACCAAAACTGACAAGAATCATTTATATCTCAAGAACTTTCTCCTGAGGTTACTACAGAACAAACCAAGCTGTATGCTAGATTTTTTGTTGTTTTTACTGTACTGTTTTTCAAAAGCTGTGAATTTTCAGTGTAATTGTGTGTGGTATAGTTCTCATTGCAGCAACCCAAAAGATCTGTTAAAAAAAGAAAAGAAAGTCAACTAGGCAATGTACTTAAAATTGGGTTCCTATGACTGTGTGGGGTCTTTGAAGTGCTTTTAAAATGGCAAAATGGCAACATAACTGTGTTTCTATGACTGTATATAGGCATTGGCTCCAATTCACAAATCCCAAATTCCACCCAATTCTCAGTGCCTGGTGTTTTCTATTGGCAGGACACTTCCTGCACCCTACAGCCAAGCAACAGGAAATATTAGGGCTTGGATGGATTTAAGATGCCTAAATCTGGAATCTACTTTTGTTGTAATTCTTTACCCTGCCTTTCAGTCTCAGGTGTGAACCAGAAAAGCATTAAATTCTGTCCCTACCACTCCTGTCTTCTATCTCTTCTTCCTCTTTTAGCATACAATTTAGTTGCTTCAGTGGAAGAACAGCAAGCTGGAGGGCAGTGATTGATATAACAGCACATATAAATGGTGGTCAAGAACTGTGCTGCTGCTGTCAAGGGACTGAGCCAATTAAATGCCATATTTTAATACACACTTTTGCCAGGACTGTATTTACTTTATTGAAGTTTCTAACAAGCCTTTAATGTTGTTACAACAGGATATTACTTTTTCTTCAGATAAAATATAAATGTTCTGCTAAAAAAGGAGTAAAAATTGTGCTATAAGGTTATGTGTTAAACAATTTCTGCATACTTCTAAGCACTGTAACTTAATCTTAGCATAGTAGGGGCACAGGTTTGCTATGGTGCAAGATGTGAAATGTTTATATAAACCACAGTTAAAAGAATTTCTAGGCTCAGTTCAAGAGTTTACACTTTCAAAGTCATTCCACCAGGGCATTCATCATGATCACACAATTGCTTTGTCTGAGTTCTTTAATTCTTTCGCCCCTCTGAAACTGTGTATTTAAAAACCTATCACAGGATTCCTAAACAGACAAGGTCAGCTAGGTGTTGTAATCACATCTCTTCACTAAAAAAGCCATATGTAATCAGCTGAGCTTTGGCTCCAAACTGTTGTAAACTACCAACTCATATGAGTATTACCGGGAAAAGACCTAGGGAAAATGTCTGTAATATCTACTATCTGTGTAATAAACAGAGTTATGCCTATCATTAGCACTCAAGCAAGTAAATGTTGGTGCTTTTATGGTACCTAAATAGTTTTTTTTTTCCGGTGGTGCTCAGGACTGTTCGCCTGGCTGCTGCTCAAAGGGCTTGGATACCCTGGCCCTGGTGTCTGGATGCTGGGAGAGTAGGAGCGATGCCTTCTCTCTTGAAGCGTATAATTTATTGGGTTTGAGAGGCCAGGTTTTGGTAGCAAAGGGGCTGCAGGGGTGGCTTCTGTGAGAAGATGCTGGAAACTGCCTCCATATCTGACAGAACCAACTCCAAGACAGACATGCTGCCAGCCAAACTGAGCCAAGCGACAACGCTGGCATGCCTCTGGGATAACATACTCAAGAAAGGTTGAACACTGCTGCACAAAAGCAGCTATGAGGAACAAGTGAGAGCATGTGAGAGAAAGAGTCCTGCAGACACAGAGAGCAGTGAAGGAGGAATAGAGGAGGTGCTCCAGGAGCCAGAGCAGAGTTTCTCCTGATCCCATAGTAAGATGATGCTGAGACAGGCTGTCCCTCCAACTCCGAGGATCAGCCCAAGGTCTGTCTGTGTTATTAAAATCTGAGGGAGAAAAAAAAAATCACTGAATGGCTTCACTTTTTCTTCATCCTGATTTGCCAGGTGATCGTCTTAAACAAATATCCTTCCAATCTTTTCCTTAGACCTCCTTTACTATTAATGTGCACTAAAAAGACCTTGTTGTCTGACACAACACTGGCCAGTCTCAACTCTTAACTGAGCTTTGGCCTTTCATATCTTGTCCCAGGATATATGAACCACAGCTCGATAACTTTCCTTCAAAAATTCAAGAATTTCCTTCCTGACCTTACTTCCACACACATAATTTCCTTTCCCTCTTGAGTTTCAACGTGAGTTCCTTGTTCAGCCTGACATTGGACACGCTGGAATTGTGTGGTCCTGTGCTTTTAAAAGGTGCTTCTTAAGAACTGACTGGCACTCAGGGACACATAAGCCCTCAGAGGCAGACTCCATTGGGACACTGCTAAGTAGCTCCCTGAGTAGCTTGAAGCTTGTCCTCTTGAAATCCAGGGTAACCACTCTGATTACTTCTTTTTCTCATTACGCTAGAAAGATTAAAATCAACCATTTTGTCACCACTGTGGCCAAGACAGTCACTTATCATCGCAGCCCCCAGAAGTCCCTCTCTATTGAGAAACAGCAAGTTTAGGAAGGCAACATTCCTACTTGGCTCACTGAGCACCTGTGACATAAACTTCAGGAATTTGCCAAACTAGTCATAGAAGTATGGTATTTCCAGTAGATCTCTGGGAAGTTGAAATTTCTGGTAAGAGCTTCCCATTCAGAAATTTACCATAATTGCTTACAGAAGAAGATAAGAGGAAAAGACGAGCGGAGGTCTATTCCTTCCCAAACATGGAATCACAGAATCACAAAATGTGTACCTGAAGGAGGAAGTGGTCAACAAAGTCAGAGGAACTCACCAGGAGTGTTCAGCAGGGCCTGTGGCCTGGCGACAGCCACCATGCAGGACACCCAGCACCCTACAGCAGGGCAATGGGAAGAGGAGCACAAGAAGGGATGGCCTTAGCTCAATACCCAGAGATGCTGCTCTCCTCAAAGCTGAGACTCAAGCCCAAGGACAGGGTCTTGCTCAGGTGTGCACACTGTGGGTGTGCCCGAAGGAGCTCTGGGCACAATGTGAGCATGGAGGCAGTTATGGTACATGAGGCCCCTTCTATGTGAGTGTGCTCTGGGTTTGCAGTCCTTGGACACCCATGGTGGAGCCACGTCCTGCTTTGACCCCCAGCCAGGAGCCCTGTGTCACGCTGCTGCTCACTCACTGCTTGGTGGGGGAGAGAACTGAAGGGCTAAAGGTGAGAAAACTTGTGGCTCAACATAAAAGCAGTTTAAGAGGGAAAGCAAAAGTCACACATTCAAAGCTGGCCCCACCCTCACTTCCACAAGCACGGCCATTGCTGCTGCAGTGGGCTCCTCTTTCTCTGGTCTGCCTAGTCCCACCTCTCACTGAGGATGACAACCAAGCCAAGGGGACAAAGCTCCTGCTTTGTAGGACTCTGGCTGCCATCACATGGCTGTGCCTTATGGTGGGTTTAGGGTTTAAGCACAGACTGGTTGCCCGAGCAAAAGGACCTGGTGGTGTAAGAAGTTTCTGTGGTGGGAAACCCCCAGAGATGACAGAGCACTTAATGCTGCTGGAGAACTGTTTTTTCTGATCCAAAATCACTGCAGAATCAGGACTACTCAGAGCTGCTTGCCCAGCCACTTGTGCATGACTGTGTCCTGAAATTTTTTGAAGTTCTTCAAGATTGGTGATTCCACAACTTCTCGGCAGCCTATGGTAATGCTGAGTCACCCTCTCACTAACAAATCTTTCCTGTGGTTCATTTGGAACCTCCTGTTTCAATATTTTCCCATTGCCTTTTGTCCTTCCCAATGGACACCTCTGGAAAGAATTCAGTTCCATCATCTCTATATCCTTCCTTCAGATATTTGTAAGCTATGATGCAATCTGCCCCGAGCTTGCTTTCTGGTAGGCTGAACAGTCCCAGCCCTCTGAGACTTTTCTTTTAGGGAAGGTTCTCCAGTCCCTTAATCATCGTTGAAGGTCTTTGCTGGATTTCATCTTCAGTGTATCTCCATCTCTCTTTTGTTCTAGGGAGCCCAGCACAGGACCCAGCATTCTTGAGGTCGCCACACCAGTGCTCAGTAGTGGGGAAGGATCACTTCTCTTGGCCCTAGCAACACCTCTCCTAAAGCAGCCCAGTATACCATTGGCTACCTTTGCTACAAAGGAACGGTACCAGCTATGGTGCCTCTTTCTAACTGGGCACCCAAAGGACAGAAGTCATGGAAAACCTGGGTTCACGTAGTGTCAAACTGCTTTAAACTCCACATAACATACCTGTTGTTCTTCAGCTCATCCCACTGTATGAAGATACTGCTTTTATGACTGCCTGAACATCCAGGGACTAGAGATGAACCCTGATTTCAGCATGTGTGTGCGTGCTTTTTTCCCAGGTTCTGCTTGATTTGCATTATCTCTAGTAGAAGGTGATTCCTTCTAACAGACAAACCAACAGGGTGGAATTCCTAAAATAAATTTTAATCTTCTTAAATTAAATCAGAGCAGCAATATGCTTTGAATTTTTTGACTTCTTGTTCAGTCACAGGGTTCACAAATATGAAGTCTTTTCCTGGCAAAATAAAAGCTTAGGAACTATAAATACCTGAAGTGGTGCTTGACTAAATTTTACTAAGAGTAAAAATAAATGTAAATAATTTAGGAGTCTAAACAAGAGTCTCAGAAGGGCTTGAGACACCTACTGCTGCATTTTCAAAGGTAGTTCAAGTTGGGGCCTAGAAGTATTACAAAGCTAGTAGCTGTCTTTGGGAATTAATTGTAACTAAAATCCATGACTGCAGTAATCCATCTTCCTGGCTTTCCATATATATGCCTTGGATTTGCTAGGCAACCACTAGCAAACTCTACCAGGTGCACAAGGGTGTAACTCCATGCTCCTCTGGTCAAAGTCATTTCATCTTGGTAGCTATGGGGGAAAGGGAGAGTTATACAAGCCGTGTTCACCCAGCCTGACAGTTTATGAGTGTTTTTCACAACTACAAGGGTCTGTGAATTGTGGCAGTGGGAATAGGTGGACACCCACTTTTTCTGACTCTGCTACAGATGAATACATATTGGCATACAATAATAATAATTGGCATTACAGGAGGCCTTTGTTTTAGTACTCTCTAGTTCCTGAAACAGTTCAGGACAGCTACATTCATTAGTGAGTAGATTTCCATGGGAGTGAGGTGTGTACACTGAAGCTGATAATTATTATCTCTGAAAAGCTCAGTTTGGTGTAATCCGGCCAATTTTTCCCATAAGCTTTTCTTCATCTCCTGGCATAGGTACAGCTGCTCATCTGTCACCATTTTCCTCAGTGACAGCCACCTCTCTGAGGAAGAGAACGACCACACAAAGGTTAAAAAGGAAGAAAAGTAAAGCAGAATTATTAAAATAACATTATATTGACCCAGTAATTTCAACAGGGTGGGTCCACCTGCACAGAGATGTTTGCAGCACTGGAGCCAAAAATGTGACAAAACCAAGTTTTCCTTGCTTTCAAGTCTGCAGTTGATTATAGAAACAAAAATGGTACCAGAAAGCTGGAAGCAAATTTTAAGGGCCATAATCAAAACCAAAAGATGAACTGAGAAATATTTTAACCTGCCAAAATTTGTGTGCAAAGGTTCTGTGTTTCCTCTGCATGATGTGATAATATTTTTCCCACTTAGCAGAGGATATTGCAACTATTGGTCTGAGTGCAATCAGAAGATTAAGCAAAAGGCAGCCTTGGACAGGAGCCTGGTCAGTCAAGTAGTGAAGTAATTGTTTTCAATATTTTATTTTTACGGATAAGATCATAATTACAGACAGCTCTTCAAACTTCTTACTTTACATTTAACTTATTGATTTGCACTCCTTTTTTTTCACTTTTCCTCTAAAATGTAAACTAATTTTTATCTTGCTTCCTGTTTTTGTTTTCGTTTTTGTTTAGAATCCTTTAATTAAGCAAGAATGTTGTGGCTTGCTATTTCAAGTTATTTAAAGACTGTCAAAGGCAGAAGGATTTTTTAAAAAATCAGGTTTGCATTGGTTTAAAGGAGAAAGAGTATCTAATTTTGAAAATCCTACAAGATGTGTATTTATATTCTTAGATAAAAGCTTTGACATATTGACCTTTAGTTTGCAAATTTAGTTCCTAATCTCAGGTGAATAGAGCCTATTTAGTCCAACTTCTGGTGATTTTTTCACTAAGGAAAAACCCAGCTGATAAAGTTTATGATTTTTTTATTATCTCCCTATGTCGCAGTACCATACAAACAAATCGGTATATTGAAAATTTTAGTTTTATACACTTTTGAGATAATGGTTAGAATAAAATTTTCAAATCAGTATTTCCATATCCTAAGATTAAAAAAGACCTGGGAGACTAGGTTACTGCCAAAGGTTACTTTTGGAAAAAGTCACATTTGTTTTGAATTGTCTGGTGTTAAATGAATTATTTATTTAGTAATCCTAATTTTCTTTTTTTTCATTGCAAGATACGACAGTAGAACTACTTAATGAAATTTCAGTGTAAAGTAATGACAGGCACTGGATCAATGTAACCAGAAAAGGACTGAAACTATAAATTTTTAGCTATTACAGCCTGTCTGATATATTTTTAATTATTTTAGATAATTGGTATAATAATTTAAAGGTATTTAATTTAGTTTTACAACAAAATGTTGCTCTTCTTGCTCCTCTTTAAAGAATTAAAAGGGTTTTAATATGAGCTTGGTATATTCATTAACCTTGGTTTTCTTCTTCTAATACAATGAATACAATCTCTAATTGTGATGTAAATGTTTTTCCTTTCAATATTTTCAAATTAATGATTTCAATTTCAATTTCATCTTTGGGTGCCCTTCCCTAAAAAAGTAATTGATGTTAAGTCTGTACAAATGAAAACATCTTTTTAGGCTCCATTAATGTCTTGAATTAAATACAGTAAAACAAGTTCTATGTTGATTTAGAGCCTGCATAATGAAGCCATTTCCATGGGCATTTTTCAGGTTGTAATTCAGTATAGTATCTAGCCTGACTTCTTTTAATAAGATGCATCGGATAACTGCTGGTTTATCAGAGCCATACTTCAAAACTCCATCTAACCTATGGCTGAAGATTTGCTCATACAAGCAAATATCTAGTTTTAAAATATGCCTTTATTTCAATGAATGGGTTGAAGTGTGTTTACTGTGCAGAATAATTTTAAATTAGGGGGTTTTTTTGTTACATAAAGCTTCTAATGGGCATTTTTGCTTACCCTGATATTACCTAACTACATAACTATAATATGTATATATTTCTAAGTATTTGGATGCAGTTTGCTATTTTCAAGATTGTGGGGTTTTGGTATTATTTGTTGGAGTTTTTTACAATCCAGTGACAAACTGCAAAATCTTTTAAACTTCTTTGATTTTTTAGGCTGAGTGTGAAAAGCACCCACGCTGTAACTGGATATATTGCATCTGTAAGTCTGAAAGTATCTTATTTTCCTACATTGTCCAGTTTTCGTATAATTTGTTCATTACGAGCTTCTGTTTTTTTTCCAGATTTAGCCTGATTCAATGACCTGAATCTTTTACTTCATAAATTTACAGCATACAAGTATCACCACATTCCAAGCAATTTACATCCCTAAAGTGATGGCTAATACTCAGCAACTGGATCTTTTAGCACAGCTAAATTTGCTCATCTACATATACTTTGCATGTCTTCTTCAGTAATACAGCTACCCATAAAACAGGTACTTATACTGCATGTACCTCTCAACATAAAGTATTTCTAGAATAGACCTTCCTGAAAAACATTTCTAGGAACTATCTTGAGCTGCCAGAGTTTTCATCAACTGCAGATTTTCAGAGACAACACAACAGTAAGAATTTGGGGTAAACAGGGATGCAGCATTTGCTGACTGGTGATCATTTGTCATGTTTCAGATAGAATGAAAATGTTCCCTGGCTTTGTTTATTCCCTCTTGCTGTAGGAGCTGATTGGGAACAGGACACACTGGCGTAGAGAGACACAAAGTGAAGAGAGCTGGCGAATGTGAACAAAGATTCACTTCTTGAACCTCCAGGCCCTGCATGCAGTGCAGGGGTGAGGACTCTGCCCACCCTCTCTTCCATGCAGGAGAAGACAGGTGTCCGGGCAGGGTTTGGGCTAAAGGGCCCGAGGCCACACTCAGGTCATACAAATAACATGGGAAGCCTCTGAGCCTACGGCTGGGAGAATATCCAAATGTTCAGAGAGTACTAATTACAATATTATAAAAATTCTCTGGGCTTGTGAAAATTGTGGGTGTGACCTGATTACCCCTGCAAACTGTAAGGGATCTGAGACACATGGGCAACCACAGTGGGAATTAGACTTGAACCATCAAGTCCATTCCCCTGCAGTTTTACTTGCATGTCTGCAAGACATTTGGTGCAGAGAAGTCATCAATATCACCCACTTCCATACCTGTACTGCAATCGGCCTCTTTCAAAATCCTGTGCCATCCTGCAGAGAGTTATGTATTTACCAGAATTTGTTCTTCATTTTCTTGATTTTTTTGTTCCCTCAGTCTATAGTAACTCGGACCACCCTCCTCCTTCACCCAACACTTAAAGGGCTTCCAGGGAAAGATGTATCTACATCCAGCCTCTGGAGACCAAAGCCTCCAACTGGGGTCCTACAACTGGTCAAACAGGGGAGACTTGTAGCTCTTGGAGAGGAATTGATTGTGATCTTTTCTGCTTGTTCTGAACTTCTGACGTGTTTGAGGCTGTGGCTCCATGGTGCATCTGTGCCAAAGAAAAAGATTTTGTCTCAGGATCTGCTTCACAGCCATTTTACTGTTTGAACTATTCCATGGGTACAGGAATATGAGCCAGTTCTCTGTTTCTCAGGGTGGAAGCTGCAGGTAGCTGAACCATATGATTCAAAAGCAAACGTGCTGTTCACCATTTCTTATGGTAAAAACTCTGCAGTAAATGAACTGAAAGGAGCATGAAAGACATATTAGAAGGAAAATTGTTTACAAAGCCACTGTTTCTTGGCACAATATGGGTAAAAAACTGTTTTACTGTCACCGGCTTGTACAAAAAGGTGAAGAGGTCTTCTGGTATATCCACCCTATCCTTGTGTATTTTTCTTTTCTCCACAGAGCTTTTCCTAGAGACAGATGGGATATACCTAAAGAATAGAGCAGGTCCTCTCACTGTTTCATGTGCACATACGGGCTGAGGCAAGCGATAATGTGAATTCCCTAGTCTACACTAGGATTTCTCCTCTTCAGCAGAGCTGAAAGAAGTACAGCACCTTAGCATTCAACTGTGCCTGTAACATAACACATCTTCTAGTCTGAACAATTAGTACCAACACAAAATAACACCTTCAAGTATAAACAGTATTACACATGAGAGAATATATTAAGCGTGTTAGTCACAGCACCTGTGCTTAACACTAAAAAAACAGTATCAAGGTAGTATATTTAAGATGGACAGTGGCAGATGTTGGCAAAGCTAAGGCTCTGTTCTCAAAGGATTTGAAAAATGAAATCCATTTTCTTTACTAGTCAACATGGAGAGGAGGGGTGTGGATAAAGATTATACCAACTTTTACTTCCACACTGATAAACTTTCAGGGCTCTGTACGCCTTCCCCCACTAAAAACTTCTTCTGCTGAGACCATAAGCATCTCAACTTGACAAAATGGTTCCAGATGGGAGATGAGCATATTGCTCTGGAGCAGTTTATAGATACTCTACTAGAGAGACAATCTACTAGAGAGAAGTTCTGTCATAGTTTTTCCACTTTTTGTCTTTTTTTTTTGCTTTGTCAAAGTGAATAATGATGAAACACAAAACTAATTATTAATGGACCTAGTTGGCTGATTATCCAAAGTGGACTGCAGCAGGTTCAAGTGCATGAGTTGAGGAAAAGCCAGGTACAATATTTATGCCAATAAACAGTTACTATGGACTGCATAAGAGAATAAAAATTACTATAAAAATAATAAATCAAAATGTCTGCTTGCTTATAATATCCTGCAAAGCAGCCTCATTTTTACCTACTTTGATTATATCAATGAAGATTGAAAATGTTAGAGGACGGTAAAATTTTACACCAGAAAGTTCACAATATTCTACAACATTTGGACCATTTTAACCAAGTGAGACCAAATGGATTTTCCTTAATTTTAAATTACTTAATATTACCTTTATTTAAAAAGATACATTACAACTGTAATATATATTACAACTTCATTTTTCCAAGGTTTTTCTAGAGACCAAGGTAGGTCTAACCAGCAAAGTCTTCAAAATATAATGTGATTCAATCTGATGAAATGGTCCTGTAAGCCTGACTCAGTGGGAGTTGTCTTGGTAGATCAGACAAAGTCAGTAAATAGGGGATAAGGACAGAATTGATTTACAGTAAAATAGCAGTTTTGTGATACTTACATGTGACTGGTTCTTAATTTCATTTCACATATTGCACCAATGAACCACCCTCTGGATATTTCCCTCATAGTCTAGGATAGAAAAGTAGTATATACACCTTAAGGCTTAAGTTTCATACTCAGCTTTTACACAACCAAAACTGGGTGAGAAGAATGTCTCCCTGAATGGGAAGCACGTAAAGTAAACAAATTAGGAGAAATAAATTGGTATAGAAGAATAAATCAAAAATTTATTCTGTGATCCAATCATCAGAGCATCTAGACCCACAGAAATTCTGGTGGTGCTTGTTTATCTGCCTGTTTATCTGACATATACAGCGAATCTTCCATTTGCTTATATGGCACGTACAATACGTTTGAAGAAAGAGGCCTGTAAAGTATTTTAGAAATGACTGGATTTATGTTTCACCAAGACTTAGTTAAAAAGTTAGCTCCCAAAAGGGTTTTAGATTCCAGAAACATTAAGAAAATGAAAAAAATTTTGAAAAACATTCAAAATGTTATTCTGAGAGTCTGGATAAATAAGAAATGTCTGGCAGATGTCTTTGCAAACTTTCCAGAACAATGTGCTGTCAACTCAAGGTAAATGATTATAATATTTTATCCAATTTTTAGTAGTGGGAAAACCAAAATATGTCCCATAATGAGAAACAAGCTTACTTTGTTTATGATATTCTCCTTTAGCTCTGATTTATCTTTAGGACAGCTAGGGTTTGCTTTATTTAGAATTTAAGATTTATAAGCAGTTAGTGAAACATGCTTACAAAATTATTATTGGTGAAGTATTTCTACTGCACATTCATTTCAAAATGATACTTATTTAAAAGATCTTGTTTTTTCTTATCCTACTGTGAAATGAAACCAAATGTCAGAACCTTAAAATATTTCACTATGTTGATTTTTCTTCATTATATTGCTTCTAATTGCTTAATGAAAGTATGTGGAATTACACCAACAGGATGCTTTAAAGGCTCAGACCCAAAATGTTCCTAAGATTTGCCCTAGTTTGCTATGCAATAGTATACCAATAACCTCGTTAGTATCACAGAAGATGTGTCCTCTGCCTGATTAGGATTTGAGGAGCCGAATATGCACTAATAGTTAATCATGGCTATAAGTCCTCTGGACTGAAATGTTTGCACCTACTTGTAATTATTTACTAATAGGCTGCCTTTTATTTTTTTTTTTAATGTAAATGGCACCTACTTATTACATTATTTTTCAGATATGAACTTTACTACTGTGGAAAATAAACATGGACAGCTACTTTTCCCCTTATTGTTGTGGTCATCCACTACAATAATTTCCATGAAGTGTTTCTGTTCATTTTTGTTTGTTTGTTTCTTTTCCTTTCAAATTTTGTACCTCAGGTCTGTGATCTTGTTTGTAGGAGAAACTGCAGAAGTAAAGTCTGATTTCTTTGGGGAAAGGTAACTATGAGTTGTTTTGACTGAAGTATACAAAATTCAGAAGGAAATAAGAAGGCAGATGTGAGGTTTTGCCAAATGTGCAAGAACTCAGGGGCATGGTTTATAGTAGAGTAGGTCAAGCCTGCAAGGAACTCAAGACGAATTTCTTTGGAGATCATAGAAAATAGACAGAAAAGACACCAGTCAGCAACAAAAGTAATTACAACAGAGGAAGGTCAAAAAATGTTTTAGATATAGAGAAATTGTTGGACAAAAATCCTATGCTAAAACACAGGAAGGACTGACCCATCTGCCACCTGCATGCTGTGGTCCTGACCTAAGTTCTTTTACAATACACAGAAATGCCTGAAATGTTTTTGTAGCACATAACTTCTTTTTTCTCTCTCATTTCTGGGGTATGAGGTAAATCTAAGCATACTTATTCATGTGAAATATTTATGAGTATTTTTGCTCATTTATATCAGCTTGCATACAGTCTTTAGTATTATTTGTTATTTCTAAGTCAGCTACAACATGCAAAATGCTTTGCAATGTAAAAATGTACAGCATTCCTTTTCGAGGAGGCTGTGAAAGAAGACTGTAATGCAGGAAGGCAACACATGAATAAACTGCAGGAAGGAGAAAAGAAGTATGAACACAGCATATCTTTACATAGGGGAAAATACTGTTGGCAAATTTGATCAGGGAAGTGTAGGTAAAGAAGGTGAAAGCAGATTAAACCACAGAATATCTTCTCCTTGATAATCTCTCTTGGGTATAAGCATTAGTCAAAGTTTTGTCATGCGTTATTTTAATCTTTATAAAATGGACTATTAATACAATGTTTCTGACTTCTAATTCACAGCACATTATCAAAAAAACCCCTGTCATTTCCATGAAATTTCTAAGAGAGACTGAACCTTATAAAACTTGGAAAAATCATGCCATGGAAATTATTTGGATAGAGAGGATAGTGAGGGGGTAGAAGGAATGTTTTTGCTGAGTTCCTGAAATGGAAGTTAATAATCCTAATAAGAGCAATGCTTTGTGCTCCTCCTATGAATATGTTCTGGCAGAGGAGAAAAAAGTTTGGATTCAAAGACAATGGCAAGAGAAGAGAAGAGACAAGGAATAGCGTGGGTCTAAATCAGCATGGGATGAATCAAAAGACAGCTCATTTAAGTGTCTGGCTCTCTGAGCTCTGCCAGTGACTTACAGAAGGAAACAGCCTTAACTTAATTTACAATGCCAAAAGGATATATGCAGAAATTTATGGGAAAAAAATGAATGGGTCCCTTCCTCCAGCTTCAGGCCTTCTCAATTAGAAAGCTGGAGGGATTCACACCACACCACTTGAGGCACACAGTTTAGTCAGCTACATTAAGCAGTCTCCCTCACCTCCCTCACTACTCATGGGAGACAGGTAGTTTTCTGTAAAGCCAAGGCAAAGTGTTTAAGTTCATCGCCTAGTTAACAGGAGTCCCAGGAACCAGTTGTCTAACTTTGCCACAGCTGCTGGTGGTAATATTTCTCCTCTGAATTGAAATACAACAGATTTTATGTTACCGGATATAGAAACAGGCATCTTTGAAGCTGAAATCACAGATCTTCACTACTGGGGTCAAAGAGTCAAACTAATGAGCTGAGTATGGCAACATAAAGGGAATCTGTTAAACATAGTGACAAAACACACCACCAACACCTCAGGAGCTAGCAAAAACTACAGGGTTTAGAGCTCTAAGGCACTCTAAGCTATAGAAACTATTAATCATGTAAAGAAATTAATAGGAAGACTGAATTGGATGAACTGACGTGAGGCACAGTTACACACCAAAAATGCACTAAAACCACAACAACTGTGCCACTAGATCTTTCTCTTAAGGAGGTAAGCTTCAGAAATTACTTCAGGATGGAATGCCACAAGAACTATGATCTGAAAAATGAAGGTCTAGTAGCAGGTTACCTGCCAAATTGTCAAAACTGCAGACTAGGTGCCTAAGGCATGACAAGCATAAATTCTATTTGTTTGATAATAGATGCCTGCCTTTAACTTGAGGGATCTAAATTAGCTGAAGCTGTGACATCCAATCTCAATCTAATTCCCAGTAAACTGAATTCCTCTCAGCCTCCAACTTTGTTCTTGAGGGAAAGATTGGGCCTTCGATTTGTGCCATGCCTGAAAAATCTTTTACAGAATATAATAAAACAGGCCCAGCAGAAGCTCAGAACCAATATATTAAAAACTATAGAATCTGAATTCTAGTTTTGCTTTTTAATGGAGCGTTCATGGAGACCTGTGCCAGCAAAATTCCAATGCATGTGCCACATGTCATAATTACTTGTAATCTGCTTTGAAAGAACAGAGGATGATACATTTCCATTCTATTTTCAAGTGATCAAAACCTTGTGCCTGTGCCTTTGATCCATTTTGGATCTGTATGTCCTGCCACTGCACAGGAGACAGCATGTATGTCCCCAGTAATAGCATGACAACAAACTCACTCCAAGAAAAACATTAAGCTGGAAAGAAATACAAAAGAACGTTTAACATTTAAGATTGGAGTTGCAAAGAAATATTTCATAACCACAGACATGCTTGTTTAACGCAAGGGGGAAATAATTTCTTGCACTGTGTGCCTGAAGATGGTAACAGAGGAGCACAAATTGCTGCCATCTCCCCTTGCACATAGTAACCACCGAGTGCATTGCTCTGAGCATGTCCACAGCAGGGAGATTGTGTTCCTTCCTCTCCTAGCATGGACTCCTGCATGAGGACACCTGTCTCAGGGAGCACAGGATTTCTCAACACTTGAGTAGAATCTGCAGCAGTAGCCTGCACAAGATCAGCAACAGGCTGGGCACAGACTGGCAAAGATCGGTTAGTGCAGCACACAGTATCTGGCTTTCGTTTGGGTAATATATTAAATTTCACAGGTCAATTTTTCTTTCTCTCTCTTTTTTATTATTTTTAATAGCAATGGTCCCTTTTCCAAACACATTTATGACCCACAAATGTGTTCTTTACAGCTCCCTTCCCTTTGCAGCTCTCAGTATGCTCTATAGGAATAGGCGTTCATGGCAGAAGCCTGTCTGCCCTGTTTGGAAGGACTGGCAGAAACTCCACCATCACCACAGGCAATCTGTTCCTGCATCACTCAAAAATATGTTAATACTGGAGTTTAGAAACTGCACACTGTTCTGTAACCCCGATGAATCCCAAAGGGTTCTGTGAGATGTCTTATAAGCTACACCTCCGTTCATTAACGTTACAGTGTTTGCATTTCTCTTAACAGTCTGCTGCTGTTGACTGTTCCTCTGTTAATCCCTCTCTATTTCAACCCTTTCTTTGCAGAACTGCTTCCCAGTCTCTTGTTGCTTGTCCCCTATTCAGGTAATGGATTGTTACAGTTTGTAAGCAGAGCTTCAGACCTGTCTCTATTGAATAACACTGTTTTGCATATATCATCATCTAAGTCACTGGTGATTCTAAAGAGATCAAGATGCAGTCCAAGTGTATGGCATCTACTTTCTTTTGTGCTATACTCCAGGCATTTTACTCATGATAAATCCACATAATTGTTAGCCTTTTCTCTGTTTTCTTTGCAGATGACCATGAATAGCTTTGTTAGTTAGCTCCAGTATTTTTCTATGAATTTAACTGAAGCAGAAAATCTGTAACTCTACATGTTGTTTTCCCAGCTTTTGAAGATCAGCACCAAATTTCCCCTCTCTTCACACATTCACTTTTATTTTTTTTACAGATGATTGCTAATGGCTGGTAAGTTGTGTTTTGTGGCTCTTTGGTAATGAAAAATGAAATTTAACAGTTCCTGATAACATGAAAGTATTTAAGATGGTCTATTCCCATTAAAAGTAGAGAATTTTTCTCTGTTGGTGTCACTATTTGTGAAAACACTATTTGCTAGTGAAAATTAGTGGAAAAACTATTAAATGTTATGGTCCCCTTTATCTAACTCTCACTGATAAATCTGACCCTCTGAAAGGCAGCAGGCCTTTCTTTTTCTGGTCTTTTCCCTAGTATAAATGCTCTTCTGGTTTTCTGTTTTACATGATGGATCTTATTATTCCATTCTATTTGTTTCTTGACTTTTTCCTATTTGTTTGAATTACATATTTATTCTGGTCCTCATACTCTGCAGATGAAGTCATCAGATATCAAAAGTTCTGTTTACTCCTTCAGGTTGCAGTTAAAGCCTCTGAGCTGTGCAGATATTTTTGTATGTCATCAAGGCTAGAGGTTCCCCTGTCACCATCATGGCACAGTAAGTGTGATCTAACAGCTTTCCTTCTGATCCTAATTTTAACACATGGCTTTCCCATTAATCTCCAACCTTTGGTGGCTGTGTTGTTGTTACCACGCTGTGGAATGGAAACTCTTACTCCATTCTGGTTTTAGAGAGCACAATAATTTTATATTTTAAACCATTGGAAGTATAGGAAACACAACTGGAATCTGTAGCATATCTAGGATGAGCCAATTTTAACTTTTCTAATGTTTCTGTTACACTTCTTTAAGATAATTCAAAACACAGACACCTCCACATATAGGGACACACCCTGTCTCAAAGTGACATTTAGGCACAGAAATAATTCTGGTGATCTGGACTCTGGATATTTTGCAAGTCAGTGGACACAGTACACTAAAATATTGATACAATATCCTTTCCTTTTTGCAGTAGCACACACACACACCAAACCTCACACTACCAGCAATGTTTTTTGGCAAACTGTACTATTAATGCAAATTAAATTAGGCCGCATGACATTAAGCCACTTGGGATTTCTCCAGGGCATCAATTTAGAAACATGTGCTTTCAATCTCTGTATATTCTGTTCCCTTGGAAACCAAAAAACCCCCAAACCAAAACCCAATACATTAAACATAAGCTGCAGCTTTTGTGTGTGTGTGTGTGTGCAGAAGTCAGGGTTAATTTTCTTTTTGAATATCATGGGCTTGCCTTAATTTCAAGTATTATGCTTGTATTTTTCTGAATGACGAGGAGAATCAGGAGTGTGCAGACAATGCCCTGTCTGCCACTGAGGCCTTCATGTATTGTTTTTCCTTGCTTGTGTCTTCCTTTTTCCTGTTGCCCTGTATGCCTTTTCCTTACTCCTCCAAGTATAAAAGTCTCTTGTCCACCTTTCTTTCCCCCCACACCTGTGGGTATTTCTGCTCAGAAGACAAATGCATTGAGACCTCAGTCTTAAGGGAAATGAGGTCTTATCTAGCAGAGATTTGAGGTCTCTGGCCACACAGCTGTGGCAGGCCTAGACTCCTGTGAAAATAGGCAGCTGGATCCAGATGGGGTCCAGATGTGTTAGTGTGCTGAGGCATCCAAGGTAGGAATCCATCAGACGAGATTAGTCCAGGTGCAGTGTTGGATTGACACTGCCAGACTGTATTTGGACACAGGCTGGCTTATGTCAGCCTGTGCAGATGTCTCCAAAACTTCCAGTTTTGGGGTCAGTGACAGAAGATGTCTCCACACTTGCCAGTGTAGTGGCACTCCAGCATGTAAATGATGCCAAACTGGGTCATGCTAGTCCCAAACTGTGATTCCTCATCCATCCACCCATTCAGATGGAAGCTCAATTTTCTTGGTGCCTCACTTTGTGAACTTGTATGTCCATTCCCTGATCATGTCCGTGGCTCTCTTGAACAGACTTTTAAATCACAGATATCTCAACCCTACTACCATATAAGAATCAAAAACACCAAGAAATGTGACAGTTTCCCTAGAGGCTCAATTGATTAGTTGTTATTAGAATGTAAAAGGAAAAAAAAAAGAAGCATTAAAAGGTTCTTTTTTTTCCCCCCCATAAAACTTGAGAATAATTGGAAGAAGGAGGGGGAAAGGAGAAAAGAGGCTGCTATCTGCAAACTGTGAAAGTTCATGTTTGGGGCTGGGACAGGGGACTGGCAGCAGCAAGGAGGCTTATGGTATGGCTGCACTGATGTGGTTGGGTACATCTCTGAGGTAAATACAAGGAAAAACAAGCTAATCAAAAAAGGAAAATACCCTGGAGGAAAGGAAGAAATTAAGGAGAAAGAATTGTGAAAGCCCGTCATTTTCTCATTATTCTTGTTATTTTTATGTCTTTTTTTTTTATTGCCCTTCAGTTGCGAGCCTTCTGCAAGTTTTCAGTGAAATGTAAGATTTAAATAGTTGCAAATAAATGGAACTCTGTTCCCATTCTCCCTGCAAAACAACTCAAAATCTGAAATACCATATAAACACAATCCTAATTTAGATGTTTTTGAAGTGCCATGTTTTTTAAACTAATTTTATTACAGGGAGGGAGATGGTGGGCTGGCACTCAAACTCTGACTCCTTTATTCATAAAAACTAGTGCCTCACAAATGGCAGTGCTCATAATAATGAAAACTTGCACACACAGACACACACATGCATGCACATCTGGAAGGTCCCGAGAATGTGAAGCAGGGATAACAAAGGGGGATGAGAACAGAAGAAATGAAGGGTATTCTTTTAACAGGCTTTTACAGAAAGCTTGTTTAATCTCATGCTTACTTCTAAATTAGGGGTGATTTGGCTGTCTCACGCAATGCAACCTCCAAAAATGTTTCCAGAATGTAAAGGAAGGCAAAAATGGCGAAGGCAAAACGCAGTTAGGAGTACTGCCCCTCAACATTTCTTTGTCTAGACTATTTTCTTTTGAAAAACCTGTTAGGTAATTTGTAACCTTTTGTGAGTGTTATCTTTGAAGGTGTCTTTATTTCACATTTTGTTTTCGTAGCTAAGAGCACTGTAGCACTTTTTAAGTCTCTATTACTTTATTTTACTTTTAGGAACATATTCTTATTAATCAAAATCATCTGTTTGGCTTACAATCTGTTTTCTTTGCAGAAGTGTTTTTGGAAGCTTAACAGTGTAATTCCAGGGATGATATCGGCCCCAATGCTTTAGAATCTGGGCCCACAGAGGGACTTTATATAGCTCTTTGGGAGGAAGAACTTACACTGCCAAAACAAAGTTCTTTGCCAGAATTAGACCCTGATTCTGTAAACTGCCTCCATTATCTAAGGTTCTGCCTAACTAAGCATGTGCACACTAACTTGAATTAAATACTTGAATTCCTTACATGCTGAGGCCCAAAGAAGACCATATTAGCTCAGGACTAAGGGAGAGAGGGACTCTGAAACTATGCACCAAGTATGGCAGGTGATGATGTGGGAGTAGACTGCTGCTCAGAGACCACACCCCATGGGCCATGCAGCTCCACCTCATAGGGGTTCCTTCACCCCCAGATGAAGAGGCAGTGAAAAGGAAAAGGCAGGGAGTTGGCTGGACAGGCAGAAGAGTCTTGTTAAAATGTTGTGGAAGCCAAGAAATGGGCTAGTGTTGGCTTCAAAGTTGGGTAAAGTTAATTGTACCCCAGGGAGTTGGGGACGTGCAGCCTGGAGGAAAGGAGACTCAGGGGAGACCTTTTCACTCTCTACAACTGCCACACAGGAGGGTGTAGCCAGGTGGGAGTCAGCCCCTTCTCCCAGGTAACAAGGCAAAGGACAAGAGAAAACAGCCTTGGGTTGCACCACAAGAGGTTTAGATTGGATATTATGAAAAATGTTTTTACTGAAAGCGTTGTCAAGCAGTGGAACAGGCTCCCCAGCAAAGTGATGGAAGCAGCATTCCTGGAGCTATATAATAGATGTTTAGATATAGCACTTAGGGACGTGGTTTAGTGGTGGACTTGGCAGTGCTGGGTTTTTGGTTGGGACTTGCTGGTCTTAGAAGTCTTTTCCAACACAAATGATTCTGTGATTTCATGAAATACCAACCCTTTGACGTTACAAATCTTAGTGCACGTGTTCTACCATTACTCTGCCCTCCCTGCTGTAAGAAGTGAGTCCAGGCACTGGTTTGTGCTGGTGTTTCAACACTATCTTTTGACTTTGTGCTGAGAAATATGACACTTATGTCCAAGGATAAGTCTAGACATGCTTGTAGTAATGAGAAAGACCAGGCTTGCAGCTATACTTCCCTCTGCTTGAATGGGAAAACTGGGAGCTTAGACATTCAAAAAGTAAACTGCAGGAAATCAAGCTTTTCAAAAGCATTTCGGGGATTGAATTTTTAAAGGTTTTCTGAAATCCCAAAGAAGATACATCTTGGAGGACAGAGTTATATTTTGTTAAAGAATGGGAAGTAAAACTAGAGCAGAAGTAAAGTAATAGCAGAAGAATATGTATTTTTTAGGTTAAAGCCCTAAACCAAACTGTTAATTTGAAATGGAGATATTTTAGTGTGAAAGAGAAATATAAGAGCAATAAATGCTATAAATATTCTACCATGTACACCATGCTGTCAAATAAAAAACAGAAAAATGAAGGACATTGTCTGGTTCCAACTGCTGACTCCACTTCTTTTGGAATCAAACACAAATATAATTTGTTGATATATAACAGGCCATGTGTGACAGCAGCATGATTTTAAAAGTGACTTACTTTTATACAAGAAACATAGGAATGAAAAAAGCAAATCAGACTCAGTGTTTAATTTAACATTTGAGGAGAAAAAAATTGGAAAAACTAATGAGGGAAAGTGCAAAACGCTGGACAAAAGGAGAAGTACAGTAAAGGCATAAGGAAGTCTATCAGAGAGCAAAACATTGCAGATGTCATTCTAGTAAATGCTCTAAATTTAGGGGAAATGAGGTATATTTTCCAACAGGAAAATCTCATTTATTGAAACATTCCCATTTCTGGACTAGTATGAAAGTATTTTCTTTTTGATGAAAAGTAAGTGTTTTACAGGAAGTTTCTGTCTCGTATACTTACGGAGGACTATAAAAACAATGTGTTGTGGGTGACTTCAATGTCTCAAAATTTTTAATTCTCCCTTCAGTTTTGATAGCTGAAACCTGTTTTATCAAAATGCTTTCTATTAGTTAATATCTGATTAATGAAGACAGTCTTTTCAGAAACCTGAATGATGACCAAATCTAATTCAGAATATTCTGGATGAAAATGCAGACTTTTCAGTGCTGCCTATAGGTTTGGGCTGTACATCAGCACTATAAAGGCAATTTCCTGGAGCTGCACAATTACTGCAGAAACAATGACCCATCTTCTTTCTTTAGATAAATCTCAACCCCAAGGTAAGCCAGGTGCTGCTGGCATGGCTGTGAAAGGGGCAGGGCCATGCAGAGGAGATTACTTAGAGAACAGGGCATTCTCTCCAAAAAGCAAACTACTGCCTCATTCTCTTGGTAGAAAGGCCTCATTCATGTCACAGTAATGCCTGAGTTTGCTCACACGGCTAAAACACCTTTAGCCAGCTTCTGTCCAACCCTGATCTGTCAGCTGCAGAAATGGTACTACCTGTGTAAGTGATCAGGGATGGATTCAACTCTGATGTCTACCATGTGTGTCTGCTAGGGTGGCTGGATGCATAATTTCGTGTTTCAGAGAATAGCTGAGAGCTTACTCAACAGAACAAATGTAGGTGTCCACTCCTCAGAGAGAGAAATTGCCTTCTCGACTCCACTGACTGTTTACTAAATATCCTTGGATTGAATGGGAAGCTTGGACAACTCAGCTAACCTAAATATCTGCTTAGGTGTCGATACCAATAAATTGATGAGACTTACTTTACCCAAACTCTTTAAATTACACAAAATACATCACATGTAAACTTTAAAACTGCAATAAGTAGAATTTGTTAATGTCTCTATGGTTAGCCCTAGCCCACTGAACATCTTATACCATGGTTTTAAAAGCTCTTTTAAATCTTATTCTTGACAAAAATCTTATAAAATATTAATTTCAATATTTCATCCTCATCTAAATCATCATACAGATATGTTCATGAACTTCATCACAAAAAACTATGGAGTTACTCTATTTTGAAAGTATCCCTTTAATGGTTTTACAAATACATGCCATATCTAATATTGGAATATAAGAAATATTGCTTTGTTCATTTCAGATTATGTAACATTGAATCTGTCTGTCTGCAAGAAAATTATGCTTTATGGGCTGTGATTTTATTTACATGGTGCCTGTTTTAAACTGAAGTATGTGAAATCTTATGCAGCAGGTTCACTGCCGTTTCTTCTGCAGTCTGTGAATTGTCTTCCATCCTGTGCTTCATTCCAAACTGAGCAGCCTCTGGGGAACAGTGCAGACTACTACTTTGTGTTGTCACCTAGTGTGCTGACAGGATGAAGGAAAGTGTTTGGCTCAGCCTTTCATTGGTAACATATACTGATAGACACGAGCGTGTCTCAGTCAAGCTGTTCAACATTTAAAAGTGTAATTAAATATAATCACTATCCATATTAGGGTTGACAGGGTATGCTCTTTTTATAGTAACCTTTGTACTTTTGCTCATCAATCACTTTTTGTTTTTCTAGTAATTCATACTGCAGTGGTAATGGGACAGGACATTCGACTCAAAATACCCTTTTTTTTCTCAAATCCAAAATATGGTATTCCCATCAGAAAGTAAAAGTAGCCTTTCACGTTTGGGGTCTTACCTGCTTATACCTGACAATATAGGAGATCAATATAGGAGCTCAAAGAGAGAATTACTGCACAAGTGAGGGGGGACTGCCAGTGGGAAAATAAGTATTTATGGGATGCAGGTTGAATATATTTAGTTGGTTCTGCGGCTGGAGTATGTGTACTTCATTTGACCTTAGCTATGGTCTTGTCTGTTCTGGATATCATGCAGTTATTTTTGTGGTTTTGTTTTTAAAGCATGAAAGCACCTAATGGAATAAGATAAGAGAAAATTGGAATGCAGGGAAAACTGCATTTGCTCCATTGTCTTATTAAAGATGAAAATAAGTATTTCCCCTTAAGGTCCAAATAGGCAGATCTATCCATGAGAAAAGAAAGATCCTGTCAATAAGACATTTTTATAAAGTTCCGCTTAATTGTATTTCTATGAAAGACAGTGATGAAAAAAGTAAGTAGGAAACCCCAACTTGGATCAGAGCAAATAAAAGATAGCTGGCCTGTCCAGGAGATAAATTGAATTCAGCTCCTATCTGTATCAGATTCGATATTAAAAACTTAAACCTGAATGCAAGGTAATGTTACTCACTGAATAAGATGAGAAGGAGCAGGAAGTGATGACTTCAGATACGCATCCAACAAGTCCTCTAACACCAGCCCTGACTCTAGGGAAGTTTCGGCGACTGCTGAATACTGGGGTTAACAAGTAAGGCTAGATTAGGGAATGCCTATCTCCCTCCAGTATTTTTCTCAGCTGGACTTAAAAACCTATTTTTTTCAGACCCTTTTTGCAATACCTGTCACTGAATAAAGACAAAGATGATCCAACAAACAACAGTAATAGGCTTAGTTCCTGTGCTGAGGAAACTAGCATTTATAGTAAAGTGCAAACAGAAAACCTAGGGTGAAATGGCTTGCCAAAGTCATAGAGTATATCAGTAAGAGATGGAAATAGGATCTTGACTTCATACTCTCCAACAATCCACTGTCAACTGGGCTGAGCAGCAGCACTATTGGGTGAATTTATCCAACAGTGTTTCCTCTTAGATTCATGAATCTGAGCTAACCTCAATCCTGAAATCCTGTTTTCACCTCAGAATTTGGATTTTAGGACTATCTAAACACAATGCCACCAGAAATAAATGATACCACATCGATTTTGGTTGGATTACAAAGCAACAGAGCTGGCAAAACATCAACTTGAAACTTCTTCTCAGTGTGCTGTTGGTGGAACCAGTGGTACTTGTAAATCACATCAGGCTGGTCGCTGACGAATTTTTGGTGGAAGGATGGTGACATCTAGTGGTGCTGCTCTTCTCACAGCCCTTCACAATATGTCTCGAAGCATGCTGCCAGAAGTACAGCGGTGTAATTTTACAGCCTTAATTCATTCTCTTTCTGAAAGCTTTAATACTTTATGCAGTATCAGCTTTTTATCAAAGTGTCCACCTCTGAAAGTTCCAAACATAATTGCTCCTTTTGTTGTTATACTGGAAAACAAAAGCGGTCATAAAGGAGTTATACAGCAATCTGCAAATAAAGCTGTATCGTAAAACACAGCAAGTATCGCGATAACAACTTAGGGCTTTTCTTTCTAAACTCATGACTTTATTTCAGGAGTTACTTGCCTCAGAATGACATCATAGGGTCTGTTTCAGTAGAGCCTTAGGGAGAGATCCAGGGAGTGACTTAATCCTCACTTAGCAAAAAAATTGTTAAGAAAGGATGTAACAAATCACGCATTAGGTGCTTTTTGCTCTCTGACTTGGTAATTATTAAAGTCTAGAGATCCAACTGCAACAGTTGAAATTAATAAGAAATATTAAAACAACAACTATCAAAAAGCCCTTAATAAAGTCTAATCTGCTCAGTCATTGAAAAAACTGCTAGAAATGTGTCTTGAAGAGAAATTTGGACTATGAAAGACAAATGATACAGGTATGTAGAGAAACCAAAGTATTATCTATAACAGAAAATTGAGCAGTGCCAATTGCAGCTTGTTTGTTTTCACTCGAGGTCCAATATACAAATTATTGACATGCCAGACCAGCCCATGGTTTGGACTACTTAAGGTGGCTGCTGGGCGTGGGCAGAGGACATTCACAGTGAGCTGTAAGGGCCCCTTGGTCTGGGAGCTAAAACAGGTTCATTGATGGAGGTACACTTCCCTGTGCCAGATGCTTTACTAGAACATACGTAACCTGTTATTCTAATGTGACAGTATCAGTGAGATGCCCTCCAGCTCCTAGCTCTTAGCCAGCACGAGAAAAGACTGGCCTGGCTGAACAGGAAGCTTTTGCAGGGACTCAGGGGGAAAAAAAAATAAAAAAAAATAGGAGGGTTTATGACCTTAGGAAGAAGGGGTAGGCAACTCAGAAAGAGTACAAGGATGTCATGAGGTCATGCAGAAAGAAAACTACAAAGGTGAAAGCCCAGCTAGAACTCCGTTTGGCCACCATGGTAACAGATAACAAAAATGTTTTAACAAATAAATCAGTAACAAAAAGAAGGCCAAGTAGAGTCTCCATCCTTTTTTTTGCACGCAGAGGGAAACCTTGTCACAAAGGATGAGGAAAAGGCTGAGGTACTCAGTGCCTTTTTTTGCCTCAATCCTTAACAGAAAGACCAGTTATCCTCAGGGTACCCAGCTCCCTGAAGTAGCAGACAGGGATGGGGATCAGGATAAATCTCCTGTAATCCAAAAGGCACTAGTCAGAAACTTGCTGTGCTAGCCAGACAGGTGTATCATATTAGGTGGAATCCACCTGAGGATATTTATAGAGCTGGCAGAAGAGTTTACTCTTTCCATGATTTACCACCATTCCTGATTGATCAGGGAGGTCCCAGATGACTGGAGGTTGGCAAATGTGACGCCCACACACAAGAAGTGGAGATCTGGAGAAAAACAGTGCCAGGCAAGGTTATGGAACAGGTCGTCCTGAGTGCAATTTCACATGGTGTGTATAGGACAACTAGGGGATCAGGCCCAGCCAGATGGGTTTGTCAAAGGCAGATCCTGCTTGGCCAACTTCCCTCTATGAGAGGGTGGCCAACTGAGTTTATGAGGGAAATGTGAATATTGTCTGCCTGGACTTCAGTAAAGCCTTTGACACCATTTCCCACAGTTCTTTAGATTCCACCTTCATGACACCTTTCACGAACAAACGCTTTCCACCTCAGTAATACCATACTGTATAAACATTTATATGCATTAGCTTTGTTTTCCAGCACTTGTGCTCTGCATCCATTTCTTCATTATCACACTGAGCCAAATCTATGCATTGGTCTCCCCTCTGCATGATCCCTTGAACACTACAGCTGTCTCCACAAATTTTCTCATAAAACCACATGTTTTTCACCAGCTGGATATTGTAACTGTGCAAATGATGAGCTCTCTTACTGCAAATGTTCAACCGTCACTTAGCTATCACAGCAGCATCTAAACAGCTCTACACCTTCCAAAATGACAGTATATTATCTCGTCCAGTCAATCAATTTGTTTTTTTCAGAAGCTCTTTCCGACTAATTTCACAATAAATATTTCTCATTTAGCTCTAAGTTATCTCACAGAGTAGAGGTTAAAATTAGATGGATTTTCTGCACATACAAAAGAGACCTTGGGAAAACTGCATGAAAAGGCCTGAAACAGCCCACATGGAATGTCCACTAGTTAGATGTTCCCCAAAATGCACGGGAATATGTGAGGTATTCTTTTGTAACTGCAACAATAGCATGAAATACTATATAAAACTGGCTAAGAAGTCTAGTTTTCCCAAAGGATTTCTGGTTTTTTTTTTTTGCTAATGGGCATCAAGGCAGTGAAACTAAGCCCTGTCAAAGCACGTCTTCAAGATAAGCTTTTATCTATACAGCAGTATGAAGCCAGAACGGTCTTAAATGTCATCACCATTCTCAACTGCCCTGCTGTAATGGCATGTAAAGCCACAGCAGGCAGAAAGTGCCTGTGCACCTTTTGAATTCCCACTTGGAAGGCTCTTTGCTTTTAAACAAGACACTTTCGTTAAATTCATCTGAATTCCACGCTTTCACATGGCAACTAAAAGTGGACCAGCTCTGAAGTTATTTATTTTAACTTTTTTTCCTTATTAAAATGAAGCTTGGGCCAGAAACAAATCTTCCCCCCTCCTTCCCTCTCTCCCCCCTCTTACTTCTATAGCCCTGTAACAAAGGTGCTTTGATTTCGGTTTAAATGGGAATGAGGGCTGGTGGTGGCTGCTGGTGGGTGTGTGGTATGATCTTTGATCTACAGGTGAACACAGACAACTTTAGGCCAAAAGGAATTTGTCTGAGGAACTACATTAAAATAGCAGTTGAAACATAATGCAAGCTTAATTGTAATTTATGCTGTTTGGAGTGCTGTGCAGTTCCAGAAGTACTTTGATTTTGAAGGATGCATAATGGAAGACTTCGTTCTGTGAAATGCATTTTATATTCCTACAAAAATATTTGGAAAACATATAAGAAATATGCTTTTATCCACAGACGACGATGAGTGAAGATGATAATAACTTTTCCGTACTGCATGTATCTATGTTATGAGCTGCTTTATGTTATCATCTGGCAGCTGTTGTTGTAACATATAATCTGTTTTAAAACAAGCTAAAGGCGTAAATCATAAAATAATGAACACCTCAATAGTAAAGGCTGTGTCTATCGCAGTACGTGGAGTTTTACATGGGGCACACAGACCACTGATGTGACCTAAGCTGAAAAAAGGCTGCAAAGAAAACAAACAAGAAAAATCTAAACATAAAAATTTCGTCTGAAGCAGGCATGAAGAAGCTGACATCCTCTCCTCAGTCATTAAGTCAGTCACAGAGAGGCACTGTCAGTATGGATATGACACTGTCTCCCCACTATGTGATCCCTGTGATCCCATCTGGGTTGTGTCTTCTGGTGAAGATTACTGAGGAAGTGTGTGCACTTAAGCAGCTTCTACACTTGCATATAGGAGATACTAACCCTGCCAGTAATTACTGTCTATGCAGTCTCATCTCTGAGGGAGTACATTCAGTGTACACTGTCTCATTTCTAAGTTTCAGAAACAGAGTATGTATTCCATCCCTTCCTATAGACTAGTTTCAGTAAGATGAACTGCACGACTTTCTGGACTTCAAACTGACACTCCCCAATGTCCTTCCTGTTGGAACTGAGATACAGGGTTTTTTCTAGTTTCAATTTTAGAGATTTAAGGTTGTGACACGCACTTTAGCATTTGTTCTGAACATTTTAGGCAGGGTAAGCTTCCTAATCCACGTTCTTTTTAAGCATCTATTTAACCATTACAAAGATGCTCTGGGTTTACAGATTTAGGATCATTTGAATATTGCAGGTTATCTCAGTAAAGAAGGAAAATAGACTCTTTTTGAACTGTCAGTTTGCTTCTTCAAACTAACAGACCTATGGCTGCACAATATACTAATATACTTTTATCAAAATCTTATGACAGAGCTGGCAGCAAAGCACACAAATACATTTAATTAGACTGTCTGTTGGGACATTTTATCCAAGCCCTTGCAGCTCCTACCTCAAGAGGAATGATACTAGAATTTATGCCAAGCAAATAAAATTAAACTGTGACGAAAACATCAGTGGTTGAGGGATTTTATGCGCAGGTTAAAGCGTAGCACTGGTTCTTGACATCTCTTATCTAATGTTACAGTTGGTATCAGCCGTTGAATGAAGTAGAGAAGACAAAACCAGTTCTTTAAACATTCGCTTATCTCATCACTTACATTAAGTTTCTGTACTGAACTTCTTGAGGGTTTAAAATAACCCATGCAAAAGTTGCTCACAGTATCACATGGCTGCAAGGCAGGAAATTCTGATTTGACAACATGATGAAAAAGGTTTTTAACAGTGGTAAAATGTTAGTAATCCTGGCGTGGATAATGCAGTCCCTTGTATGAATAAATGGGTTCAGTATGGTCACATATCCCTGAGACAAACGCAAAACTGGAGGAAATGCAAGAAAGGGCTGTTAAGATGATCAGGAAAATGGAAACCTGCCTGTGTGAGAAGAGCTTGCTTAGTCTCTGTCAATGAGGACTGAGAGGTGATACGACTGGTCTCCATCAATATTTCAGAAGGCCAACACTGAAGAGAACAAAAAGCTAATTAAACTAAAGGAAAATGTTGGCACAAAGACAAGCAGGTATAAATTGATCATGAATACATTTAAGGATGAAATGAGAAGAATATTTTTAAACAGCAAAGGAAATGTTTTAAAAGAGGAGATACAGCAGCAAAATGCCTAAGAACAGTACATGGTGATTTTCCTTAACAACTTGTGTAAGTCTGACATGGCTGGCTGTGATGACAAGGGGAGAGATTCAGTATCTTTTCTTTGGACACATCTGGCCAGTGTCCTTTATCAATCAAGAGGAAAACACGCTTTTGGATGCACTTGGAGACTGCAGTATGTGGGATGAGGAAAAGGAAGGGTGCTTACTCTCCTAAATGATCAGTCATCTGACCTAGGGCCTTGTCCCTTTACCCATCTGGTGAAGAGAGTGTCTGGATTCAAAATTAAAACATCCAAATTTTAAATACTTGATGCGAAACTTAGTTGCAACTGAACATTTATATCAGTCTTTTATAACACACCTTGTGAATTGTAATCTAAAGGATAGTTTCTGTTTAGCTATGGATTAACAGTAGTTTTATCTCTATTTTACTTCCCCTTAAAGAAGACAATGGTTTTATATTCTATATTCTTTGAAAATCTCAACCCAAACTCTGAGTTTATACCTCTGTCATTTACTCCAAAAATTCCTCTAAATTCCAAAGGTTCCACCACTTCAGCAGTGATCATTAGCTCAGCAGAAAGCTAAGCAGACGCTGAAGAAAGAAAGAAAGCCGATTATCTGGGATGTATGTAACGTGTCTCCTGTCCCAATCCCACTCATAATTTCCACTCCCACTCCTAGCCATGCCTCACAGAAATACAGGAAAAAACAACCAATTTCCCACAAATACTGCAAATATAAAAAAGTAATGACAGAAGAAAAGTTTTAAGAATAAATATTGAGCTTCATCTGTCCACTGAAGAGAAACACCGTCAACTTTTCCAAGCATCTCTAAGATAAACATGCAGTTACTGTGGCATTCCTGCGGTGTCGGCATGCCACTTTTAGCTCATTTCATTTCACAAACAAAGGCCGTAACAGATCGTATTTTAGCAGAGCTTAATTCCTTTATTAAAGCCAGACGTTGCAGCCCGCGCTGTCTCTGACACGGAGTCCTCTCAGCTCACACTCAGCGCTGTGGGCACCCGCTGTCCCGCACAGCCGGCCCTCCCTGCAGCAGGCAGGGGGAGCCTGAGGCGCCCGGGCCGGGCTGGGCTCCTCGGGCCTGCGGAGAGCCCCTTCCAAGGTGACCTTTTCTCCAGGGGAAGCAGCTGCACGCTCCGTCCCGCCTTTACAGTGAGGGACAGGACGACAGCACATAGCCTTGCGCTGCGCCAGGGGAGGTTAAGTTTGAACATTAGGAGGAATTTCTTCACAGACAGGGTGATTAGATATTGCAACGGGCTCCACCGGGACGTGGTAGAGTCACCATCCCTGGAGGGGTTTAAGGAAAGACTGGGCGTGGCACTCGGCGCCACGGTCTATTGACATGAAGGTGTTCAGTCACAGACTGGACTCGATGATCTCAGGGATCTTCCGCACCCCAGCGCCTTCCGCAGCTCCCGCCGCCACACAGCCTCCGCATGGCCGGCTCCGCCTCAGCGGGGCGCGGCTCCCGCCGCCAGGCCCGGCACTTCCGGGCCGCCTCTCGCTGAGCATCTTGGGATCTGTAGTTTCCGCGCGGCAGAGGCCGTGCTGCCACTATTGCGCACGCGCAGAAGTCACTCAGGGCCGCGCCGCGGGGGCGATCGGCGCCCTCTCGCCACGTGACTCCCAAGGCCCCGCCGCTTCCTGCCCCGGCAGCCCCCTCTGCCCCTCGCCGACCGGAAGGCGGGCTTCTCACGTGGTGCGCAGAGGCCAATCAGATGCCGCGGTTTCGGGGCACCGCCCCTTCGCCTTCCCGCATTTCCGCGAGATGGCGGCGCTGGGGGCCTGGCGGCTGCTGCGGCCCGGCCGGCGCTGGTTCTCGGACACGGTGCCCGTCGCCCCCTCGCCGCCCGCCAGCCCGCTCTACCCGCCCGTGGTGGCGTCCCTCACGGCTAAGAGCAAAGCGGCCAAGTCACGACGCCTGCAGCGCTTCAAGCAGCGAGTGCACGCGGCGGCCACGGTGGAGGAGAAGCTGCGGCTGTACGGGAAGCTGCAGCGGCCCAAGTACACGGTGTACCCGCAGACCTTCGCCCTCAACGCCGACCGCTGGTACCGCAGTTTCACAAAAACCGTCTTAGTGCCGGGAATGCCCCCGAGAGCCGCGGCCGCGAAACCCCCGGTAGCGGCGGCAGGAACGGCCCCCGAGGCTGGCAGAGCCCCGGAGCCGGGACCGCAGGCGCCGGAGGCCGCGAAAGCCCCGGAGCCCGCGGCGGGAGCGGCGCCATATCTGGATATGGGCGAGCTGCGCTCTCTCGCCTGCGACGCCCTCCTGCAGGAGAGCTTCTACCAGAACAAGAAGCGGCCGTTCCTGTACCGCGACCAGGATCACACGCCCGGCCCTTTCCTCACGCAGCTCGTTTCCACCCTCGCCGCTTTCCTGTCCGGTCGCAACCCACTGCTGGCTGCTTCCTCCCTCGGTACGGAACGGGTCTGGCAGGGTAAGGGACGTGGGAGCCCTTGGGCGGTGGGGCTAGTCTGTGAGCCAGCACGAGTGCCGCTGGTATATCTGACTCGTTCAGACCATCACTAGGGATTAGTCTCTGTCTTTCTCCATGAATTTTGGGTTTTGTGTCTGACTGCAGCTGGAGAAGAATTGGAAGGTGAAGAATTTAAATGCAAGAGGTGAATTACTGTTTTTCTGTGTTCCTTGTTTTGTTTCAGATCTAAACCCTGAAGTTAACTATTACTGGCATCATGGTGAGGAAGTTGTTGTTCATGGACATCGAAAGGGTAGAGTTGATCCTGTGCGATTTCAAATTGATGACAACCCACACCTCCAGATCCGTGTGCCAAAGCAGCTTCCCGAGGTGTGGATGTTTTCAACAGCAGTACTGTGCATTTTCACTTTGGTTTCTGACAGCCATTGAAACCATGCAGAGGTAGTCTGTGGAGGACCTAGTTAACCAGTATGTAGCACATTTGGGTATTTTTCAAGTCTTAATACCCTTACTACTATTACGTGGTAATGGCTTTGTAGATATTGAGATGGTTTTCTGAACTTTTGGTTCTCTTTGTACTTTAAATTGCATGTTGTTCCATTTAATTAAATGGAATTTTTAACATTCTGTGCTTGGCAAATGGAGACAAGAGTAAGAAATGTGCTGTGGAACATTCTCACTGGACGAGAATAATAGGAGTGGAGGAAAAAAAAGAAGTAAAAGCCTATATAATTTGAACGTGAGCGTTCTTGTCTGTTGTTATTACTTGACAGTTATTTTCTTGAATGCTCAAGTTCTCTGGAAGTATATTCTGTTTCAATATTGTAATGTTTTTATCGCGGGTTTTTACAGTGTGTAGCCAGTGAGGGTCTCTGTTGTCCAGTTTCCACCACAGACAGAAAACTGTTGTGCTTTCTGTAAACACAGGACCTTTATTGGTGACTTAGTTGTACAATTTGCTTGGATTAGTATTGTCAGATGCTAGAAACCTTGGCATTTTTGAAGAACTGTCTAGGCAATTTAAAACGTTGTGTAGTGCAAAAAACCAAATCTGTAGACTTAGTTTGCAGTTCAAGTTAGGTTCAAGTTAGTTTATTGGCTGCTACTAGAAATGTTTTTACTCTTTTCCTATAGAAGCAGATTTTGGTTTTGAAGATAGTGACAACTATCTTCAGCTATTTTAGTCTCATTTCACATACTTTCTGTATGTTGTGGAAAAATTAATCCAAGATGACTTGCACTTTCTGTTGTCGGACCGGAAAGTGGTGTATTACGTTGGACCTGGTGTCAGAAATGTGTCTCGCATCATGGCTTTTCTGTCTTTTGCTTTTTTCAAGGTTGTACCCCTGGAGTCAGATCTTGGAGATGTTCCTGTTATTGATCACAAGCCATCCAAACTGCCCTTGTTCAAAAAGCAGTACGAAAATAAGGTATTTATAGGTAAGAGTTTTTAATTCTCCAATATTAACTACTTAAGAAAAAGAAAAAAAACCCAAACCAACCAAACGAAAACCAACCCCAAAACTAATTCCAACTCAGTCTTTCTTCTCCCATCAACAGAAGAAAGGCGTGTATTTTTATCTATAACTGTACTCTATAAATATATGTAGTGTATAGATCTCTGTTGAGATTTCATGTCAGTTAGGCAATGGGGAGTGGCATTCTCCTGTGCATGTTGTACTGTGTGTCCAAATTTGCTTGAAGAAGTTCAGTTGAAAAGAAAATTTACACAAAACTTTAAATTTTGATACATCTCCAGGGAAATTCTCAGAGGCATTTTAGCATGTGAACTTCTGCCTTTTGGAAGTAGGCAACTCCTCACAGATCTACAGCAGAGGTTCTAATTTTAGAATCTTATGATGAAGATGTATGTGTTTGTATGCGTAATTGAGAGTGTTCTCTCTCTGACTGATTGTTTCATTTTGGGGAGCACAGGATCAAAGGTGGCAGATCCGTGCTGTTATGGACATACCCAGTTTCATCTTCTTCCTGACAAACTGAAGCGGGAGAGGTTTATAAGAGAGCGTCTTGAGGATCAGATCGAAGTTGTTTATCGATCGAATGGAATTGCAAGTCTCTTTGCCTGGACAGCAGCACAAGCAATGTATCAAGGTGAGACAGTCAGCTTGACAAATTTTTCCTAGTTATGAGTGCCTGCTGTAAAGTTCTTCAACTTTTTCTCCCCACCACCTTTTTCATGCTTTTTTTCCTGAAGACTTGTCTTTTAAGTAAGTCTTTACAGATGTAATTGAATTGAAAAGAGAGTTAGTTAAGACTTCGTCTTTGAGTACTTTGATTCACAGGAATTAATTGCAGAGAAAAATATTTTTTCCTATATAACCGTAAGCCTGTGCAAAAACTTCAATCCTGCTTTCACTTGCTCTTTCTGCCTTAAGAGGGAAATGTGGTAGATAGCAAGCAATTTTGTTTTTTTTTTCTTTTGGAACAACTATGTTGCTTAGCCCTTGTTTCAGTAATTTCAATTCCATGAAAATACTAGGAATGAAACAAAAATGTCAGCAGCCTTACATTTAGAATTTTATGCCTGTATGTGTCTAAAAAAATCTGAGAAGACCTGGATAGTTAGACCAGATCAGTCTTTCACTTACTCTTGCAAATGTAATTATTGTCTAGTGTTACTGTAAGACACCTGATGGCTTGTAGTTTCACTTGAGAAACAAAGCATGTAAGAAAATCCTTTGACTATGGTGTATATTGCTGGCTCTGTATCATATTTATTTTGTAATGATGTCTTAGGAAGCTTAACTTCCTTTGCGGATGTAAAATACTGAAGTCAAGTAAGTCTTGTCTTCAGCATTGGTCATAGCTGTAAACACATCAGGAGTTGTAAGGACAGCGTTATGTCTATGACTTTCTTTTGTTCTGTAACAGTTTCTAGCATTGTTGCATGTGATAGTAATATTCTTAAAAAATATCTGTGTGTGTACTAGTGCACATGTATAAATATGTAAATATTTTTAATATGCTCATAGTGCTCAGTGGGATTTGTTTAAAACATTGATACTTACTGACATAGTGTTCTTAGTGTCCGGCTGATTACTATAGTCAGTTATGCTCATGCTTACATGTGCATGCTTTTGTCGTGATACAAATGCTCACTGCCTCTTGAGAACCATGGAATAGTAAAAAGACATCTTCCCTCAGCTCATTTGCAGGTCTTTACAATGCATTAGTAATTTAACTGTTTTGGAAAAATCAGTTGGCTGATCAGTGAGTGGTGTTTACCAACTGGTGATAGGGAACTCGATACAAAATGCAAGTGTGCCACTGTGTCCATGATGTTGGACATAACCTTTATTGGTGATTGTGTTTTGGTTAGTCTATATGAAAAATACTTGTGTTTCTAAAGCAGACAGGACTTTTTCCCTACTAGGCAGCTGTTGCAATTCCCAGGGTTTTTCTGTATTTCAGGACAAGGGTTTAGGCATGTGTGCTGGTAGAAATCTCAAGTTCTGTTGTATTTGTTTATTTTGTAGGATTCTGGAGTGAAGCAGATGTGACCCGTCCTTTTGTATCGCAGGCGGTTGTGACTGATGGAAAATATTTCGCTTTCTTTTGTTACCAGCTAAATACTTTAGCACTAACTGCAGAAACTATTAAAAACAACCCTCGAAAGAATATCTGTTGGGGTACAGACAGTAAGCCACTGTACGATGTTGTGGAAGATGGTAATGTGAAAGGCTTTAATGATGAAGTTCTGCTTCAGTTGGTTAGTTTTCTACTAAACAGACCAAAAGAGTTGTAAACCATTAAACCACGTGTAAAGTATGTGCCTGAACTTCATTGTAACTCCATGAAGTAGAGCTGTATTATGCCTTGATTTTGGTCAGGTATTTGTCTAGCAAACACTATATACATATTTTATGTTATTTGGGCCTTCTTTCTTTTTTCTTTTTTGAGTATACTGTACACTGGCAAATAAATGGCTGGAATACCTTGAAGTCTTTTGTATATTTACTCCTAAAAGCCTACTGTGCTAATTCAGTGTCATGTGAGTATGTTTTTTTAGCAGATCCACAGGTCCATGTTGAGCTATCACAACAAAGTATGAATTCATATGACCATCTGATAGTATCCCTAGGAAACAGCTGTCTTGATACCCAGCACCAGTGATAAATTTCTAATTTTGTGCCTGAGAGGGGTTAAATGCTTATTCATTCCGAAGAGTAAGTGAGCTCAGAATAAAGTGTTTGTTAATGAAAGGTTGGCAATTTAGTTACATAGTAAGACGAGTCTTTAGACATGGTAGTTTAAACATGATGGAACTTGCTTCCAAAGACTGTTGTGAGCAAGCGTACCCAATTTTAAGCTGTCACCTCCAGAACCATGGAGAGAGCTCTCAAATGCATTTGGAGTCTACAGTTTTCCCTTTAGTGTGGGTCCTTGTTTTCAGCTGTTGGTATCTTAATGTTTTCGTGGCTGATACTTGGATGTCTTATGAGTGTTTTTAGTAGACCACAGCTGAGCCCCAGCCACAGCTGGGATGTCTGATCCATAAAATACAACACTACACAATCATTGAGTAGTTTGGGTTGGAAGGGACCATTAAAGGTAATTTCGTCCAAGCTTTCTGCAGTCAGCTGGGACATCTTCAGCTAGATCAGGTTGCTCAGACCCCTGTCCATCCTGACCTTGAATGTTTCCAGGGATGGGGCATCCATCTACCACCTCTGTGGGCAACCTGTTTTACCATGCTCATTCTAAAAAACTTTTCAATGTATCAACCCTGAATCAACCTTCTTCTAGTTCAAAACATTACCCACCTTGTCATATTGAAACGGGCATTGCTGAGATATTAGGACTGGTATTTACCTATCAATAAAATGTAACTGGTTCTGAGGTAACTAAATGTGCCTAAAATTTTATGTAATTTCATCCACTATACTTGACCTTTTTGGAATTTTCCAGTGCTCTTGTGAAGAGGCAAGTAGTTTGTTGTTAAACAGAGAATACTGACTAAATCATTGAAATACTGGCCTGCATATTCTTCAGTGTGAGCAACAACCCACTTCTTTTGTAAAGTGGTTTACAAAGTATTTTGGTAATGGAAGATTAAGTAGTTGTAGTTGACTGTAGTTGACCAGTAGTTGACTGGTACTTTGCTATGTAGGAAAGCATTGCCACTTCCTCCACTATCAAGAGATAATGTAAGTAAGATGTGTACAAGCACTGGTTATTTTTTAAGAGAAGTCCTTACGTGCTCTTTTTGTCTTAACAATGCATGACTGTTACCCGTTCTGGTAACTGCTGATCCTTGGATTACATAAATGTTCCTTGTAGTAACAGAAGATAAACTGCTGGGTAGGAATGTTGATTATAGAGAATGACCTGTGACCTAGCTTAGAAGGGAGTGGTAGATACTTTAGTCGGTCTGATTAAGGGATGATACAAAATGAATGGTAGGATATGAAAAAAAGCAGTTGGATATTCTGACCCTGGCAGTTTTTACAGTTGTTATAATATGTTACACTCTTCAGCTTGAGGTTCACTTGAGTTGCATGCAGGTAGGGATTGTGAAAACTGACATGTACAATCAAGGCAACTCCTGCTCCCAGGGATAAAACCCACAAATTTTCTATGATTCAGCCTTCTGTCTATCCGGAGGCTTCAGCTGTAGTAGAGGAAGTTCAAAGAATTTTCCTTTGTGCAGCTTTCCTAGTGACTGAAATATCACTGTACATGTGTCATCCCGTAGTAAAAGTCAGTGTTGGGAGTGAGAGAGGAAGGCTTAGCATGAGCTGCCACTTCAGTAAATGTGAAGTATCGACGTAGCTTTCTTCAGCTTTCTGCAGCAGGGGATACTCTCGAAAAACTGCAGGTGGCACTGTTTCACCTTCTACTGGGAAAAACTAATAGGCATTGTTCTACTTTTTTGTCACTGACTGACAAATTTGAGACATTGTAATGTATGCAACTTTGTACAACAATCTTTCATCTTCAAGGCCAGGTTGGATGGGGCTTAGAGAAAGCCGTTCTAGTGGAATGTGTCCTTGCTCATGGTGGGTGGGTAGGAAATAGATGTGTTTTAAGGTCCCTTCCAACCCAAGCTATTTGATGATTCTGTGATCTTGTGCTCATCTGTACAGGATGCTTAATGCTGCCTTACAATGATAAAGTAAGGAAAAAAGGAGAAAAGCTCTGTTTTTGTTTGGGCTTTCATTTTTTTTTCTTCAAGTATTGTGTATCTGTTAAAAGCTAAAAAAAATAGAAAGCTTTGAAGGTGCAGTGTTCCTGTTCTTCAGCTTTGCTTATCAGAAACCCCCCATGATTGTACTCCTCTTAAGTCTCGTGGGAACGGTGTTCTTTAGCACTTTACATAGAGTTTGCTGTTTATAAGAAACCAAAAAAAGGTGATTCAGAAACACAGCTTGGAAATCGCCAAGTCTGGATCCTTTCTCCTGTATTAATTTCTGCTTAGGCCAAGTGGAGTGTAACAAGGGAATGTAAGGTGGAATCTAAAAATAAGATGGGGTTTTGCATGATGAGGCAAGAATTTTCTCTAGTATTGAACTATCTTGCTTGAAACTTTTATCACTTTCAAGTGGGTGACTGATCTATGGAATTCTGCCTGCATTGTTGTTTCATATTATGAGGCTGTGAGTGGTGACTTGGAATGCAAAATTCAAGTGGAGAGGAAGAGACGGGGATGCCAAAACTTTATTATGTCTACTTAGGGTCACATTGCACCAAGTTGTTGTGGTAGATAGCTCTGCGTCCTTTCAGACAGGAGAAAGAGCTTCAACATTTGTAGTCTTTGCTTGGTCATACAGAAGTCTCTCCTGGTATTTCTTCTGTATTCAAGTTTTCTGTTGTTGGAGAAACAACTCTGTTTATTACAGACAGAAATGAAGGTTTCCTTCTGGAGCTCCATCAAGGGGGTTTTTCCTGAGACAAGAGCAGGTCTAGGAGTCAGCTGTTGGTGAGAGGGTCTATTGACGTACTGGCAGTGTATCTCTGATGGACATAATGAAAGTAGCTTTCCAGTATAGTATGAAAGAAGGCCATCCTGTTCTGATTATCGAAATACTGGATCATGAACTGTTGGAGGATGTTAGTAAATGGAGGCCAGTAATGGTTACAGGGATTGTGCCTTCTCTAGTACACTGATAAATTGTGTAAAGTTTACATGTTGATACACCATAGAATGATTTTTTTAGAACTGAGTTTCTTGAAAGATCTGGCTGTCCTACATCTAGAAATGGATTAAGAAGAGTTACAAGCTACAGGGAGTTAGTATATGGCCACTACTGATACAGTTATTAATGCATGTTGAGGTGCAAAGGGAAGAACTTGTGGACCTCACTACATACTCCTATAGGAGCAGGGGTGTACAATTAAAGGGCTTATTTGTATCTGATTCAGAATGAAAGAAGCCAGTCTAAAGTCTGCCATGCTCTTCAGCCTGGTAACTAACCCGTTGGTCTTGAAGCAGGAGTTTGAAGATGTGATGTTAAAAATTGTTTGCTTTGAAGATAATCTGGGTAGGCCTCTTACCACTGGTAACAGATACTGTATGATGAGTTTATTGACAGCCATTTAGAAAAACCCTTGAGGAAGGCAAACAGGCAGAATGCTTGACATGCTTTTTTTTATGTCTCTGCAGGACTAAATGCCCAATAGCTTCTGCTGTTGGAAAGATAAATAATTCTTCTATACAGGACAGCAGCTTTATGGTGTCTGCTCAGTTGTATTTACCTCTAAGTATCTGTGTAAGTTTTTTTTTATCCTGGTTTCTGCATAGTTGGAAGCATTTGTTTTTAGCTAAATATTCTATGAGTGAGCATTCATTCTTGCCTTTTAATAGCTATTTGAAGCTCAATTTATTGGACTAAATCTCTTGCAGAATCTTCTCTGTATTACCTTTCTCATTCCTGCTAAGTTATGCTTGATTTCATTTCTTTAGAATGGAGAATTGATCTTAATGTATCTCCTTTAAAGGAAATCTTCATTCTATTTCTTTCCTCTTTTTATGCTTTCAGCATTCCTTTTAACCAGTAATCAAGTCAGCACACTTTATCACTGCTCTCGAGGGACACAGTATGGGATTGTTTTCACTGTTGGAAAGTGTAGCTTATAACACAAGACTGTCTGCACTGCAAATGTGCATGCTTTTGTCAGTGAGATGTCCCAGTGCAGGTTTACATTTCAACCTCAAATTTCAGCCTGTAAAGGCTTTTTGTTTGGTTGGTTTTTTTAAAATCAGTTCCTGCACCAACACATTTCTCTAGGTAATGGGAGATTATTAGGAGTCAGAATTTTAAAACTCAGGTTCTGTGATTGTCTGGCTTGGAGAAGAGAAGGCTCAGGAGAAATTTTATCAATGTGTATGAGATGGAAAGAAGTGAAAAGATTTATCTAGACCTATTTCAGTTGTTTCCAATGAGCGGGCAAGAGGAAATGGCCAGAAACTGGAAAGCAGGAAGTTCTACTTAAAAGTTTTTGTTTGGTTGTTTTCTTTCTCTAATGGCAATTGAACTCTAGAACAGATTGCACTAAGAGGGATGTGGAGTTTCCACCACTGGAAATACTTAGAACCAGATGGCTCAGCACTGGGTAACCAGTTGTAGGTGACCCTGCCCTGAGCAGGGTGAGTAGACTAGACAATGCTTTTACCACTCTGTGATTCTGTGGAAATAAATTAGTGGTCACCTTGTAGATCAGACACTATAAATGTGTAGGAGGAAACCATGCGCAGATATTTGGGTAAATAGTGGGTATTAGCCTGGGCCTACCAGTCTTTGTGTGATCTATGATTCCATAGATCAGGCATCCACATTTATGCACTTATTCAGCATAAATTTTACTTGATCCACAGCTGCAAGTGACTTCAGCAGAAAACCCTTACATTACGTCTTCCTTTCTTGACACAGCACCGACACCGAGAATACCATTAAGGCTTTACAGTGTATTCCTGTGTCTCCAAGTTTATGTCAAGGCATGTTTGTGTTTGAGCTTCCTATCAGTATTGTAATTCCTTATATATGACCTTTGACAGGCCCAAGTATCTTCTCAGTTTCAGAAACCAGCATTAGGCAGGGGTGACTTGGCCCCTGTTGTCTGTATGGGAGTGTTGTTGGTTTATTTTGCATACAAGCTTAGATAGCAAATGCAAATGTTTCCTGACATTCCCAGTGGTCACTGTTAGAGTAGGACCCCTCTCTTTCTGAAGGTATGCAGTGTTTTACCTTGTGATTAATGATCCCCTCTAATCCAGTTAGGGCTAAGAAGCTCATGTCAAATATTTTACTGTTGTTTTAAGAGCAGGTATGCCTACTCTCTGGAAAATCCTATGCAAATACATAGACAGAACTTGCTGTGAAAATATTCTCAAGTTGATAATGAAAGCAAAGAAAAATGGGGAAAACAGCAATGCTTGCTTCTTGGGGAAATTGTTGAGTAGCATAAAGGTAAAATTGAGGTGGAGTTAAGAGGAAGACTCTTTGGTAGGATAATAAGATTTAGGTTTGTAACTGTGTTTACGCAAGAGATATGCACTAGTAGATTACTTCATAACTTTAAAAGAAATAACAAGGTATAATTTTATGTTGTTTCTTAATAGCATGTTATTATTGATTTGGAATGGGTTGTTACCATTATTATCATTATTATATGTTACTCTAATTTGGAGCTGAATATTAAAAATACCCCAACCTATATACTTAATGTTTCAATAGTGTAGGCTTCCACAGGGATTTTTTTAAATATATAACAGGTTTGATTCCTAAATCCTAGTAGTAATTTTAATGGAATTTTATTTAGATTTATAACATACATAAATATTTTGATGGTTTTTGTGTTTCTAAAGACACTAACCTGCCTTTTCAAAATGTTCCACCAGATTTCATTACCATACAAATCTAAATAAAGCTTTTGCTTGAAATGGACAGTACAGAATTTCTGAAGCATGCTGCTTTTCCCTCTTGTAAGCATATTATGCTGACCATGAGCTGAATTAGGACACAGCCAGCCTGGCATTCAAGAGGTACTAAACAAAATCAACATAATGACTGTGTGTTTGGACAACTGCTGTCTCTGGAGATATACCTACTGGGCTTTTCTGAAAATGTCATATGTGCACAAAGAATTATGGCTTAAATAAATCAACTGTATTTTTGTTGCAAGTCATTGGATTGAATCTGTGGATGAATGGAAGGAACTGGGATGAAGTTTAAATGTCAAATGTGATGTTGCCATTTTACCTTCCACGTTAAGAGATGCCTAGGAAAGGACAGGATGGACTGAAGCGCCTTACTACTATTTGAGTTCAATACTGGAAGGAAACTATCGGGAAGACAGAGTCAAGTCACCAAAAAGCAATTTTTAAACTAAGTGAATTAAGAGTGAACTGTGTGTCTTGCAACTGTAAACAGAAATGTCTTTGCAGGAGAGGATAGATTATTTATGAGATCTGAAAGTTATTACCTTGAAAAATATTAGTTAAAGGGATTAACTAATGTAAAGTGTGTGGTTCCATTGGTTAGGTAGTAATATATTTGTTAAATAACAAAGCATCTCTGGGCTAGACATGCCCTTACTAAAACTCATGACCAAAATCCTTCTGAGACACACTAGGGAACAGACTGACTGCAATCAGGTGTGCGAATGTGTTCATAGACAGGAGTGAGTCCAGAGCATTCGGGTGCTGTGAGTAGAGGAACGGGTATGGGTGGGGAGCCTGTAGCAATCTCATGGAGGATTCTGAGAAAGAGGCTTTTTTTTCCACCTTCACCCTTTCCACCCTCAAGCTTTCCAGCCTTCAGGAGCTTCCTTGGCTCTTGCCTGTCTTCCCTCTTGAGAATGTACACCGTTTCTCCCAAGCTCCTTCTGGACAGATGCTTTTGGGTGTCTCTGAACTACACATCTTGCATTTCAGGTCAGGTAAAATAACCAGGGCAGCATCCTCCCCTGTCAATGCTGACAGCTCAGCCTCACAAATCTTCTAAGGGGTCTTGGCTTCTCTGTTTTGTCCTTTAAAGGTACTTTGAAGTTCAGGTGTCTAGATACAGTTGCTAAAGCAGATTTCAGAAGTATTCAATAGAGAGCAGAGACGTATCTTCCCTAATGAAAAAACTTTGATTAAAGCATAGATGTATGCAGTAGTTTCACCCCTTTTGGAGTCAGTGGAGGGAGAAACCCCTCTGAAGAACAATTTAATCGTGAGATTTAATGTATCTGCCACTGCTCCTTCAAAGATAGTAGTGATACTTTCAATCTTCCTCTTTCTTCCGGTGTCTTTGATTCTTTCTTTCCTGTGGGTCTTAGTTTATTGGAAGTGTTCTGTAATGCTTAAGCTATGATAGCATGGGGAATAGGTGCTTTATGGGTCTTTCTGAGCTGGTTATCCCAGTCACTGCTGTTCAAAAGGAGACTGGACTAGGTACTCAAGCTGACTTCCTCCAGGCATTCATGAAGAGATTTCTGAATCCTTTGGAACATAAGGCATTTTTGTAAGCAGAAGAAGTATAGATTATTTTTAAAGAATCATAATACTATCTGATTTTTGTCTTGGTCTGAGCCAGCAGGGTAAATAGCTGGATAGACTTCTAAGTGTTCTTTGTTGGCTTTTTTAGTTCTGTTTGTTTCAGTTTTGTGTCTATGACTTGACTGTGTTTGCACTCCTTTTCTTTCTTTCTTTTTTTTTTTTTTGCTTGGCAGTCTTCAGCAATATTTGAAGGAGTGGGAATGTGGCATACTGGAAGCTTGAAAGCTATCGTGTTTGGGAAGCTTACAGAATTTCATTAAGGAAAGTCAAGGGAATTTTTAGCTAAATTCAATACTTTAAATTAATGTGCTCAGTTCCAGTCTATAGAAACAGGGTATTTAATTTCAAACCAGTTTTGAGGTAAGCAGTTTCAAAATCCTTTAATATTGCAGTTATCGTTTCCTGTGGAGGGTAGAATAGTTGTTATGGTATATAATCTGTTTGGCAGGAGAGGACAAATCTTCACAGGATGAGAAAGAGCATATAAATGGTGTACCAGGCTGGAGCTGAAGTCTAGATGGATGCAATGTTGACATCAGGGACAGAAGATTTAAAAGAGACTGACAGTATTTCTGTGGAGCTTTTGCTGCTAACTTTTAATTATTAGTTGTTACTTCATAACTGTTTTTCATGGTGGTGTGTACTGTTAACTTCGAAGATTAGTCCCTATTGTTTAAATCGGATGCAGATTCCTCATTATGTGTAGCTTCAACAAAATTTGAATAAATTATTATAAATAAATTTGTAAATTTATAATTTTTTGTAAATTCAGTTGTTTTTCTTTATGCCTTGTAAATATTAGAATTTAGGAAGTATTTACAGCATGACTTTCAGATGAGAACCTAATGGAAGCAGAGCCCCTCCCTTGAGCAAAAGAGTAATTTTTTTCCTTCAAATGAACACCCACTTATTTCACCTTCTTCTGGGAAAAAAAGAAAATTAAAAAAGTGAAATAGGAAAATGTTTATAGTACTGTAGACACAATCAAGGAGGTCACTTGCAATTGGAGTTTAGCCTTATGTTCCTTCACTCTTACTTCAAGGAAGATGTTCTGAAAAGTTTCTGCTGCAGTTAACAGAATGCAAATTGTACTCTCATTTACACTGGTATAAATCTGTAGTTACTCTATTGAAGCTTTTACTGGAATAGCAATTCTAATACTTGGCTTCATGTGTTACTATATGTAAATGTATAATTAAGGTGGAAAAATACCCAACAGAACTTAGATTCATTAAACAATCTAGGAAGAGTGGCAAAATAAACAGCACATGATAAAATTTTGAGGAGAGTGCAGAATCACATAATTCCATAATTAACCATACTTAGAACCTGCAACCCATATATTTCACCCACTCTCTCCCCCAACCCTTTTTTTAAAAGATATATCACCAAAGCTATGTAAGAGAAAATACTTGCTAAACAGTGTCTCATCAAATTTGCAAATGGTAGCTCTACGGAGTCTGTTTGCAAGGAGGAGCTTTAGACCTTCATGCAATACACAACTTTATATATTTCCAGATGGGTTTGGTCTAAAACTTTGTTTATGCCTACAGTGGTCTTCTGATTGCAGTGGTACAAGGAGTAAAGCACAAATAGTCATGCTATTCATGTTTGTTTCTTGCTTCTAAAAAACAGAAGAGCTCAATGCTTTGTGTTTACAAAAACCCCGCAACAACGAAACCAAAAAAACCCAGAACCAACCAATCAAGCAAGCCAAGAAAAGAAACCTGAAGAAAAGAGTAATAAATCATGTATTTCCAGCATCAGTTTGAAAATTGAAAATTGCCAGTTCCCTCTTTCTTGAACGTTAACATATTCTGTCACGAGATGCTTGTAGGGAAAGGGTAGAATGAAAATGGAATGTAATAAAACTTTGAATTTAGCCTGGCTTGGAGTAAAAGTTTGGACTAGATTGCCTCCAGTAGTCCCTTCCAATTTACATCCATCTGTACTTTTACAAAGGGAAGAAGAGGGAAAGTGAGGGTGAATTACTGGTCTCATGAGTGAGAGCTGTCTTATGTTACTCTCAGGGAATGTAGTTTGTATAGCACTGTTTCCTAGAGGATGTATCTGAAGGCATTTCTGCTACAGAACTCAAGTTGTGTAAGTTTTGTAGAGTTACAAGGTGGTAACAGTATTTTTAGGGGAAATATTTGTTAATAATTGAGATTGAATGCTTAGATAATAGCTCATTTTCTGACTGAAATTTTGAAAATTTGTAGCAGAAGAAGGATGACCTATTTATTATGTGCTTGGGTAACCAGTTGTTCCTCCCTAAAAGAAATTTTAGTCACCCCCTCAGGAAGGAAAACTAATCTGTTTTGGTTTAGGCAGCCGGTCACGCAAGGGGCATACAGGCAACAACACAGTTCAAAATGTACTTTCTGAAAACAGCCCCATGTACTGAAATAATTTGGGATCAGCTTTTGGATGTTTCATAAGCAAAACCAAGGTTTAACTTCACCGAATAAATGCTTCACAATGAATAATGCACCCAGCTGTAGCGGTAAATGCCATTTGCTCAACTGCTTAACTATTCATCCTTCCGACCAAGGTTTATGGTGGTGTGAAATGCAGCTTAACTTTGCAAATATGGAATGTATAGTAAAATTATCCCCTTTTGTGAAATTAGAAGGAATAAGCTTCTGATGGGTGTTTATGTACTGTGCTGACAGATTATAAAAGATTAAAAGGAAATTTTAATGAAGTGAAAAGCAGCCCTTGCAGCTTCTAACCCTCATGATTAGAGGAGCAGAAGCTAGGGGATTTAGGAGGATTTAGCAAGATGAGGTAGATGGGGCAGGGAGATTATGACCTGCGATTGGAACCAGTTGCTTGTCTAACTCATGTTTCCTTAGATAAAGCATTTAGGGCTCCAGTTCTTTCAAGAACAGTGAGGGTGAGATGAGCAGAAGAAACATAGTCTTGAAATAGTTTGAGGCTTATTTTCCCTAATCAGGTAACAAAACACAAAAGGCAAACACAAAGTCAAAACAGTGTGTCAAACAAACACAGAAGAATGCAGCATTTGCCTTTTTATACAGGGAATGTTGCAAGTCACGGGGCAATGCAATTTTTTTGCATACATTTTGTAACAAAAATCACCAAGAAGAGGCCTGATACAATGCTTGGGATTATAACCTGAACTCTTCATTGTGTTTTAAGTATGTTGTTGTCATAGAAAAGAAACTTGGTGTGTAATACAAGCGTAAATTGTTGCATAAATTGTTGTATAAATTATTGAAAAGGAAACATTTGGTTTAGACCATAATTATTCAGAATATGTTTTACAGAATACTGAAAACATCTGAAGAATCCAAAAGGATATTGATGAACAGCATTTGTAATTACTAATGAATCAAAGTCATTAGTAAAAAGCTTAGTCATTAGATAAAACTAAAAGTATTACTGCCATGATGCAATTTTTATAAAACTGCTGAAGGATCACAAAGGATGAGTACAGAGCAGTTATTTTGCTCCCCATTGTTATATGGATTATGCCACTCATTATCCATCTCGAGTTCTGGGCAAATGTCACTTTTGCAGATAGGCTTATTTTCTATCCTTGTAAAAGGCCTGCCGCAGCAATACCTCAAAATAACTGGCCTTCCTCTGTCATCAGTGGAGCTTCCCATTTTGCTGCAGTCACAGGCTGCACACAGGCTGTCTTGGGCTAAGAGCTCTGTGGAGAAATTTTTGATATGGTACTTGCTATTCTCCATTTAAAATCTCCATATTTTCCTGGAAACAGGGTAGATGAAATTAGTTTTTATGTCATGCACTCAATGTAATAAAATTTCAGACCATGTATTTGCACTTTCTTTTTTGAATGATTGCAGCTCTTTTTTAAGGAATTTTCTCATTTCATACTGTCTCAATGCAATCTATTCTTCATATCCTAAACAAGAAAAAATTTCTGTAAAAGAGAGTTTGGAGATCCCCTTAGGGTCTTCCATTTGAAAAAGTCAATACAAACTGTCTTAAAAAGCAAAGCATTAGAGTTGAAGCAGATGGATTGTTTTATTCAGGCATGTGGAATGAGTAGTATGAATTAGTTTGGGCATCAATACATGCTTCTCCTGACCATCAGAATAGTTAGATACATATGGCTTTAGGAATCTTTAGATACCCAAGTGACTAGGTGTATGACATTAGAACCGTAAATTCTCAGGTCAGTTGATAATTATATGACTGGAGTATCTGCTATTCAAGTGGTACAGAGGTATTTAAGGACTGAAGTCCATTCAGGCCACTTTAGAACCATATCTAAAAGCAGAGACTGAGAGGCCACCCTCAGCAATTCTCAGATTCAGAGGCATTCCCTTGTCTATTGTGCATGTGAAGACAATCCTGGAGAGATGCAATAAAATGGAAGTGGCCTTTTCTGAGGCCAAAAGATGAACTAGTCTTTGCATAACTACTCATGGCTAAGGAGTTGTTGTAGAATGCAGAAGGCCGTTGCTGAAAATCATGCTGACCTGGGTTTGCAGAAGAGTTTTAAATCCCTGTTTTCCAGAATCTGGAGAGATTCTTAATCACTGGAACATTGATTTGGGGTTTTGCGCAGTTAATTTTTTATATAACTTCAGAAGAGTAACTTGAGTGAGATCTTTTGGAAAAAAATGAAGTGGTGTCAAAAAAGCTTACATTGGGTTTGTATTCAAAGCACCAGTTTGGAGTAAGTATATCAGATATGAAGACAGTCTTGTCATGGTCTAACTAGGGTACAACTCTCTAGGATGATAGATACTTGTGATGACATCACTTCTTATTTTAGGAAGTTGAGTACATAATCTCAGGATTGAAGAGACTGATTAACACAGACGATGTCTGGGTAACAGAGGGATCTCATTGTGGCCATCGTCTTTGTAAGTAACAACACCCCACACCTTTCCAAATTGTTTCACTCCTGGCTAGCGTAGATGACTTCAAGTCAACTGGGTTCAGATGCCTGATTTTTCCGAAGTTAGATGGAAGCTGTACATCTGAACACACCTCTTGAATTGGAAGCTTAGTAATCAACTGAACAAAATCTCCACCGTTTCAACTTCCACAAAGACTAAGAATCTTGGTTTTAGAACCTGAGACAACTGTATTGTGTTTCCTGAGACCATCTATAGTGTAAATGCCAAATAATGAATATTAAGCTATTCCTTAGATCTTCAGACTATTAAACATGCAGGTTTTAAATCCGATTTTACAAGACTGAAAGAATCAAGAAAATTATGCTTTGTGCTGGAGGTAGTTATTGCTCAAGTTTTAATTTCTGTTCATTGACAGTCTAGTGAATTGTTTACTTGTTTACTTTTGAAATGTTCTGTGTAGGGAACTGTATCTTTTTTGCTCATCATGGATGAAATTTGGCTATTCAGCAAGAGGAAGAAATAAATAAGTTTGCACTAGTGGGAACTGACTTTAGAATGATGATTTGACCAAGCAATTTCTATAGCAAGTTCCCCCTGAACTTTAAGCTTCGAATTATATCCACAATTATTTGAGGGAAATTCAATTCAGAAAACATTGCAGACCTGAAGAAGTGTCCAGAAGCTTGTCTAATTTTATTCTGGCTGTATCATTTGGTCTAAACAAAGATACTACATCTCTGCAAACTTGCCCATCTTACATTCTCACAGCACCCTGGGTGAAGCAACATCATCATTATTATTATTACTATTATATGTATATAAAGTGCACTTCAAGTAATGGGGATCACATCAGTAGCTATGATATCCTCTGCACTTTAGTCCTAAAAGAATCAATATGAACGAACTTACACTGATTTTCATGAAGTTGGAGGGTTATTACAACTAGCATTTGAGCTAACTTGTTCAGTGTTTTGTTAGTGTCTGTATGCTAAATTATGTATATCTTGCAGATGTGTATAAAATTAAGTCTTCTAATTTCTGTCTGCTGATACCATGTATTATACTTAAACCTTAAAAGGTATCAATAAAGCTTGATTCAGTGCATTTTTCTATTTTTGTGTTCAGGTAACTGATATTAGGATTTGGCACAACTTCTTTTTGGTTGTGCATACTAAAGGTAAGGGGCATAGTGTGCTGTTAAAGGCAAGAACAAAAATAATTTATGATCCTGTTTGCTCAATGCGAAGTTGAGGTTACCTTTGTCAGCTTCTTTTCTGTGAGACAGCTATAGGATAAAATGGTAGGAGACAGCTTCTAGAAAAAGTCACAATAATATTCTGAACAAACTGTGCTCGTATGGATAATTGAACCTTATGAAGAGTCACCTGTTGGGCGTTCATTTTGTTGCTCTTTATCTTTCTGTTTTCTCTGTGAGATTAGTTTTGACTTTGTAGGTTAGAAACAGTGGTATCTTGTTGAAAGTGTTGCAAGTCCCTTGTTAAGACATTTGAATATTTTTGATGTTACTGTAACCTTCCCACTAAACCAGATGTGTTCCCAGCCTTCACTGTTTTTGTTGAGGGCTTTTATAAAACTCCTGAGTAAAGATGAGCTGTTGGTGTTATTTTCTTCCTTGATGTTTAAGAATGAACATCTCAAATATTTAAAACCACTCTTTTTACAGTCAAAGCAACAGTCGTGTGCCAGCCTGATGTCTTTTGTCCACCCGTGAGAAGACTAGTGAAACATGGATTAACTAGAAGAGCGCAACGGTATCTATAATGCTGTATTGGTAATGAATGACTACTTGAACGATTTTGTTGTTTGTTTCACTCACAATTATATGGGTGGTTGTATGATATTCTGAAACAAGTTTAGGTCTTGTTGCTGCTCTCCCCTGCATATCTTGTATACAGTTCATTGTCCTTCTGACTTCCTCTCTTTCCTGTAGTTTCCCCGTCAACATGACTTACTCACACAGGAGCTACAAGACACTTGTTAGAGTTGCTCAGGAAGTACATAATGCTTTGAGATCAAGCTGCGAATTTGACTATGAAGAGCTTATAGGATGCTTTAAAACAGAAGTAGTTTTATAAGACAGGGAAGCCATGAGACTTGGACACATTGACATATTCCCTGTCTGGATTTTTTGCAGTTGTTGAAAGATTAGTTGCAAAATCTGGCGTGGAATTGACATTTTTCGTTTCAGTTCCCAAAGTAGTGAACCAAGGAACTATTGGGACGGTATAGTTTAAACTGTTATCAGTAATAAAAGAACAAATTGGGAAATCCCCTCTAAATATGTTTTATTTAAAAACATGTAAAGATATCTACACAACTCAGCTTTGTCACAGTCATTTCTATTTATAATAGGAAAAATGAGGTTTTTTTCATGGTAATGAGCCCTTTGGGTCTGATATTTAAGTTCAGAAATGTGCAAAGACCTTGGGGGAACTAAACTCCGTCAGGCCACTTTGGTTTGATCTTAGAGCTTGATGAAGTTCTATGACAACATTAAATTAAAAAAAAAATTAGTTTGTAAGGCTGGAGTGCTCAGCATTTAGGGGAATTTGTGTCTTGCAGTGACTTGGAGTCCTCAAAGATTTAGGTTCTTCAAATGCTAAAACATCTTCCTGCACAGAGGTGCTTTTAACTGATGGTACTGAAGAAGAGAAAGCATCTCTTTTGGACATTTGGTGTATGTAGGAAATCTGCGGATGAAAGAGTGCGTTTCTGCCTCTTTTGAAAAATAGGATACTAATTTCCTCCTTTCTTGTGAAATCAAGCTTCAAATTGAGAGAATCTTTCCTTTTACTCCTGACCCGTTTTTCTTGTCAATATATGGATATTGCTGTCTGGGAGAAATAGATATACTAAAACTTCTTATAAGTACCTAAAAATACTTGCATGACAATTTAACCTTTCACATTTGTATTCTTGTGATTTTGTAGATGTTATCATTATGATTTAGGAAAGGAGCAAGAAGTAAAGCTGTTTGGATAGGTTGACAACAAGCTAATTCATAAAACAAAACCTAGATAGAATTGGGCGATTGAGAGAGACAGTTTTATATCTTGGAAAGCAGAATTTTATTATTAGTTAGCATGTAGTGTCCAAAATGATCTGTAGCTGGATTTTGAGCTGTACTGAGTGGCTTGGATCATTTTGACTTCTTGAAGAACAAAAAAAACACTAAAAGAAAACCAAAGGAAAATGGATTTTTTTCTTGAAGTGAAGGAGAAGAGGGAGTATGTCATAAGCATTCATCCCTTCTTGCCTTAATGCTGTGGTTCAGAAAGAAGAAGGGCAAAAGAAAAAAGCTGAAATAATGATTAGCCATTTGAATAAATGTTATTTCTTTCATCTAATATTATGTCTACAGTACTTGCAATTTATAGATAATTCCATGCAGCATAAAAAGCTAAAATAATTATTTGCTCAGTGCTAGTTATGCAATTGTTCATGGTGCTGTGTATTATGGGGACAGTGATATATTAGTTCCAGGAATTGTGTCTTAAAGCAAAACTGCAGTCAGCTACTGTGCTAGCTCTTTGAAGGTGCACAGGATTTCCATTCAAAATCACTGCATGAGCCTCTCTGGTGGGGATTTCATGTTTTTATCCAAATTAAAGGGAAGGCCAGTGCTCAGTCTTTGCCACCAGAGGTCTTCAAAGAACATATTACAGGTATTTTTTCAATGGCTGAAAATGAGAGGTGTATCATACAGTCGCTGCTGACAGCAGTAGTTGGGAGTAATTTACTCAAGTACTTCAAGTCATTTTTTTGTCTGAGACAGAATTTGTGCCTGTCAGAATTGCTGCTGGAAAATTGAAACAGCTCTGCTTTCTTTTCATCTCTGACTGGATGAGTCGTTTTCTATTCCCCTGCTTGATGTTATAGAGATTTTAGTAGTGATGTGTTAACAAGAAATTCTGATTATTTGTTGAACATAAGTAAACAGAATGGATATTTTGGCAAGAAAAATTTTGTATTCCCTCAGCTGGTGACTGAGGGATGCTGTGGGCAGGAGCAAGTGGGCAGGTCAGAGGTACTGAGGGTGACCTTGTGGAGGAGACTCTCCCAAGCCAGGCCGTCCTGCAGCAGAGCCCAGCTGACAGAGGAGCTTTTTCTGGCCTTGACCTGGAGCTCTGGGTTAGGATGCATAGCCTGGTATTTCGGATCTGACTTTTTGAATACCATGGGACAAATATATTTCTCAAGCTCCCTTTATACCTTTCCTGCACGCTTAAGGAAGGGAAAAGATTTCTGTCAAAGTAATTAATTTTCAAAACTAGGTTCTCCCTTTTTCATTGGCTTTGTATTAGTATGTTGCGACCTTTTACAGAACAATAATGCAAAGGACAGACCATTGTGTTTCTGTTATGAAATAAATTCCCTGTGGTATTGTAGGTCTTTTAAGCTCATCTGAATAAAGTCAATATTTCAGTTGGAAGAAAGTGTTAGATCATGTAAAGATTTATTGGTTAGAACTCCTAAGTAATTCTTTTTTTCATAGATGGAGACTCAGATGAATTTTTTCTTTTTTCATTTTTAATGAATGAAAAACCAACAGGGAAGGAACAAGGGAATGTTATGATTCTGTTTTCCATTTTCTGTCTTTGTGTCTGGAAATGGTCATCACTGAGGGTTTTTTAGAGTGAGAAGGAAGAAAAAAGGGATGGAGCCTTGATACTGCTGTGCATGGTGATGCGGGTCTCCTGAACAAGAGGAGAGCTGCAGTATTAGACTCCAGTTGTGTTACAGATGAGAAAAACCACCTCTTTACCTTTCTCCCATCTCTCTGCTTGAGTCCTTCTAAAGCCAGATAAATGCCACATCATAGCAGTGGGTCCCCCACAGAGTGGAACTTCCAGGAATGAAATAAAAAGAAGTGCAAGCTGGACAATAAACTTCCCCTATGTGACTGTCTTCAGCCAGTGTTCCCTCTGCCACCAAAGAATGTTAGAGAGTGTCTGGGCACAGGGCACAGCTGCCTCTGTTCCCAGTCAGGGCCTTCAGTTTTGATTTTGCTAGGGAAATGCTGTTCTAAACCAGCACTTCTGAATATTATTGGCTTCATGTGAGGCTTTGATGCCGTCACAGGGCAACAGTTTTACTGTCTGATTTTTGGAATTTGGGAACTTTTATATGCCACTTTCATGGGTTGCTACTACCGTAATGAAAGCCTTAGGGGAAGCACCAGCCTCCAGCTACAGAACTGGCACACGCTGGAGTTGGATGTAGTCCTTGATAAAGAGAAAAGTCAAGCAAGCTGTCATACTGTAGCTGAAACTTTTAGGAATAGTTTTCAATGCAGGTTTGGGGAGGGTTCCTCACAGACCAGGCTGTTCATGAAAATACTAAGTCAGTGTATTTTATCTCATCCATGATTGACTCCCTGGAGGGCATAAAGCATTAGAAAACCAAACTGCTTAATTTAGTACTGTATACTGAGACCCTTGATATATGTGGTACCAACAGATTTTTATTTTTTAAGAGAAAAACCAAGAAAAAAAATCGTGCTTGATCTAGTAGGCAGCAATGAAACATGAACAGTTAATAGGCTTTAATAGCACATACCAAATAGTTAATAGAACATACCAAAAAGCAACAGAGCATATGAAATACCTGGAGTAAGACCATTCCTTAGGTTGCTCAGCCAAGCGCAAATGAGGTTTCAGATCCACAAATACCAGAGCCATATTGTGCAGGTGTGTTTTCTGAGCAAATCTACAGAGTCTGTCCTTAAAAGACTTATTGGTAACAGTCAAAACCCAACATTTTCCCTATGACGGATATTTTTAGGCAACTGTGACAGTTAAGAGTTCTCTGAAATCCTCAAAATTTACAATAGCTTTTAATTGCATCTGACTGGCATTCTGTAAGTAAAATATTAGTTCTGCTTGCCTGAACTAATACTGCTGAAAACAATCTGGGTCCTGGTGCCTTTTTTGGTGATGATTTTTATTATAGACTTCAGTAAAACCAGTAAGTAAATTATATGCTAAAATTTGGGTCATAAAATTCCAAAAACTATTCACATCTGTATAGAAAAATAATGCATTAAAAACTTTATAATCATGTAGTTAAAAATAAGACACACAAAACTAGTCAGTATTTCAAAAAGCTTAGGTTGAAGCAGGTCCCATCTTATTTTCTTTCTGTTCTTGGCTCCAACAGAGTTAGCTGGTGGTTGGGAAGAAGGAAGGGAGACTTTCTGAAATATGCTACTTTCCCCCTGCTTTAGCCTCTAGAAACAAGGCTATGTGATTGTGCTCAGAATGTGTGTTCAGATAACACAGATATGAAAGAATAAGGAAGATGAGCTTGTTCCACTTCTGTGAAAACAGCAAATTCAATAAAATACAGGGACACTAGAAGTGCAAGAGCTGAGTAAAAATTTTCAGAACTAACTTATTTTTAGGAAACACCAGCCTTAGGTATACCCTCATTGTTTAATAGGATGCCCAAATCAATCATTAATCAAATGCGAAGCATAATCTGTGATTAGTTAAGCATGGGTAATTCAGAATCTCAGTGAATTCTTCAGCTTTGCCTGAATTACGGGTAATAATAATTTTTGTCGTCCTTTATGAACAGAGCTATAACGTCAAGAACCTACTGTAGTCTCATAAGGTGTGAAGGTAGGCAAATCCTAAACACCAGTATGTAGCCATTGCAGCCCAGTAAAGCGTGACATCCTTGGGACTGTAGTTCTTTCTCTGAGGATTGATGCAGATTAATTGCTTATTCTTTCATTATAAGAGATGCTGATAAGTGACTGCATACGACTTCACATGCCCATTTGTTTAAGAACAGACATTTTGGTTTTCAATAAGGAAAAACTGAATAAAGGCAAGATATTGATAATATAGTTTTCTTCCACAGAATAAGGAAATCTTATTCCTGAAATTAGTTTAGGGAGTTTGCCCTCCCTCTGTTGGGAAATGGTTTCAGAACATATTTCTTTGGTAGATCAAGAACCTTGTTTTCATTCTGAGACTTAACTTAGGCACCGTTAGTTTATGCAGATTTATTCCATTGCAGGATATGATCTCGTAAAATGCTGAGTGCTGCCTGTGGAAAGCCAGGCAGATCCAGCTTCCTTAACTGCATAATGTCCAAAGAAGAACCAAATACAGAAATGGGATAAGAATCTGATTAGCACAGAGAAGTGTATCTTGGAAGTCAGAAAGAGTAGGAGTAAAATGAGACTTGTGTGAAGTGAAACTAAGTTTAGCCCTACAAATTAACCCAAAACAAGTATTTTATACATGGAGGTGTTTTTGTTATTTGGGGTTTGGGTTTTTCTGTTTGTTTGGTTTGGTTTGTTTGGGTTTTTTGTTTTGTTTTGTTCTGGTTTGCTTAGTTTTTTTCCTCATAGCTAAGTGCAAAGAGAACAACATTAAAAAAAAGTGGATGTATTGGCAAGAAAGGATGGGCCATGACTAAATACACTCTGGACAGGAAAATTTATTGAATATCTTTCTTTGCAAAAAAGAAAGCAAACATTAGCGTGAAGATAGGCTATTAAAGGACACGGAGGAGGGCATAAATTTTACCTGGATGTGAGGCAAGGATGGGTTCAACTGCCTGAGGAGAAGAAAGGAAACTGATAAAGTCCATCCCACAAAAGTGAGGGGTGTTGGGTTGTTTCCAGCAGCACTGTTGTTGTTTAGGACCCCAACATCCGGGTAAAAGTAAAGGGTACAGAAGTGGTTCAGGTGATTGCTAACTTGTTATATTATTCCAATAATTTTTAATTAAAATAATGCTGGGGATAAGGATGATGACAAAGAGATCATAATTGACTTCATTTTCTCTTTACCAAAAGGCAGGTTACTTTGTACTTGGTGCTTTTCAGGTTGAAATGATTCACTGAAAACAAGAAGCCTGCCTACATTTCATTAAGTGTTTGACACAGTAACAGCTATGATATTGATTACACTAGAGAAGGAGGAGGTTAGTGAGGAACTGTAAGACTGAGGCTTAGCTTAGCATTGGTAAAAATGAGCCTTGTGTGTTGATAAGATCTCTGAAACGGATGTGTGCTGATAGCATCTCTGAAACTGACGTTTGTTCTGAGAGACTTTCTCTCCGTCTTTTCTCTTTCTCTTATGGTCAGTGTCATTTTGTGTTTTCGTTAATGATTAGCATTGAAGGGCAGAAGAATTCTAAGAATTTTTTTGAGACAAAACTGGGAGAAATCACCAACACAGAAACCAGTACCTGACATGGGAAATACTTACGGTATTTGAATACTGAAGTTCCAGAAATAAGATAAGTATTATTAATATAGTTTGCAACATTTCACACATACCGACTGTAAACAATTGTGTATTGCTTTTGTAGGGAGAAAACAGCAACAAAAAAAGCATGTGAGTGTAAAACATGTAGCAAGGTGTCTTTGTATACACTTAAAGGTACGGTGTTAGAGGTAATTAACAGCAGTGCCCAAGCCACTGATAGTATTTTGGAAGACTGCTGTTCTGTGTTGTATTTGGAAAGCATGGTCTCAGCCTGGAGCAAGTACAGGAGAAACTGAAGGATTTTGTTTGAACTGTTAAAACAAAGGTAAATGATTGCAACACACTGCAAAAATTACAGAAAAGGTTAAAATCTTTTACACTTGGAAAGGCGTTCTGGAACTGGAAATAAAAATTATGTGCTTGCCCCAAAGTAGTCAAGAATTCAAAAGAGTTTCCAAATTTCTTATACATGATACTGCTGTTTTGTCTGTGTTTCACTAGACCTACGCTTCTTACCAGCACAGCTAGTGAATTCAAGTAATATAGATGGCTTCTAGACAGGAATTGAGAATTAGGTTATCACAGAATACTGTTGTTTTTAACTGTCTGTCATTTAAGCACAGAAGTTTAGTTGCTGCGTGAGCTGACTGGACATAATACTAAATGTACAAGTAAAGATCTTAAAGCAATATGACTTTAAACAGATTAACATTGCTATATTATATGGCTGAGCTAAAACAAGTATTCCTCCTCGATTTAATAATTTGCTGATGTGCATTTCACCCCAAAATGTGTCCATGTTTTTGATCAGTGACCATTCATCATTTTCTAAGGTCAAAGTCTTGTGGTGCAGTACTGTTTGGTCTATTGGACAGCAGAAGTGAATTTTCTCCAAGCTGCATTTATTGGCCAGAAAGACAAAAGCCAGGAAATGGAATTGGCAGCATCATAATTGAATGAGGGAACAGCCTGGATTTCTCAGTGACTAATAGTGGCATAACAGCTGCTAATTTGTTAAGGTTGTACCTGAAATGACCTTATTTATATAAGCATGGTTTTTAGGAAATTTTTATGGAACAGAAATCTGAAAATTGGAAATGTGTCATTAAATAATAGCTAAAACTTGGCATAGTCAAAGTATTATTATTTGAGAGGCAATAAGGTGCACTGGGGTCCTATAATCAAATGGCAAAAATGAGTGTCTGTGGACACACTTGAGCTGTAGAGATTTCTGAAAGACACCAAAATAAATCCAAATATTTTAGTAATCCTTTCATCTGAAAGTCCAAGTCTTTTCCAGGCTTTGTAAAATTGTTGTATTTATCTTTCTAATATTCAGCTTCATTGCCATGGCCAAAACCACCTCAGAAATATATATCAAAGTAAAAACTAAATGAATTCTTACCTAATTCTTATCTCGTTTATTCAACCAACTTCTTTTGATATGGATAATCCTGTCATTTTCCTTCATTTTTTGATAAATCTTTATTCTTTCTGTTCTATTAGTTTCCCCTTAATCCTCTGTCAATTGCTTAAGAAACTCCTTTAGTATCATCTCTTCTTCCATATTTGAATTCTTTCACATGTGTCCATGGGGCCCACTTCCCCTCTCTTTTCCCTCCCTATTCTTAATGTTTGAATGATATAAAGCACTGTGAAAGCTTTTGCTGGCTTCTCTTTGCAGGCAACTCCCAAGCTTACCTCTTCACCCCATTCTGTCTCTCTCAATTTAGTTTCACATTTCAGCCTGTCTTCCCGGATGTGCTGTTCTCAGTTCAAACCCAATATTCTGAAAGCGAACTATCTTTGGAGATTTTTTTTAGATTATCAGTGTTGCTCAGTTCTTTGTCTTAGCTGCTAGTTTTGTTATTTCTTTGGTGATTTAGACTGTGGCATGTGTCCTTTTTCAGCTGCATTTATGCTGACTTGAAGAAATTACTGTTATCTGTCCCCAAACCACCTCTTTGCTGAAAGCATTTGTCTTTCCCACATCCAGTCTTTCCCACTTTCAGAACATATCATTTAGTCCCAGTCAGAATGAACCAGATTATTTTAAAAAGCGAATTTCAAGTTTATTTTGATGGAACTGTGTTGAGGAAAAATCACATGAACATTTGCTGTTGATGCTAGTCTGGTCCATAACATCTTTCAGTGCCAGGCGAGAAGGAGTTGTCTGGGAGTGTTAACTGTAGCTAGTAGCAATCTGTATGCTAAACTGTAGCAATGGCATGTTCAGATCATAATAATAGAATAAGGGTTTTCTTTTGTTTTTTTTTCTTCACTCTTATGTTAAGATATGTGTAACAGCTTCAATTTTATTTATTAACTTCCTGTTATGTGGTCTAATTTTTTTTTTAAAGGAAGAAAAAGAAAGAGAGACAAATGGCACCACAGTCTGGAATAAAAAACTGAAAGAGAGGATTCAAAGCTTCCCTAAGCTAGACAACTGGGAACTCTCTGGAGAGAGTCCTAGGGATGTCAGAAAGCTCTTTGTTTCACTGTCCAGGACCACATTTCTCTCTGTCTTGTGTTTGCAACACAAGATTTTCTTTTGAAGCTAACTGTGTGAGGTTTGTCTGTGAAGAAAGTTGAATCAAGGTGCTGATAGTCTCTTTCAAACTGGTGTAAGAAGCTGGCATTTGTTTTTGTGTGTTTCACAGCTCAGTAGCTGAAGAGATCTCCCCAATGTGTGAGGGTCCTATGCTCGATTCTCCTCTGATTTAAGAGATTCTGGCCCCCATTTCTTGCTTTGCCCTGATCAGCAGACAGTATGTATTTTATTCTTAAACTGTCTTATGGATAGGAAAATACGTCTTTGCTTGGGACAATAACAAACTATTTGGGCACTTGGGCAAGCATTACACTTCTTACTCCATCTATTGGTGGTGTTTTAGTCTTGCATTTAGAAGGCCAAGAAGGAATTTATCCAGTGTTTCTCGCTTCGTGACTGCTCTGGCCACTGGACTACTTAAAGGCTAAGAGAGCATGTGAGATGAGGAAGAAGGGATGAGGCAACATCAGCTGCACGTATCTGTTGTCTCTAAGGTGAGCTCTGAGAGAGCACTGGCTGATTCACAAAGAATTTCTTCACTGAAGGGGTGGTTAAGGAACAGAGCAGGCTGCCCAGGGAAGTGGTGGAGTTACCATCCCTGGAGGTGCTCAAGAAACACCTGACCTGGCACTTAGTGCCATGGTCCAGCTGGCAAGGTGGTTTTCAGTCAAAGGTTGGACTTCATGATCTCGGAGGCCTCAGAAATAAGTCTATGATTCTGTGATTCAGGAGAGAGGGAGAGAGATGAGTTGCACAGCTGTGTGTACTCAGAAGACATTTAGATATGCAGGGTGCTCCACAAAGGCAATGGTTAGTTTTAAACATCAGAAGGACTAGACAGAGTCTGAGCATGGGGTGAGCCTGTCTGTACCAGACTGTACCAGGCCAAGGGAAAGCCCATTCTGAACAACACATTCTGTGATATTGCGTAGCCTGGGAAGAGGATAAGAGTATGCAGTCACATGTGTTTTGATCAAGCCGGAGATGTCTGTCTTTGTAATTCATCATCTTTGTTGTGTGTCTCAATAAATTTGTCCAGTTGGGGTTCTCTTTAGAGACATTGAAAATTTAGTGTCCACAGAACCCTGTGGCAAAAATTTTCATCATTAGTTGCACGCTGTGTGGAAACCACCTCGTCATACTTGTTTTGAACTTGTCCTCTGCTGTTTCTAGCTGATGCCTACTGGAGCCTGAGAGAGGGTTCACCCCACTACCATGTCATCTGCCATGTTCTCCAGAAATACCTGTGCTAGTAAGTGAGATACCTAAATCTCTTTTACTCATAGTGGGCTGTTATACTTGGGAACAAGCAGGGCCAGTACATTGACAAGATTTGCTGAAAATTAAGTGAAAATTTGCCGTTACATAAAAAAAGTGCTCATCTTTCTTCCAATATGCCCTGATCCTTGTGCTGTTTGCATGTTTTTGTTACATGTAAGCAGCTATGTCTATAACAGCTAATTCTTTCTAAGACAGAGAGACTAGAACTGCATGCACTTTTCCACATGGAAACACAAAATCAGTTTATATATAGCATTATTTTAACAGCAGAAATGCAACTCGTTTTCATATCCCATTTCATCTCACGTTTTTCCAGAGAGTAGACAGCTTTTATTGCTTGCAGGTCTGAATCAAAAGAGATTCACAGAGAGGTGGTGGTCCATTAACATTGCTTCATGAAAAGAAGTTCATTGCTAGAACCCTCAAGGCATTATGTGTTTCCCTTCACTTGAATCTATGTCGTTTTCCACTCTTCTGCACAACTGGGTAGTGTATTGTTTGGGCATGATTTTGATGGCCAAAGGTAGTCTGGACCATCTGTTACTCATTTAGTTTGCTCAACCTTTGTATGTGAGCAGCTGGCTTTTCCTATTTTTCTCATGTTTTCAATGATTTTTTTATTTTTATTAGGTCTGTTTTAGGCCCATCAAGAGTTCTCTGCTTACCATGGCTCTTCAATATCACAAACAGAGCAAACAGCTCTACTTATACTAAAACTAACCAGTAACATGTGCAAATAAAGGAGTAGGAGTTCAAATATTTTAATTCTGAGGATGTGGAAATCCTGTACATGTGTTTTAAGGACTGAAAATTTCTACTTAATTGTTGATTGACGTAAGGTATTGGTAAAAAATACTTATAATTAGTGTTCCATTAATGGAGTTTTCACCTTAACCAATAATCATGTGATATCTAGAGGATGTAATCTAATGCTGCAAACGTCCAGTGCAATTATCTTCACTTTTGTAGGTGATAATTATCTATAAAATGATGTTTTGCAGCCTTTGATTTGTGTGCCTAAGTTTTGTTCTGTATCTCGCATTTGCAGCTCTCTCTAACTGTAGATTGCACTCTTTCCAGCAGAGGGTGATGCTACATTTGTGCTCAGGCAGCTGATTACAGGAACTTGTGAACAGGGCTAATTTGTACTGAAAAGGAAGGATGTGAACATGCACACATTTCTGTTAGGTACATTCCTGGATGCTGGTCTGAATGGATTATGGGATTTTATTACTGATCCAGGTATTGAAAAAGTGCATCTGTGAACACCACAGCTAAAGAAAGTTTTCATGTGGTGTCCCTCCATTCATTGATTGCTTAACTGAGTTATAGTTGGATTCTGTGTTGTACTTACATTTACCTGTTACTTGCCCTTTCAGGGCAGTCCCCATCAGCTGTATGAGTGTCGCTGGTTTTGACTGTAACAGTAGACTGAAAAAAATTATTCTTTTTTTAAATTTATATCCACACGTCTGCTTTTTACAGAGATTGCAGAGGCTTAACTGATCTTGAGACCTCATTGTCTCTAACGTGTTCATGTGGAACTGTCCAGAGTTTGCTAATCTCATGTTGGGAGGAAGGGAACTGGAATCATGTGAAGGAAAATACATAACATTTAGTCTTGTTTGCACAAGAAAAAAAGCTATTGAAAGATAAATATACCTAAAAATTATGGGTATTTCATTGTCATTAATACCAGCATACTGTACATTATTTAGTAAGTGCTCTGAGATTTCTGAATACAAGGTCTGTGCAGAAATACTGCAAAGCTTGACTGAATTAGGATCTGGCACGATTAGAAAAGAAAAATCACAAAAAATCCACTGGTCAACATAAACATAAAAAGCAAAAGAACTACAAATGTGAAGTGTATCTGCTTTTCATCACACTGAGGCTATTGATTTCATTGTCATTTACTGTCACTCATTAGTTCCAGCAATTTCATCATTAAAATGGTATCTGTTGGTGAATGGCCCCAGATATGTTGCATATTAGTACTCATGTTGCAAATCTGTAATTGATCTAGATTCTTTTGTGTGTCGTAGAGCCAGTAGTTCAACAAATATTAGCTGCTTAAATCTTCAATACCTCAATGTGTTAACAGAAAAATAGATTTGATGTAAGATACCTTTAACCAGAAAAAGGTTAATGTCAAGGTAATCCTCCAAATAACATATTTCTGTATGTCCTTTCAGATCTAAAAAGTTATTAAAACTTTAATTTGTATGACTTTTTTTTTTACTTGTATTGAGTTAATTCTTTTATTTTCTGGCACTTTTGTTTGATTGCCATATCTATGTTTTCAAGTAAGTGTACATCTGATAACTAATGTTTGAAGTACAAGTAGAGAAATTCTTCTTTTTTGCACACTGTTTAGATGAAAATGTCTTTCAGACTTCTTAGGTAAAGAACACTGAGATCTGAAATAGCAGCTCCTTGCAGAAAAGCACTTATTTTCTACTGTGTGAAAGGAAGTTGAAATCCAGAATAGAGTGCATTTGGGGAGAAATCTGTAATTGTGGTATGATGTTGATTTAGCTGTAGAATGAAATATTCATGGCTTTCTGCTGTGTATAAACAACAAACAGCAAAAATTGCTAACATTTTTACACAAGAAGAGGTGAAAAGAGGCAGGGCTAAACCTAACTTTTACGACAGTCTGCTGGTTGATTTTGTCCTTTAGCAAGTCACACTTGCAAAGAAGTAGCTGGAAGGAATTGCAGTAGCAGATGCTGCTGTATCTTTACACTTTTGGGTTTTGGGTTGCTAACAAGCTCATGGCAGATGTTGTAACTTCGGTGCTTCTAATGGAATTATTTTGGATAAATTATTATTTCATACTATTACATCTATTTAAGCACCTCACAGTCTTTTAGTAGGGAGGTCCTGGAACTTCGTAATAGATTACTGGAATGGTTGTCTTCCATAGTCTTCTGGTTACAGAGGAAAGAAACTTCATTAATTTATGGCCCAAGTATGAAAATAGTTAATCCAGTCCTTACATTTATGCTATGTATCTACAGGACCAATACACATACATATGTATATATGTACTTATTTGGGTAACAGTATTAGATTAACCCTCATTTTTGCAAAATGAAGGCTTGTGTTTGCAGAGGCTGAATCTCTTATAAACCTACTGAAATTCTGTGGCTGGCTCCATTACATCAGGGAACCAGAATTCCCCTTTGAATCTCATGCTCCCAGTTGGGCCATGCAGAACCCACGTGCTGAGCGAGACAGGCTCAGGGTTGGCACTCCCCCGCAGACTGCAAAAGTGCTTTTTTCTCTTGAAAGGAATACTTGACCTGAATATTTTGACATGATTTGAGAATCTCTGACTTTTTACCAAACAGGATTTTCTTTCATATATTTTAGTCACTGTTGCTTTCAGTGTATAGAAGGCTAGATTATTATATCTTTAGTACTGAAAAAATAAAAATACAAGGATGTACAGAAGTGAGTCCAGGAAACAAGACACTCAACAGGCAACAAACTCTAACAAAATTACTTTTCTAGATCCGCAGAAGAAAATGTTTGATTTACATGCCTGCAATCAGGAAATTCATTGCTACAGTTATATTTTTTTTGCCTAAGTTCATTTAATTGGTCTCGATTTTCTGAGTGTCTGAAAATGTAGTAAAGTCTGTGAGGTGGGAAAATTTGAAGTTTGCAGGTGCATGTGGAGACTGAGACATGACATTCTCAGTCACACAGACCACAAAATGTAAGCGTATACAGTCATAATGCTGTGCATTGTTGGAAAAACAGCATAGAGCCAAGCCAAAATCCAAAGAAAGCCGTCCCCAGCTCTACTGTTCCACCTTTTAATAGTGTTTTGGAGATGTTATCCGGCATTTTCTTGCTGCTTATCTCTGGTGTAATAAGTGTTTATGATGCACTTGGACTTTTTTAAATACCTTAGCTGTGTGCACTGCCTGCATTGAAGCTTTCCAGAGAATCCTTTCATGGGAGACATTGTTACTTTGCTCAGTATCTGACTATCTGTCTATTTCTCTACTCCCTTCTTCTTTTTTAACTGCACACCCTAATAATTAGTTTCAGGCAATCATAAGTTTGCTTTAAGCTGATGTTGAAAACATGGACCATCCTTCCTATCCTAGAAATACTTTTAGTGTACAGGCAATCACAACAATATGGTTTTATTTGGTTTTCTGTGTAAAGAGAAAAAAAGGGCAGGAATTCTGGGCTGGTGTTCTTGGGAATTTTTGTGTATGTGTGCTGTGCTAAGAAATACTTTAAAATTTTGTTACTTAAAACAAAAATTTTTGTAAAATATCAAAAGCCCATTTAAAGTTTGAATGTGAAAACATGAATGAATAAAATAAATGACTGATCTGAAAAATAGTTTCAGCAAGCAGAGTACATGGTGTTTGGTAAACTTCACAGAAAAAAAAAACAGCTACAAGAAAAGTATAATCCGACTCAATTTGTAGGGCTAATACAGAGGGGTTATTTGGAGTGTACTCCATATACCTGAATGTTTTCAAATGGTGCAGTTCTGTAATGTCAAATCTATTTTTTTTTCATCTTGTGTTCTACTTCTGAAAGAGTGTCTTCTTTAAATTCAGTCCCGTCAGATAAACAAACCCATGTATACATATCAGTATTTACTTTGAAACTTTGCTTTTCATTGAGACACCTTTCTGCATTCTTCAGCTACATTAGTTAACTCAGCAGCTTGCAGTCACTTGCAGTTGTAGAGATGTGAAGGAATAGACGTACCTGAGCTGGCTTTGACCTGCTCACATGCGGTACATCAGCAGTGTGAGCAGGACAGGAGCTTGGCAGGGCTGCTGAGTCCAGCTGGGAAGTAAAACAAACACCCATGCTGTCAGCTTGCACTGAGCTCCAGCCTGCCGTTGCAAGCTACATTGGTATTTGAACACGCTAATTTAAAGCAAACAAAATATGCCCACAGTGGGCTGCACTGTAACCTCTTTGACGCTGAAAGGCATCAGAATAAAGCAACTTTTTATTTTGCAGGTGCAGGAGATGAAATGAGTCAGCAGTGGCAGTGCACTTTGAGTTCCCCATGGAAAGAGCATTGTCTTACAAGTTGCATTTCTGGGAACAGGCTTTTTCCATCTGAACATTTTTCTTATTTGACTGAACTGTGAAATTGTATTATTTTATGTGAAAATCTGCAGGGGGAGCAGAGGGAGGGCAAGAAGAAAGGGGGAGGGTGGTGTCAGCCATCCAGGAGTCCTGTGTGAGAGTCTGCTGAAAGTGCTGGTCTGAGAAGTTTTTGTAGATATAGGTTATTCACGCCTTTTTACTCAAACTATATAGCAGCCCATGTTCTTAATCTTTAATTATGTTTGCAACATGTATTTTACATTGAAATACAACAGGCTGAGGAAGGATCATAGGCCCAGCAAACACCCTTAGAGAATGGTGCTGCCTGCCTGAGCTGATTCTCTCACTGCCTGAGATCAGCTTTTACTTTAGAAACCCTTACTCTTTAACTCCAGCAGTCACCGCAACTAGGTTACAGTCGTGCAAAAGGAAGGACACTTGGAAAACGAGGAGCTGGAGAGATTCAGAAAATGGAAATAGGGCAGTTCATTAAATTAAATATATCTTGTGAGAGGCTCATTTTAAAGTTTGTGAAGAGAAGGAAAGAAGATTGGAATTGCAGTGGGACTGCTCTATTGGGGTCAAGAACAGTTACCCTCTCTCAGATGCAGAAGGAGCTGTGGATCCCCCGGTCTGACTGACAGACCTCCGTTGCTATAGTTTGGGGAATGTTGTGATGAAGACTATGGCTGTAGAAAAAGAGGACGTGCTAATGACCTCCAACATATATTTTAAAACTATATGTATCCTTTTTAAATGTCTTCAGCATATTTAAAACTTAAATACATTTCTTAAGCTCCATTGTTCAGGAAATTTTGAGTCAGCACATAGGTGCAAGTTCAGAGTCTTGGATCTCTGTATAATGCTGCAAGGACACAGATGTTATCCATGCCTCAAGTCCTGACAAGCACTGTACTGTTGGACTGGGTTCATGTGGAAATCAGGCAGGTCCTATTCCATTTCTCATGTTCTTGTGTAGAGGCAAGAGCAGTGCCTCAGAACGACAAAATATTGTCTCAGAATTTTAATTGTCCTCTGGATTGCTTTCTCCTAGGACCCCAATTCTGTTTAAGATAAAATATTTTCCTTCTTGGATAATAGCCAGAATACTGTTGTTTGCACTACTTGGCATAAGACAAAGTTCTGTTTTCTCTGGTGCTTGTGGTTGATCTATGTCCAGTTTTTCTTAATTTTCTTTCTGCTAGATTTTACTCAGCTTGACTGCTAGGACTCCTCACTTTCCCTTGAATTTGCTTGTCTCTAGGATGCTAATCAATACCTGTTCTCATTATTTCTCTCCTCGGTTTATTATGTACATTAATCTGGGGATGAATATCTGTCTAGCTTGGTCTGTAATCCTTTCCCTGCAAAAACTTTGCCTCTTTTTATTTTTTGGTTTTTCAAATCGGAAGTACTGATAAAACTTGAACATGCTGTCATATCTTGCATCATTTACATGATATGGAATTTAGCCTTATTAAATACAGTATTAGCTTCCACAAGCAGATAGTGCTCCAGTGTACATATATGCACATATGTTATTTCTGTATTATTATTTCTTAAGTGTGGGCTCATTTTGTGCCCATGCTTCTATGAGCTCCACAGTGGAGATGCAATAGTCACTAACTCTGATTCAGACTCAAGAAATCAAGTCAGATTATTGCTGAAGTCTTCATTTTGAAAATATTAAAATACACAGTAGAAAATACTTGGCTGTTCTGGCTCTGGGAGTTATTTCTTATCAAAAAACCATTGCCTGGCTGTCCAAGAAAATAAAGCAGTGTAAGGTTCCCCTCTGCAGTTCTCTTGTATTTTGACACTAGATGTGGTAAGGAGAGTGTTTTCCCCTGGAATGCTGCCTTGTGTTCCACAAAGGCGGGTAGGATCACTTCCCTGTGTCCTGAGTGCAAGAACATGTCTTTGGTTCTACTTCCAAAATGTTGCATATGAGCCTGTAAAAAGCTGAAAGCAGTTGGTGCTATACAAAGAAACTATGTGTGAGACAGAACATTTCACTCAGAATGTTAACAGTCTGTGGATATTTGATATGATTCTGCTGTTGCAAACCATGTTTATTTGATGCATTTGGTTGCGTGGGGTTTTTTGCAGTACTGCTCTGAAGTAGGAAGCATAGTGCGCTGGGACAGGAGCTGTAAGATCACTGAAGCTAGTGCATTTCTTCTACTGAAAAAATTTACAGCAAATTTCTTTAAACATATCACCTATATTTGAACAGGGCTGTCAACATAAACAAATATGTTAGGAAGCTTTTGATTTTTTAATGAGTTCCTCAAACCACTCTGAGTTCTGTGAGAGAAGTCTAATTTGGCAAGAGTCCCTGCAGAACCTCTCCAGAACCTGCAGGTTTCCCCCAAGATCCTCAAAAGCAGTGCAGGTTGCCAAGCAAAGCTGACTCCAAGGAAATACAATAAGTTTACAGCTGTATATTACTTTCACTCCCTCTCTGCTTCTTTTTTTGGTGATATTTTAAGTGGAAATTGGGCATCTTTTTTCATATATGACTGGTAGATTCAACAGTCAGAATATGGCTGTTGTTCCTCCGTCTTAGTCTTCAGGTTTTAAATATGTTTGCCTTGAGACTGGGTATGAGAGTCAAAGCCTAATATTTTTATTCAGAAAAAAATGTCCATTGAATTCAGTAGTGTTTCTCCTGCAATGGATAGAAATTATCAAAACCTGAGAGTTTAGTCAGTGTGTTATGTAATTCTGTTTTATAAGTGCCACATCTATGTTTAATGTACCCCTTGGTTGCATAAAGGGACTCCATGGCTATAAAAGGATGAAGTGGCTCTCACCAGGAGATCCTGTTGCCTGAGTGGCTGCAACTGAGTGAATTCCTGTAAATGTCTGTTAATATGATTCTCTCCCAGCCTGAAATTTTTTGCTCTGAATTACCTAGCAAGTTTTGCATACTTCAGCATGAATATAAATATGTACCCTAGCTGTCTGCATTCACTGCCCAAAATTTAATGTCTTTCAAAGGAGCTTTCTTCTTTAGCGTCTACGTTTTTTAATGGTTCTTATGCTGCAGTTAATTTTGACAAATTTCTTTGTATTCACATTCAAGAACCCTTGAAACTTGTGTACTAAGGTTTAGTCATTTACAAAGGAAAGAACAGCAGCAACCTCAGCTTACCAGTGTTGAAAATTATGTTTGGTTTCCTATTACAGGAATGATGAATCATGTTTAATCTTTCAGATTTTAATGCTCTCCGATAGGAACAGGATGAGGGTAGGGGGGCGGTTTTGAAAAGAAGATATGTAAATGCTTCTTATTGTACAACGTAAGGTCTGTGGTTTGAAGCACTTTGGGAAGAAGAATTTGAAATTACGATAAGTCCACACTTTAATGTTTTATAACAATTTTGATACAAAAAGTGATTAGATTGTCTCAGCCTCTGTGAAATATTCTAAGTGAAGTTACACCAGCTGCATTCTCTTAGGGCTGATTATTTTCTTTGGATAAAGGGCATGTCACGCAGTGCTTGGATATGACTTGTCATTCATATATGCCACATGCCCCTCACAAACAATTACGAAGAATTGTATCTTCTGTGGAGCTGTAATACACCAGGGCCTAGGGAAAGAAGATATTTCATTTCTTGAAGTTCACAATGAATATGTGAGAGCTGTGAAGAATGCCTTATTGCTCCAGGCAGGTAGCTTAAATGTCAGATGATAGAAAGTTATAGGAAATCAGCCTATTTTCTGTTATGTCTCTTCCTGCCTGGAAAAGCATTTCAGCAAAGAGAAGATAAGATGGGGATTGTTTTAGACAAATCAAATTATTCTAAATTTACTTCAAGACCTGAATAACACTGTGTTCCATTCCAAACCAATTGTCCTCAAAATTGGAGTTTAAATGCCTGGTGGCTGGTGTCAGTGCCTGCAATATACATGGGGTACCTTGCTCTAATAAGAGGTATTCAGTGGTTAGGAATCTTTGTGTTGCTGTTTTCTTCCCTTGGCTGCTGGTCACCATAAGTGGGCATCCATCCTCATGTTCTTAAAGCTAACCCTGAGAAAATATATAGTATGAGTGCATTACTTATTCAAGATTAGCTACTGTTTGCAAACTCTGTGTATTCTTTCATGAAAAAGATTTCTATTGATCTGATAGAAATGTTGGATCGGCTTCTCTGCTGCTACGAAAAGGTACTACATTTCCACATACTATTACTCATTCACGGCATTATTCAATTTAACCACCCACCATGAACTGACATTCATACCAATTCCCACGAGCTGCAACCATGCCGCTCTCACATCAGTAACCTGCAAGTGTGCACTTCTCCCACATTCCTAAATTTATTGTTGTAGCCCAGCATCATGGTTTAATCCATGAGAACAACTGAGCCCATTACAGCTATTTGCTCATTCCTGCCTCAGTGGAATGGGGAAAAAGAGTTGGAAGGGTAAAAATGAGAAAATTTGTGGTTTGAAATAAAATCAGTTTAATAACTGGAATAGAATGAAATGGCATGAAATTAAATCTAAAGTAGTAATAATAATAATAATTATAGGTTGTAATGAAAAGGAAAATAACAAAGAGAGGGAAATAAAGACAAATAATGCAAATGAAAACAATTGCTCGCCCCCAACTGACTGATGCCAAGCCAATGCCTGAGCAGTGGCACTTCTGCCAGCTGCCCCCCTGCTTTATATGCTAAGCATGATGCCATGTAGTATGGAATATCCCTGTGGTCCTTTGGGGTCAGCTGTCCCAGCTGTCACCTCCCAACATGTTGTGCACCCGGAGCTTAATCTCTGTTGAGGTGATGTGAGGAGCAGAAAAGGCCTTAACCCTGCGTAAGCCCTGCTCAGCAGTAATGAACACATCATGCATTGTTACCAACACAGTTTTCAGTACAAACCCAAAACAGATTGGATCCACACTAGGTATTGGGAAAAAAATTAACTCTACCCCAGCCAAAACCAGCTCATTCAGTAACCCCCAGGTAATGTTTTTTGTGGTTTTCACCTAAAAGTATTGGAATTACTTGGAATTGTGTAGACTTGCCTGCTTTTATCACCCGTGCTACTGGCCAGCTGTATGCCTGTTGCCCATCTTACTTGGCAGAAATTCCTCATATTGCCCGCATTCAGCATTCCAATAGAGTCAATGTCTGCAATTCCTTTATAAGGGTGCTTTGAGTGAGGTAATATTGTCTAGAGCTCATTTGTAAAATGCTTACATCTACTAACTCCTGCGATCCGATTTAAACCCAGAAGAGCAAAGAAAATTAAATCTCTATGTATAAACCGGAAAGAACTTTGAAGGTTCAAAATATACCCAAAACCGAGATTAAAGCCAAATGAGGTTACATGTTGGTGCCAAAAAAAAAAAAATTGATGTATTTTATTTACTAGTAAAAGAGGCAAAGAGAAAGAGAAAAGAAAGAAAGAAAGGAATAGAGAAAGAAGTGTGCATGGGGGTTGGGGGTACAGGGAGAGGTGACAGGGGTTAGGTGGAAGCATATCACCATTCCGGGAGTACGAAGACGTCTCGTTGCTCCCCTCCATCTGGTCTGCTGGTGGTGAGGGTCCCCTGTCACCACGCCACGCCACGCCACGCCACGCC
>VZRS01007681.1:122849-473546 GCA_013398055.1 Ifrita kowaldi
TTAATAACTGGAATAGAATGAAATGGCATGAAATTAAATCTAAAGTAGTAATAATAATAATAATTATAGGTTGTAATGAAAAGGAAAATAACAAAGAGAGGGAAATAAAGACAAATAATGCAAATGAAAACAATTGCTCGCCCCCAACTGACTGATGCCAAGCCAATGCCTGAGCAGTGGCACTTCTGCCAGCTGCCCCCCTGCTTTATATGCTAAGCATGATGCCATGTAGTATGGAATATCCCTGTGGTCCTTTGGGGTCAGCTGTCCCAGCTGTCACCTCCCAACATGTTGTGCACCCGGAGCTTAATCTCTGTTGAGGTGATGTGAGGAGCAGAAAAGGCCTTAACCCTGCGTAAGCCCTGCTCAGCAGTAATGAACACATCATGCATTGTTACCAACACAGTTTTCAGTACAAACCCAAAACAGATTGGATCCACACTAGGTATTGGGAAAAAAATTAACTCTACCCCAGCCAAAACCAGCTCATTCAGTAACCCCCAGGTAATGTTTTTTGTGGTTTTCACCTAAAAGTATTGGAATTACTTGGAATTGTGTAGACTTGCCTGCTTTTATCACCCGTGCTACTGGCCAGCTGTATGCCTGTTGCCCATCTTACTTGGCAGAAATTCCTCATATTGCCCGCATTCAGCATTCCAATAGAGTCAATGTCTGCAATTCCTTTATAAGGGTGCTTTGAGTGAGGTAATATTGTCTAGAGCTCATTTGTAAAATGCTTACATCTACTAACTCCTGCGATCCGATTTAAACCCAGAAGAGCAAAGAAAATTAAATCTCTATGTATAAACCGGAAAGAACTTTGAAGGTTCAAAATATACCCAAAACCGAGATTAAAGCCAAATGAGGTTACATGTTGGTGCCAAAAAAAAAAAAATTGATGTATTTTATTTACTAGTNATTTATCTTCACCATCGAGCGGTGTTTAGGCCCTCTTGGAGCCCCATTTAGGGCGTGGTAGTCTTCTCTGCAGCTTTTGTAATACAGTTTTGCTATAAGTCCTTCATGAAAATGTTTAAGTCATAAACTATGATATTTCAGTCTCTGACACTGACTCAAGGTGCTACAAGACATAATGATCGGGGTTGTTTTATCCTTCAATGAATGCAGTTTCCACGAAGAACAAAATTTAGAGAAATGCAAATTTTAAGTAATATCGGGAGGAGATGCAGATAAATAGCTGGATGTTCAAAGGTAAACAAAGACGAATGGTATCTGTGAGGTTGTATCAAATCAGTGTAAGTAGGCTGGTGTAGTAAGGTAAAGGGTTGGTTGCCTTCTGTGGTTGAATCATATAAAAAGTTTGACTAGATGAAATTTGACAGACACTAAAATTTCTGTGCAGTTTTATTTTGTATTAAAAATTTTAAGACTTTCCTACAAACAGAAGTACTATATCCATCAACAATGAGGGAAGCAGGCATCAATGCTTGTGAGTTCTCTATTAACTCTTGAGATGAGAACATGCCATGACCTACTTCTGTTTATTTATTTTAAGAAAGAACATTTATGAGTTGGAGTTAGCTCTTTATTAAGATGAAAAGACTGTGGTACTATATTAAAATATATTTACTGGTTCTGTGTGTGAGGTTAATGCTTAACTGAGAAAGGAAATCTATAGCTTAAGGAGAAGAATACTTAATTTACTGGGAGTTGTACCATACCAGGGAGTTAAATATGTGCTGCCAGTCAACTTCAAAAAGAAGCTGCTCTTAGAATGACAGCTATATGACACTAATATGCCTATTTAGCCATATCTTCAAATAATCTTGACCTAAATAAATTCCACAGACTTTTTGTCACTCAGGCAGTTACAGGCAGTATTTTAAGGGAATTTGATTATATTTGTGGCAATGAGAGTTGTAACTTAAAAGCAAGTTGTAGCTTATAAGCAAACTGCCAAACCTATTTCAAAACAACTATAGTCAATGACATCATTCATTTATTTGTTTTATTTTTTAAATCAAAGGCAAGAAAACAATATTTAAAAACTGAGATGAATATTCTATATTTCTGAGTATCTGAAAGCACAGCAACTTCTGATGGTGTCATTATGCTGTGCAAAACACGCTTAGTTTAGTAACTCATTTAATTAGTCTTCCCATACATCAGTGCATTGTTCATTAAGGTTTGTATTTATGTCATGGATAATGTTTGTGGGACTTAGCAGTATGTTTTAGAACATGAAAATTACAAAGTTTGGCAGTGGGGGCCTGGGGAATGGCAGGAAATCGTCTTTCCATTGTATAATCCTTCTGATCTGAAACAGAAGTGACACGTTAATGCTATGATAGGTCCAAGTTTACTTTGATTTTATCAGGTAATTTCAAAGGAAAGTGGGTTTGACACTAATGGAATAACATTCCCTGGGTTTGCATCCAAGGAGGTTTCTGTTTGTCTTTGACTATAAATATTATTAACTATGGAAAATCAGTAGCTGGCAGTTTTCATTGTATATTGTATTATTTTGAGTTATGCTGTATATTCATTTATGTTTGGCCAGAACTGATGTTGCTCCACTCATTCAGCAGTCCAGGGGAAGACAGATGATCTGACTCACAGTTCGCAGTCAGAGGAATGGAGAGGTGAACAAAATTACTAATTTTTATTGAATTTATTATTTTATTTATTTATTATTATTTACTATCATCTCCCAGTCTGTGAAAATAAGATGACTCTCAAGTAGGACTCTTAGCTAAAAAGTAATTTGTCAGTTTAAAAAGATGCTTTTAATTTCCCTCTGAGAAGATATTATTCCCATGTTGTATGTTGTTCTGTCAGTCATGGGAGGTGTTTCCCAACAGACATCTTGAGTAGCTGGAAATATTTTAATATTGGTTTATTGGCTTTGATCCAATCAAGACGATAAAAGCAGATAGAAGAGAGATGCAAAGAAAGAAGGAAATAATTTGGCTTCATTTCAGGCTATTAAATATTTGGCTTCATGCCAAGTAGCTTAATTTCAGCTGGGTTAACATACTCCATCTCCATTAAAGGAAAGGCAAATTTAAACACAAGAAAGGCAAAATTTAGGGTGAGATTACCTCCTCTTTATTTCCTTTTTCATCAGAACTATTTTTAACTAATCTGAAATTTAAAATAACAAAAGTGAGGGGTTTTTACCCCCTCTACAATAAAAGATTGGTGAGTTGACAGAGATATCTCAAGTACTTCGATTCAGCAGCTGAGATGGCCTGGCAAGCAATGACCTCTGGGATATTCAGAGCTGAGTGTTAACCTCCATCGTTTCTGTATCTGTCCCCTACTTTTTGCTGTGAAGAACAGAAAGCTGAGGCAGCACCCTGTGTATCACACTGTAGCAGTCTGAAACGTCTCAGTTTGGCTTGGGGGCTCTCATGCGAATTTTTTCGTTATGTTTGTTGAGGGAGTGTGGGTTTGCAATCAAAACTACAACCTTTGAGATACAAGTTTAGGGATTGAATAAATTCAAACTCTTTAAGCACAACTTGTTCATGACTGTGAAGTTTCACTTTGCTCCCAAACCACGTAGAACTGTGAGTTGTGCATGATTAGGATGCAGCAATAGGAACTATGAATCATTTGCTCCAGTTTTATGAGTCTTTGAAGATTATAGATGTGAGGCTTTCATTGCCTATGATGTGCTTTATATAGTTTCCGGGTCTGTTCCAAGCTGTCCATGTGAAAAGACATGGCTTCAGATCAGTATAACTTTTCTAGAAGACAAAGACCTGTGTCAGTTCTAGCTACCTTTAAGCACATGGTGTGATTCCTTCCTTCAGAAAGAACCCAGTCAGATCTACGAAGATCCCATTCAAGGGGACAGATTCTCCTTGGACGCACTTGTCTGCATTGTCTGGAACCAGGTGCCTTAGTGTTGCTGGATAGCTGGGATGCTGCACACAGTTGCAAGTTATTTTCAAACAGCTCATTAACAGGAAGTCTCATTTATCAATATCCATTAAATGCAGAAAATTGCTGTATAACCATTGGTGTCTGATGGAGGATCTCCCATTATGGTCAGTGAACCATTTGTGCATCCTCTGACTGCCTTTGGCATAGGAAGACTCTGTTTTGTTTATCAGAATTTGGACTCTTCACTGTAGATTTTCCTATTACCTTATATTATTGCTGACCTCTGAAAGCTAAATAGAAACCAATGCTATTTCACACATAACTACTCTCTTGTGAGATTTAAAGAAAGTATCTTCATCTAAAGAGGTGAAACTTTCTGAATGATATCAGTGATTAAGAGAAAAAAATATGCAAAAATAATGTTAATTGGAGGGGCTTTAAATTTAAATTTAAATTTAGCTTTTAGGACCCTACCAGGTGTTTTCTTCCCCAATCAATTACATGGATGCGAGCAATTTTTCTGTTTTCCATTCCAAGACCATATGATCTCATAGGTTTTGACAACTCTACCTCAGGTTAGTAAATGTCTCTTGTTTCTGAAAATACATTCACAACCAGGAGCGTCAAGGAAAGACTTCATTGCGGAGATTAATTCCAGAAGGAGACAACAAAGGTGATGTTACTAAATATTTTTGGTTATTGGAAATATATTTTGAAAACTTTATCAGCTTCAACCATTTGATTTTGACTTTATCTGCCAACCCAGATGGCCTATTTGGGCAGCCAAACAGAGCAATTGGTTGAGAATTGTAATTTTGCAAACTTGTTAAATATGAGAATATTTTTTCAGGGCTGGCTGCAGCTGCAGTGAAAAATTGCAGAAGTGTTTGCCAGTCATGATGGGGTGCAGATGGGAGCCTGAATTCTTGCAGCTTCCCAGTTCCCGTTCAGAGCAATATGGAATATTTCCTTTACCTTTCATTTATGACAGTACCACCACTACATGTTTTATTTTCAGTTAGAAAGTAAAAAGTAAAGATATGGTTTAGGGTCCACTGCCATTAGGAAAAGACTTCCATTACCTTGGTGTGGGAACCTTGGTTCATGTCATTGAGGAACAACATGCTCTGAGTTGAGGCATCATAATTTGTTCTGTATAACTCAGATGAAGAAGGTTCCTAATCTAGGGATGAAGCGCTCTTTGGTGAACCAGTGCAAAGCACAGGCACGGTGACATTGTGCAAGCTCTGAGCTGTTGCGGTTTTGGTCTCCGTGTAAGAACTCCTGTAGATTAGAATAGAAAAATATAAGGATTAGCAGGTGTGCCATGCTTATGGTTTGCATAGGAATTACAATTTGAAAGAACTAAGAAAAATTGCATTTAGCAAGTAGTTATTACATGGATACTATTTCAGACTGTTTTTAATTTGTATACTGTCTGTCACTGTATTTATTTCTAGCTGGATTTTAGCATACTGCTAAAACCTTGTATAATGCATGTATTATTAGAGGTGTGGTGCTTTTAAGAAAAGGATAAAACTAGTTATAAATTTTCAGTGCTTCTGAGTACTCTGTTCATTGTGAAGTTGGAACACAAAATGTCCATTCTGCTTTGATCGAGAATGTCATGTTGTCTCTCTCTATATTTTGTCTCTATTTTGTTGTTTGGATTTTTTTGGTTTTGTTTTTTTTTTTTATTTTCTGTATGTAGTTACCTCCAGGGTAGTAAAGACAGTAGTAGACAGTTGGCAACCATCAAAGGAATAATGAAGCATTTCCTTTAGAGGCTGTAGAGCTGTTCAGAATATAATTTGAAGGCTAAGAGTAGTACAGAGAATTTAAATTACATTTCAGTGTTGGATTTTTGTGCTGCCTCTACAGTGTGAACTTTTTTTTCCCTTGGTTTAGGAAGATCCTCTGATTATTTGAATCTATGGAAAACAGTTACTGAAGTATGAACTCAAGAAGATGTTATTTGGGGACAAGGAAGAAGAAAGGCCCCAGGAATCAAAAAGACAATGTTTCTCTCTCATTATTTTGGGTCACTGAAGATTACATCTGAAAAGGATAATCTCAGATAGGTATTTCTAGGCTCACATATGGAGAAGTAGGACAAGAGATTATTTAACAGCTCAACACAAAATTTGTTGGTTAGGGTAGCTGGTGCCAAATACTCAGTGTACTTGGCAATAAATTGCTTTTTATCTAGCTTAGTCTCCAGTCTCCTTGCTAAAAAGTAGCGTAACTAATGCATACTCAAAAAAAAAAAGGAAATGTTCCTTCTTGGATTAAGGCCTGAAAACTGATTAAAAATAGCATCTCTTCCCAAACTCTGGAGTCCAGAAAGCAGGTAACCAGAGGAGAGGGCTACCTGTAAAGACCTCTGCTTTTTCAGTGTCAGAAAGTTCCCTAGGACCTTGTAAGACACTGTTTCAGTAAATGGAAATTCAGCTAACAAACATGCCCGTTCACTTCAGTAATAGTCCTATTCCTGTAGGGAAAACAACAGTGTTAAAAAAGATACATTTGTGAAGAAACGGATTTTGAGATTTAAGAATTAATATGTCATTGGCTCAATGAGAGGCATTTTAAGAAAAGTCATTTGTCATCCAAAATGGTATTGATGTTACCTCTGGAAGTGTTTCGCAATAGGGTTGTAGTTAGAGTAATACCTAGGTTTGTGCCAACATAGCATAAAAGACAGCAGCCTCAGAAATCTGGCTTTGACTCTCACATAATAATAGACTCATGTGGTTTTAATGTGTTTTATGTTAAAAAATCCTGTAGAGTTAACCAAAATACTCAAGAACTCAGTGACTGCATAATAGAAATTACGCTCTTTTATATTTTGACATGTATGAAGATTGTTAAAAGATGTGGTGTTGTGCAAACCAGACTAACATGGAATAAGAAAATATTCAGTAAATTTAATAAATAACATTCTATTGGTTCTGTAGGTGTACTATTTTATTTACTTAATATGATATATTCAAGATTTTTCCTTGAAACCAGTAAACAGACCTATCCCAAACGTGCCTGAAATCAAAGTGTAAGTTCTCTCTCATGGTGGGCAAGAAATATTAACTTTTGCTGTACAGTCTTCCTGAAATGATGGAAATTGGTGTGCAATACAAACCAAAAGTTTAAATAAAGTGGGTAGCTCAGTAGGCTCACGAACACCCCGCTTCCAGCAGCTGGCATATTCTTAACAGAAAAGAATTTCAGTGGGTTATTTTTTCATTAGTGCTTTTGTCCTGGCAAACAAGGAAGTAAATTGCTTAGTGACTCACCCTGCAGCTTGATAACATATGAATGAGGTGTGAGGTCATGTTCTGCCATCCTTAAAGTCAACACCTAACCTCATAGGCATTTATTTGCTCTCTGAAGGTGATTATGATCTGCATTACAACACCCAACACTGCTGGTTTTAAAACAGCAAATTAAATTATTAATTTAGTATATATGAGTGAAAAACTCACTACACAGTCTGTCCAAGAAGAGAGCACTTCAGCTCAGGTGTTTGAACTAAAGATGATATGTGAAAGTTCCTGCATCTTTAGTTTAAAAAAGCAGCTTTTGAAGCAGTTTTCGTAGAGTCATACTTGTATGGAAGATTCAGAGCCAAGTTTTATAATTTGCAAGTCTTAAATGCCTGAAAAATGTATCTGGAGCTTACAGGCATCTCCATGATGAATACTCAAGCTGAAAGGAGATTTTCATCTCCCTGTGGCACGCACAGATAGAGCTGTGATTCTCACTGCATATTTGTTGTGCTGCTTTCATTTTGTTCGGAAGGGTGTGGATGGATTGCAAAACAATGTTCTAAAATTAAAAGCTCAGAAGACCTTAAACTGACCTCCTAAGTCCCCATAATAACAAAGCAGCGTTGAAGGCCTGACCTCACAAACTCAGAAAGCACAGTGCCAAATAATCTTGTACAGTATAGGAAAGCCAAAATATTGAACCTTATTTTAGCTCTGCTCTGACAGATGCACTGCAGCCTTAGGCTCAGGAGCTTTATGTGCTTTTCTGCTCATGAGAAACATTCAGCTCAAGCTTGTGGGGAAAAAAAAAAAGAAAAAGAAATCCTGCATGTCCACAAGTGGAGGTCCCCTTGCTGCAGGGCTGAGGACACAGGGAGTGCAGACTCTTGTAGAGCTGGGGCGAGAGGTGCAGAGTGCATTGCCCTTTGGGTTTTTTCTTTGCTTGCTTGGGAAAGGATGGCAGGAACTACATACAGTAGAATAGTGAAGTGGCAGTCCAGGAAACACCAGTGCTTTGCTGGTGAAGGCTGACGAGAAGTCCATGCCCCTCCTCTGGCGTTTGTTGTTTACAACAAGTCAGGGTGGAACTCCATCACTTCAAGTGACTGTGTCTATGTGAGTTGTGTCTATGCAAGACTATATGCAATGAATTAGAAAATAGAAACCTATATTAGACCTCGGGACTAAGATCTATGAGGGTTTAATTCCAGATCCCTTCAAAGGTCCTCCCTAGCTCAACCCTGAGTCTGGGTACCATGGCACACTCTCAGCACAAATGTAACAGCTAGGGATTTTTCTTTGGGATTTAGAGACATTTGGTGAATTGCTAAGGCCATTTTCTGAACTATGAAGTTAGTCCTAAGGACTGGGTTTGATTGCCTAAATGCACTCTCATCTCTCTCAGATGGAGAGACAATTTAAATGCTGCTGGACCAAGTTGTCTGCAGAGAACTTCATCTGAGTGCTGTCTCTTCACTTTGAGGACACTTGACTTGCAAAAGGTCTTTATAACAAAGTGTTAACTGCAAAGTGTGTTTATAGTGACACAAATGTGTCTGTTTAGGGCTCTAACGTGGGAAATGTTCCTACTCGAAAAAGCTCTTATGCTAGGAAGTTTGTGTTCTGACAGTGTGGTGCTTTTATGAGGATAAAAGTACAGTGGACATGCTTGGCTTCTCCTCTGTAAGTTATGCAGCATGCATAATGCTTTTGTTGTAAAATATTACATTTTTCTTTTTGTAATAAAATGGCTAAAAAAGTTAAGTCAGCAGATACAATAGAAGTGCTACAAATGAACTGTTTAGTCTTCTGCCTTGTCAGTCCATGCATAACGTTCTGCTTTACACTTTGTAATTGGATTGCTGTTTATTTAGTTAAATTCTTTTTTTCAGTTTGGAGTGGAGAGTAATGTTTTGATCTTAGTTTAAAATTGAGGAAATAATATAAAAACTCTGAACTTTCTAAATAATGAAATGGGGATGCTTAAGTTAAAAAATGAATGCATATTTGGAAATCAGATATCAGAAATTTATTTAGAGTTTCATATTGGCATTAAAAATTGCCACAATGACAAATATGGTATACAGAATGCCAGTTTATCTTCTATATGATGAAATTCAAGTGCAATTACTTCAGGATACCTTGGTACTTGAAATTTGTCAGGAAGTTTGTGGGACAGAGCCAGAGGAAGGCTTGCATTCCTTTCAGAGTGAAGATGGATTATAATGTCTGGTGGGATTTTTATCCAGAGACACTTGCAGTCATTAGCCTTGCCAGGATTTTTTTTTAATCTGAGCAGCAGGAACTGTGACTAACAGTGTGTACAGTTACTAACAACATTATGATGGCAGAACTAGGTGCTGTCAGTATTATCTCTTATAATACAGATATTTCTTAAGCTGTGGGTACAGAGGGTGGTGTGTGATCGATGAAGGATGAGAAGACCTGAGAGGGATGTGGATTTTTTTTTTTCCAGTTGAGGCAGGGAGACATCTACTCCCAGACCTTCCACACTGTGATTCTTTTCCCTAGGTTTTTGGCACAGCCTTGTCCAGGCAGCAGGACCATTTGCACCATGAAGAACTGAAAGGGCTTGGCATTATCATAGTGTTTTATGGATGCAAAAGTCACTGCCACTTTGTCTGGGTGTAGCACAGAGCCTGTCAAAGGTGGCCCCAGATAAGGTGAACTGATGAGAAGCTGAGAGCTCATCTATTCCCATACACATCTGAAATTCCAGGAATGTTGTATCAGTGTGCTTCACCTTGCTTGAGAGGGCAGCAGCTATAGGAAATGTTGCAGAATTTGTCAAGCCTATGAAGGAATACATTGAGTTTGGATGGTGTACAGCTTTATCTTTTCACGTTCTTGTGAAAGGGTAACTTGCAATGCTGGGAGATTTCAGGCCTGGGGCATTACATAAAGTACTTGACAAAGAGTGTTAATACTTGTCTTTTCTGTTCTGGTCAGTTGTCCTTAAAGTAAGTCCTGCAGACTCCATCTGGCCTTCCTTATGTGACTTTGAAAAAGTCAGCACTATAAACTTCATCTGACTATTAATTTATTATGGTGGGGCTTTTTTCTTCTCCAGACAGATGGAATAGTAAGAAAATTCCCTTTGCTGCCAAGAAGCAAGAAAAATGATGATATCATATTCAGGTGCTTTCCTCTACTCCATTTACTCTGCATTGCAATGATGTTATGGAGGGAAGGGGTAAACACACATATTCTCTGCCAAATTTCCCTACGTGTGGAAGAATGAAGAAAAACGGGGGAAGAAATGTTGGAGTTTGTTTTGTTTTGTTTTTTGTCCAGAGGGATGCATTAGCAGGACTTTCATGTATAAGATGCAAAGGTGGTTGTGGTGTTATCCTTGCCTGTGACCCTCCAGATGGACAAATATGTTGGAGATGGATCTTGACAGGGTTATTCCTTCCTTCTTGTTGGAAGGTTAACTGATCAGTTTGCCGTTCCCTCTATTTCTGCCCTTTCTATGACTTTTACCTTGCACTTAAGTATCTCTACGTGGTCTTTTTAAGTGGACTGATATTTCCTTTGTGGTAGGATAATCCTCCATTTCTTTATGATTTTTTGAGGTGACAAGGCAGCTATCTTCCATAATCTGTATTTCTGCCTATCTCAGAAGGTAGCCATCAGGCTTCCATTTAGGAGCTTGAGAGCTGACTGTTAATTAAAAAAGATTGAATCCTGGGACTGGGGAAGCCTGTGCAAGACTTACAAGGAGTTAAACACACGTGCTGGTAGATGAATGCTAGCCACACGTGGAAATGCTGGTGGATTTTGAGAAGTTTGGATTTTGCACAAAGCCTCAACTTTGCTATAAGCCTAAGGCAAAAATAATTTCCAATTTTTGCAAAAGAAAAATCTTTTTGCATTTTATATTGAATTAGGTGCTTCCAAATTTAGATATATCCATATATATATCAACTCTCAGCTCTGTTCTGTGGCTCTTTATGGGACTGCTACCGATGGGAAACCAATGTAACCAGCTTCCTACCTGTGCCGCTTGCATCCCAACAAAGAATAGAATAGTGGTAGTGAGGGGAAGTTGTCAGAAACTACATGTTCAGGAAATCACAGTAGCTGCTGCTGCTTCTTGAGAGCCAGGATAGTCAACTGCAGCTCAGGGGAGTGACAATTTAATACCAAATACTTCTCCAGAGACTGTGTTTCTGAAAAAAGTTTTAGTCTAAATTAAAATATTGGTGATTTAACTTGACTAATGCAAACTATTTCAGCTTGTTCTTTATGTCCTTGATAGTAATTATATAATGCAGTGCTCAGTCTACCACTGCTTTTTCAGTTAAGCTCTGAAACTAAAAAAAATGCCTTCGTTGTCTGAGAGATAACACTCCCCTTTATTGTTTTGGTTTTGTTTTTTAAGGAAATGGTTTCTCAACAATTTTTCAGTCCATCTGGAGAAGAACAATTTCCTAAAGGTACCCACTGACTTGGTTTTGATTTTTAGTAATAGCTCCTTCCACAACAAAATTGGAATTGATATCTCTACTTATCAGAAGGTTGGCAGGCGAGAAATGCAGGCAAATATGTATGAATACAATGTCAAATCTCCTGGAAACCAACATACATTCAGAAATTTATGAATAGATTTGGACATGCCCCAAATGCTCTCATGTTCTTAATCATTCTTATCCCAGTTCATTGAGCATTTTGGAAAAAGTTTCCAAAACCTTCCACTGATGATAATTCCAGACCTCTCATTAGAATTATATTCCATATTTATATTAGGAAGTTTGTTTAATACCTCACCTTGTGTTCTTTGACTCTTGTCCTCAGTAAACTTGGAGACCCTGCTATTTGTCCTAAACTAAACTAGAACCTTTTTCTAGCTCTTTCTGCAGTTTGTCTGGGTATTTTACAATTCTTAAAATTGTAGTCTCCAAAGCATTTTCATAGAACCATAGAATTTTTAAAGTTGGAAAAAACTTGGTTGAGTCCAACCATTGACCTAGTTCTGTCCTGTTCACTGATGCCTTAGGTCTTAACTTTTATATTTTCCAAATCCTGCACTGCCTAGTGTGTAACTCTGAAGTTTCTTGTGGCCTGTTAGCTGCTGTTCTCTCGTGCTGGTTAGACACAACACACCTCTCTAGGTTTCCACATCAAGAACACCAGGTCTCAAAATGTGTAAACTAAAGTCTCTGAAGGGGAGCAAACTTGAGGTAATTACATCATGAACTGAGGTTATAATTGGACAATTAACCCTGATACGTAAATGAACCAAACTTATAAAAGTGTGAAGAACTCGTGACCCAGGGTCCATCTTGGGTGTAGCCTTTTGACTGCCCAGGGTGTACCTTCGAAGGCCCTTCAAATAAATACCTACCTTCATTCCCTTATTCTTGTCTAGTCTCTGTGTTTAGGTGGCCACCTCAGGCATCAGCACCACTAAGCTGTGTCCCCAAGTGCCACACCCACATTTTTTTTTCTAACTCTTCCAGGGATGGTGACTCCACCACCTCATTGGTGCATTGCCTGTTGCAATGCTTGACCTCTAAAGATATTCTATGGTTCATCATCTCTGTCTTTGATGAAAATATTTATCAAGGTCCAAGACCACAACAGAACACGAACTTTCACAACAAATTATTTGTAGCTCTTGAGGATGCTTTTTAGTTTACTTATAAAAATATCAGGTTGTGCAGTGTCAAACTCCTGACTAAATTCACAAGCTCTATTTTCCCACTGGGTAGTTTGACATAAGTTGCTTACCTGTTCATTTTTTAGGTACGTAGAAATAATATAAATAAATACTTTGTTGGATGATCTTTTCCTGTATTTTTTCCTGGGAACTCAGTTACAAATCACTGAGTCTAAAATTCCTAATTTCTTGCTAAATCTTAATAATAATAATTCTTTCTCCTTTTTTTGGCTCCTGATTCACCTAGATTCCACACAGGGGCAATGCTAGAGTTCGGACAATATCCTCAGCAGGCCTGGCCAGCTCTGTCAGGTGTGAAGTGTGAGGTCTCCCAAGCATGAGAACTTAATTTCTATCTCCAGCAGAACTAATAAATAATAAACAAGAGACACAGGCTTGTAGGTGAAATTTAGTCCCTTTAACCCCTGGGTTTCACTAAGCACAAATGTCAGGTGAGAGAGATGCTGTCCTTGAGGACCCTGTTTCACAGATACGTTGGGAGTTTGTAGCAAGGGGATGGAGGAGATCATGGTGCTACAGCCTAGGTACCCATCCTACCCATGTTTTAACAAGAGGTCTTAAAAAACTTGAAGCTATAAATAGGTATGCTTGTAGAGAGGTTGTACAGGAAGTGGAAACCTGTAGCACAGGCCACCTGGTCATATTGAAGGGTGTCTGCTGGCAGTGGTCCCTACTTAGGGACCTGTGAACATGAGGGTCTGTAGTCACTTCTCTTCCTTCTGTGTTGTACAGAGCTATTTTCTCTAGCATTGTGGCCTCTTTGTGGCCACCACTTCCACTGATGCAAGTGAGAGGCTTTGGATTTTGTGCCCTATAACAGGATTTGGTTTGCCTCAGCAAAACTCTGATGACTGAAAGCTGAAATCCAGCTGAGGTCAGTATCAGGCCCTTATAATGTTTGGGGCATAGAAGAAGAGCTCAGCATCCTCCTGAAAAAATTCTGCTCTTTGCCCTCAAAAAACCACCTGCTCTTTGCCCTCAGAGACAACTGGCAGAGCTCTTGCCAGTTTGAATTGACTACAGGTACTCAGTATGAAGTTGTTGGTTTTGCTTCAGGTGACACACAAGTGGTCCAATATTCCTGATGACTGTAATTTCCCTGGATATATGAATGACACCATTTTATGAATAAGTACCATTTCTTTTTATGACTGGTCAGTATTACTATGCATATGTGAAATATAGGAAGACTAATAGATAATTTTAACTTTTTTTAACTGAGAGTGCAGTAGCAGAATAGACTGGTGGTCTACTTAGCTTAGTATCCTCGCTTTTGGAGTGGTCAGTAGCAGATGGTTAGGGAAAACTTTGAGAAATTATACAAGTTGTAAATTATTCTTCCGCTTGTGATTTTCTCAGGCTCCAGCAGTCAGTATTTTAAAAAATTCCTGGAGGTTGTATCTGTTCTGTTATATTTGTGTACTCATCAAGTCGTGAAGTCAATTAAAGTATTTTTTTAATCTAGAACTTGTTGGCACTGTTATAATCAGTGACATCTCACAGCGATGAATATAGTAGTAATAGACATAGTAGTAGTAGTAGTAATAATAGTAATAATAAAAAGAATAATAATAATATTAACAACAACAACCCCCTTGAAAATTATTGTAAAATCTCCTTTTGTTTTAAACCCACAACCCCAAAATCTCATAGTGGAAGACTGCTTTTCACAATTAATTTGCAGTGACATTTGCAGTTTGACAGCTAGACCCTAACTACTTAGTCATCTGTTTTCCTATGAAGAGCTCCTGCCTACTTACCTCTTGTGGAAGTTACTTGTAAGTTGCCCTGTACACATCACTCTCTACCCACTCAAAACCTTGGTTTCCTCAAAAGACCACAAAAAACAAGACCCAAAAAACCCAAGAAAACAACCAAACGAAAAAAAAAATTTTTCCTTGGGGACAGTACTGAGTATGATCTAACTAGAGCTAAAAACTCATGAAACTGGGAAATTGCCATTTTAAGAAGCTAACTGTGTTGAAAGCCTGCTAGGCTTTTTACCTGGCTGTCGGGGTACCTTTTCCATGGTAAAAGCAATAAATAAGGGTATTGTTTAATGAAGAAGAAGAAAATGCATGCGCCCTCATCCGCCAGCATCAGAAGCCTTCAGACGTAAGCTTAACCTAGGTCTGAGTTTTGAAGATTTCATTTCCTCACAGGTGACTGGTCCTTAAGTCTAATAGTGAGATAACATTTGGCCACTCACCTGACAATAGGGAACGATGAGGATTGGAAGGAAGCAGGTGACCTGGCACTGTCATGCTGATGGGTCTGAAATCTCCTGATCCTAGTTAGTTTCTTAGAAGCATTAGCTTTAGCAAACTCCAAAGAGTGAGTATATACTACTTTTTGTAACAGTCATTAGAAGCATTATAGCATACAAGGTTAATGACCTAACTTTCCATTGAGCTAAAATTACTTTTTTTTAAAGGAGGGGATGGCCATATTTCCCAACTGACCTTTAGAGCCATGGACCAGAATATTTGTCTGGCTGGGAGCCTCATCACCTTCTCCGTGGAAGGAGAGAGCCAGGGAGATGGAGAGCTCCAAGAATAGCAGGACACAGTAATAGCTCTATCACTGCATTGCATGTAAGTGAGTCATGTAGCAGTATCAGCCTGAGCAGTTTTGCTACTTTATTTTATGCCACAGCTGAGATTTGAACTACCTGACCACTCCTTCTTGGCTACAATTTCACTGGGATGCTTGGCCCAAGCGACACAGGTTGGTTGTATCTGATTAAGGAAGACCTGCTTGTAGATAAGCTCAGGGAGCCAGCTGAGTGCACTTACATCACAGACATGAAACTGATTGAACTGCAAAAGCAATAGTGTGAATAGCCCTTATGGAGCAGTACAAAGCTCAGGGCACTGGTGCAGACCAGGTTCAACGTCACTAGTCAAACCCATGATTTGGAAAAATTTATTTGTGAAATGGCAGATATGTATGTGGTCATCTCTCCCTATGTGAAGGGACAACTAGCTGAAGAATGTTAAGTAATCTCTGTTACATATCAGATGTTTTTTTCTTATAGAATAGATTTCTTAACTCCTACATAAATATCGTATCTTCATGTTATCTATAAAGTATTTTATAATTGTTCTCATGCATGTATAGCTGAAAGGGTAGAGCAGATTATGCATCTTTCATGCAATGGGAAAGAACACTTTCTAAGGGGTAGTCAAGAATTTAATGTAAAATTTACATGTGGAGCTCAGCTGCTGGAAACTGCAGGTCATAGTAATGGCTTTCTTCTGGCAACAGGTAATACCATTATTCTTTTCTGTAGTATCTTGGCATTGTTCTAATTTTAGTCAAAACTGTTTCCACTTTTAATGGAGTCTAAAGTTCAGTTAGCTATTGCATTTCACTACCATATTTTGCAAATTGCTGCTGCTGAATTATAAATTGTTCAGGACATATAACTACTTACTATTATGAAAAGGTCCATTTCTGACATCTAATTCCAGTTTATCAGCCAAGCCAGTGAACTGATGGCCCTGGTCAGCACAATAGGATGATAAAACCCAGCTTTGAAGTATATAATCCTCTTATTAGTTATATAAGACAGACTAGCAGGAAATTTCCCAAATGAGGTCTTAAACTGTGTTGTTTTCCCGTCATTTTAAACCATCCTAGATTCTCAGTAATGCCATTTCAAATGTACCTTTGGGTGGTAAGGAATCATCATAATTTTTGGCATATTTCATTACCCAGAAATAATCCCGTCCTTTCTGTTCCCTCTGATTTTTCAGTTGATTATATATATTTTCTCTTTGTTGCCAAATCGGTCCGCAGCCACTCTTTAATAACTCTGTTCAAATACATTGGGGCCTTAGAGAGTTATTTTTTCTTTCCTCCTGAACACTGTTTTCAGTGGGAAGAGGGGTTGAGAAATACACCCACCAGCATGTTTGTTCCTTCCTTAATTTTTTTAACTTACTTCAAAGAGAGAAACTCTGTGGCAGTGTATTGAGTGTGCTCCTAGTTTGCAGAAAATTGTTGGATTTAGCTGTTAGAGAGACCCATTCTCTCGTGTAGTGTTCTAAATATGCGACATATTTTAATTCACAGAAGGGTCATGCTGATTTAGCTGATAATGATTTCTATTAATTCCACATGCTGTACCAATTAAAAGCTGGGCATGCAAATTAGAATGTTTATTCTGGATGAATGGGAGATAGGGGAGGTTATAAACCCCAAATGCTTCTTTGAAGCATGACTGTATTTGAACAGAAAGAGCTTCTGAATATTTTACTCTGGGAGTTTGTGTGTATTGTGTCTCAATCAATCCTTATCAAATGCTCCCAGGTTACAATAAACAAGGTTTTTATTTCCTTAGCTGCCAGCTTTGACAAGCCGATGCAGTCTGTCAGAGTCAGACTGGGATCTTTCCATCACACGTTACACGACCAGTAAGAAAGATTCTGTGAGCCAAAATCTGTCCTCAGTTGCACTCCTGCAATCCTGTTACCTCTGTAGCGTGTCCTCAGTGACACCAGAGCAAATCCCTCCTGTGCAAGGGAGCTCTTCCGTGGGAGATGCAGGAAGGGTGTTAAAGTTATCAAAGAGATATGAGGAGGCAACTGGTGGATTTTCCCTTTGTAAAGTTTGTTCTTTGTCTGTTTTTTTTTAAAACATGCATTTTTGTTGAAAATATAGATCCTTTCTACTGGACATGAGAACTGACATACATTTCATAGGATCACAGAATATGCTGAGTTGGAAGGCAGACACGACTCCAGCACCTGGCCCTGCACAGGACAAACCCAAGAACTCCACCATATATATTCCTGAGAACATTGTCCAAACACTTGAGCTCTGTCAGGCTGTGACCACTTCTCTTGGGAGCCTGTTCCAGTGCCCAACTGTCTTGGGGTGAAGAACCTTTTCCTGACAGCCAACCTAAACCTCCCCTGACACAGATTTGTGCCATTCCCTCTACAATACCCTAGCCCTAAAGAACATTTAGCGAACAATTTTGTAAAAGATAAGATGAACCAGAAGAGCCAAAATACAAGTTCATCCCTTGGTTTCTCTCTCTGAGCAATGTTCTTTGTATTTCCATTGTTTCATTAAATGAAAAATTACTCTCGGAAAAAAAAGTTGTATTTTAACACCAGATTTGCAATATCAGATGTACCGCTTTCTTTATGGTATACAATATACAGTCTCCAATTAGTTTCTTCCATATAAACAAAGAACTTTTATAGTAACAGCTTTTTGTCCTGTAGTTTTTTACAAGTGCTGGTTAGTTAACACATTGAGCATATTCACTTACTCCCTTTATGTCATAGAATCATAGAATGGTTTGGGTTGGAAGGGACCTTAAAAATCACCAACCCACCTGGCATGTGCAGGGACACCTTTCACTAGACCAGGTTGCTGATCCAAACTGACCTTGAACACTTCCACGGATGCAGCATCCACGTCATCTCTGGGCAACCTGTTCCAGTGCCTGACCACCCTCACAGTAAAGAATTTCTACCTAATATCATATCTAAACCTCCCCTCTTTCAGTTTGAAACCATTTCCCCTTGTCTTGGCATTACAGGCCTTGTAAATAGCCTCCCTCCATCTTTCTTAGAAGCTCCCTTCAGGTACTGGAAGGACACAATCAGGTCACCCTGGAGCCTTCTCTTCTCATGACTGAACAAACCCAATTCTCTCAGCCTTTCCTCATAGGAGAGGTGTTCCACCCCTCTGATCGTCTTGGTGGCCTTCTCTGGACTGTCTCCAGCAGGTCCCTGTCCTTCCTGTGCAGGGACCCCAGAGCTGGATGCAGGGCTCCAGGTGGATCTCACCATAGCAGAGCAGAGGGGCACAATCCCCTCCCTCCCCTGCTGCCCACGGGGCTCTGGATGCAGCCCAGGACATGTTTGGCTCTCTGGGCTGTGAGGGCCATGGCTGGGGCATGTCCAGCCTCTCACCCACAGCACCCCCAAGTCCTTCTGGGCAGGGCTGCTCTCGGTCTGTTCATGCCCAGACTGTGCTGGTATCAATGGTTACCATGATCCCAGTGCAGCACTTTACATTTGGCTTTGCTGAACCTCTCGAGATTACCATGGGCCCGCTTCTCAAGCTTGTCCAGGTCCCTCTGGATGGCATCCCATCCTTCAGGCATGTCAGCTGCACCATTCCGCTTGGTGTCATCTGCAAATTTGCTGAGAGTGCACTCAATCTCAATCTTTATGTCATTGATGAAGATATTAAATAACAGTGGTCCCAGTACAGATCCCTGAGGGTCACCACTTGTCACTGATGTCCATCAGGAGTCTGAGCCATTGACCACTACCCTCTGGACGTGACCATCCAACCACTTTCTTATTCATCTAACAGTCCACCCATCAAATCCAAATCTCTCTGTAATGCATTGTGGAAAAGCTAGACATGTATGTTTAACTTAAATACAAGCCTTGGTGGTGGTTTGTAGAATTTGCTTTTCAAAAGGGATGTTGTTTCTATAAAATGTGTTTGTTCAGAAGAACTGCAGCTGTAGGAGAAGAAGGAATTTTTCTTGAAATAGATTAACTGTTCTTTTAAATCATGGAAATTAAAAGGAAGATTGCTTTAAAGAAGATCTAATTAGAGATTCTCTGGGGCCATGAAACACCAGCAAATCCAGCAGACATAAATAGTCTTCTAGTGAGCATGCCTAGGATGTTGTAAAAATACTAGCAGTCACTTGCACTCAGCTGGTGACATTTGTAATTCATGCCTTTAGTTGTTTTTATGTCAAAAATTACCTGATTTTGATCACTATACCTATGCTAAGAAGTGTTACATGCCTGAATTAAGCCATAAATCTTTGCATTCTTGATATAATGACAGTGTTGTCATCTGATAATAATTCTAATGATTTTTGTTTTACTGTATCTAATAATTTTTGCCCGCTATTTGATGACTCCCTAAAAATCCTCATCTCAATATCCTGTGTTTATAACTATTTTTGAACTTTGCATTTATTACAGCTATACAGAACAAAGCCTTTGAACACTTGAAGTCTGACAGTTTGGCAAAATTAAAAAAAAAAAGGCTTTGAAAAAGGGCGAAGGAGTGGGATTTTAAAGAAAATTATTTCTTGTTGAAAGAACAAATAGACGTTAGTTGGTCAGGAATAAACTTGAAAATTCAAAGGTTTATGTATGCTAGGGTCTGGAATTTCTTCTAGTGGATGACAGGTTGCACTTGAACTCTTTGTGAATGGAAGGATGTTAAGCAGTTGCCTGAAAACAGAACATCTGAGTGAACCCAAAGTCCTTTCAGCTGAGCATCCTTACAGAGCTGCTGGCACCTATGCATTCAAGATGAAAAATCTTGCTGCTGAATGTAAACATTCAGCCAAGTTAAAACATGCTGTCTACACTTCTTTGCAGAGAGGTTCTATTCATTCTCTAATATACCTTTAGAAATTAAAGGTGACTTCTAGTTTCTTTATATCCTTCCAGTGGCTCACTCAAATAACCTTGTGATGAACTTGGATTCTGAAAGTCTGTGTGAAAACCAAGAAAACAACAGGAATGTTTTGATGTTCATAGGTTTTGGGTTGCGGGGTTTTTTTTCTGTTAACGTGCTGTGTTCTACTTCCACTGCTTAATGTCTGTCTAGAAGGAGACAAAGTTAAATGGTTTTCAGTTCAGTAGTATGCTCACCTAAGAGCATTCTAACCTAAAATTTATGAATAAAATAATAAGGCATACTTAAAATTTCATTGTATTTTAGTTCTGGAGAGGTAGTACGTGTCTGCTTCTCTGCTGAAGAGTTACTCTGAACCTGTGTCACTGAGAATAACTGCAGCTATTTTCTTCAAGTTTACTTGGCACAGATTCATTTAAAGCAAATAAACTGTCTTATTTCTTGCCTTTTAGCTGGAGTAGTTGTCCACTGTTTGTGCTACCTTGCACTTTCAAACAGCTTAATCAGCATGAAGAAAACATGGCCTTAGTCAGCAGAAGATAATTTAGAGAACAGAAGAACACCCAACGTCCGCCTGAAACAAACCAAAAGAAACCACCCCTTTGTCTGTCTTTGTACTTGCCCATAGTTGGCCATCTGTATGCCACTTAGTAGTATTCAAGATACTTATCTTGCTTGCCTCCCCTGAATATCTGTAATTTAGAAGTATAAACAAAATCAGGACTTCTGAAAATCATGAAGATTCATAATGTTACTGTTGCTGACAGTTCCTCCTTGCAGAAACTTTGTGAAAGAGAGAAAGAATTTTATATTATGAAATTCAGCCTTATTCAACATTTTCCTGGAAAGATGTTTTTAAAAGATTTCTCCTTTCCTTTATGTAGACTATTAATAAAGCTAAAAGTCCATTTATATATACTGATATTAAAAAAATAGCCTCCTAAAACTTGGAACAAGAGTACTGATCATTTTTTTGTAATGACATAGTTCTGGACAAATTCCAGTTCTGGAATTTGGATACTAAATAGGGGAAGAAAAATACAAAAGAGCATTAAAAAAAGCTAAATTTTCTTTTTTCAGCCCTATTTTAAAAGCTTAGCCAGATAACACTGATTAAATGCTTGGAAGAAGAAAAATGGGTGTGTCTGGGTGAAAAATAGCCATATGTTTGCTGTGAATCATTTCAAAGGCCTTTTAAGTTGGGAACTCATTTTTTCTCGCCTGCATCTGTGCGCAGTAGGCTGAAAGCTATATGCTCAGAGGCCTTACTGTAGCTGACTTAGACTGGAAACAGCAACAAAAAGCTATCCACAAACCTCAAAAGGACACATGCATTTTGGAAGAACAACTGAAACACATTTTTGTGCTTTTAATTGCTAGACAGTCCATGTAATAGTGAAAGAGTAGTATTACTATATTTTCCAAAGTAAGAAAAGGATTCACATGGCTTTTTTTTTTTTCCTACCTATTTCAGGATTAAGTGTTCAACACTGCACTTAGATGCAGGGAATGCTTACTGTTTGATTTATAAATTCAAATTGGCAGTCTCATTCTGCTTGGTGCAGTTGAGAGGAGCAGTGCATCCACCCACAGATCTCTGCGATTTCCTCTCCAGCCTGTGATGTGAGTGCAGGAGATTGCACTGGCCTGCAGGAATTGCTGGGGGCCCCAAGGCTAGCCTGGCTCACCAGGCACTTGCAGCTTGTACCTTTATCTCTCCACCATCTGTCTCAAATACCTGACTTGCCTTTCCTGGTGGCTAATTCCAGCAAGGATTAGAAAGGGATATTGTCTAGACTCCACATAGCTCCCAGTGCTACCATCTATTCCAAGGTGAGCTCGCCAGAGGTGGGTGGAAGCAGTGTTAAATCTGGTAACATATGAACGTGTATCTTGGACTTAGGCTTTCTTCTTAATTAAAAGGAAGAAAAAATATGTAACTATCTAAGCAGAACGAAGCTTTTCTGTTGTATTTGGAAGTTGTTTCTTAGGGGTCCCAGCAGACAGCCCCATGGTGTGAAGGGCATCCTGGCAGTCTGCTGCAGCACACCGGGGCCCATCCTGCATCCTCCTCTCTTCAATACAGCAACTTTGTATTAACAAATGCAGAGTAAAATACCTTTTTTTTTTTTTTCCCTCCACAGAGTTCTCCAATTTGATTTTCTGGTTTCTATCAGCAGTGGTTTATGATTTCAGGTGACTCTGAAGCCAGACAAAATTGAAATGGCCTTTATTTTAGGAGGTTCAGCTGATACATAGCTACTCCCCTTATTCCCAATGCATTCTTACTGAACTCCTAGTATATTTTGCAAACTCTCTCCTGCTTTGTTCCTTTCTACAGCTGTCATCCTAAACCATAAAAGACTTTTCTGTAATAGCCACTTTTCTATGAAGCTGCAACGACATTAAGCACAATGCCTCAGACTAAAAGTGGTAAAGAACTAAACACTCAATTGGATTAGACTCTTGAATCAGAGTTAGTAAAGGAAGGAAGAAAAAAAATGTCAGGATGCTTACTATAGGAGGAAACATGACTTAGAGGCTGCTGTAGAAAACAGAATTTAACATCAGGTACAATATCCAAGGAAAAATGTCACAATCAGTCAAATAGCTGATGTAAAACTTAAAAAATACTATAAAAAACTAAAAAATCCCCACTGTTGTTTTTTTCCTGTTGTTGATGCATCTGTTAACCCCTTTTCTGTTTAGAAGGCTGATTTTAAAAAAATACTGATTGTTACTTATTTTTTTAACGTGCTCAGAATTTTATTAAGCAGTTTTGAAATTATATCTTTGGGAAAATGTCTCTGCCCTGATTGCCTCCTTCAGGTACATTTATCACAGTAAATATGACAACAGCACGAGATTGCTCTTCATCTCCTTTCACCTCTCCAGGTTCTTGGCCTTGTAAAGGTCCTGGCCACCTCCACATAACCTTGTGCAGTTTTATTTGTCTGACTAACTCCCTGCATTTGCACATTTCTGCAACACATTAATACTTTGTCCCTTCCTCTCCACGTGATCTGTTCCCCTTCACATGGTCCCTTTCCTTGCAGAGGATAGCATTAGCCAGGTCAGTTTTACCACAAAGAAGTTGCTGTGCTCTTACAAGCAAAATAATATCAGCACCTGGAGCTCCAGTTCTGAGAAATGACTACCCTACACCGCAATTACTGTTCTTAACAGAGTGTTTGGCATTATATTATTGCACACGGACTCAAACGGTGTCTTAATGTCTAGATTTTGTCAGCTATCCAGATTCAATCTATTGCAAATGTTAGTAACTCCCATGGTACGGTAAAGTGTATGTAAATAACAACACTGTTGAGGCCTTATTAAATTAAAATAATTTACTAATGCTGTGTAGGAGGAGAGGCAGAGGAAAGAAAAGTGGGAATTAAATAGTGTGGTATACTAGAAAGATTTTAAATGACAGTTTCAGATTCAGGCCTTGCAATGCACGGATACCAAGCTAACTGAATATGTTAGCCAAGAACAGAATTTGCAGGTATGTACTCCTGCTTTTTTTTTTTTTTTTAAATAACTCTCATCTGGATCCTTCTTGCATGATTTAGGGGACAGGATTTCTGGCTGCAGCTATAGAGTCTCAGTGTTTTAGAAGAGATTGCTTGTGCCTGTGACAACCTCCTGTTGCTGTCATTATTATCTGAGAAATTTTGCCCTCTGCCAAAGCTGATACCCTTTCATGACCTATCACAGGCTAACATAAAGCATTGAAATCAGGCTTGTTGATTTAGGTTGTTCTGGTTTTTTTTACGTTGTATAAGTGCATATGCATTATCCTTTAATGAGTCAAGTTATTTAAATTTCAGATCAGATTGGGGATACAGTGAGTGTGATGGTTCTATATTCCTCTACCATCTGTCACCGAGAAGCTTCTTAAAGTTGCAGCCTCGGTTAGAAGAACAGCTTGGTCCTATAATCTCTCTGCCGCTGTTTCTAAACAAAGACTAGAGGCAGGCTTCTCATCTACTGAGAACAGTTGTTTTGAGTGAAACCTAGTGGAGACACTAAGGCTATGTGGAATATTCAAAGACTGTTGTGTTGGTGCTACAAGTGAGTGTACCTCAGGGGTTCGGACCACTAGCTCACCTCACAAAGCACTGATTTAATGGAAATCCCTGGTGCTAAGGCAAAGTAGGTGAGTGGTCTTAAGTTGCACTCCCACAGGGAAGTGAGGCATCTGCTCTTTCTGTATTTATTCCTTTTTGGTAGCCTTCAGTCAGATTAGACAACACTAGCTGAAGCAGCGGAGTTGCTAAATAATTTTGGGAGTGGAACAGGACTGACCAATCCAGAAACTATGCAGAGATGGTCTGAGGCACTTCAGCCCTAGAGCCTCTTTGTGGAATTTGGATGACAGTCAGGATTGTTTTCTGAGTACTTTTCCCTGTCATGTTTTTTTTCTGAATATACGGTACTTTATCAAAGCTGCTGGGTGTTGATTCAGGCTGCCCTCGGTCTCAGAAGACAGTCTTTTTGCAGGCACTGAGTTAAGTCAGTCTTGCTTATATGGATTGTAGTGGACTGCAGGCATCAGTTAGGAGAAGGAGCAGGGACAGTTTGGTGGCCTGCAACCAAGGTGGAATGTCCTTAGGGAGCCCCTGGTGGCACTGGAGGCAGAAACATGAGTGCTGACAGCAAACAAGAGTGCTTGACGTAAAGGAAAAGGAACTGGCCTTCAGTTAGTCCTGTTTCACTCACAAGAGTACAGAAAGTACAGAAAGACTTCTTTTTTCGCCCCTGAAAACGCCTGTAATCCTTCCCCTCTTCTGCATGTTATCTGGTTGAGTAGTGCTGGTCTTGCTCAGGAAGAGGCCCAAGGGCATAGCTGATAAGGGCTCAGGAGACACAGACCCGTATGTCCTGCCATGGACATTAACGATTTCTGCTCTCCCATTTTCTGTTACACAGTTAGTAACGTCTCCAGGAAAATCTTGCGTAAGGCACCTGGATATTTGTTAGGGCTTTTGTAAAAAAGAAAACCAAATCAAAGCCAAACAAATATAACTTGCATTAAGATATCTGAGAGCAGAAGAAAGCAAGCTGTGTGGGCAGAGAGGCAGCTTCAGGCAAAGCTTATTAAAGAAGCCCTCCTCCCAATGAGCCGTGAGGTGCAGAAAGGACCCCCTTGCCTTCTAAACTCCTTGTCAGAGAGAAGCCTGTGTGTGGCTGGATCCAATCTTCGTGTCAAACTTTGTCAACGGTTTGTGTCTAAAGGATTATACAGGTGCAACTGAACCTTTATACAGCTTTTTCCTGAAGAATTAAGGATGGCAAATCAGATACATTTATAAATATATATATAAATATAAGGATTAGACAAAAAGATTTTAGTCAGAATTATTTTCTACAGAGTATACAAACTGTAACGACTGTTATAGTGCAATATGAAGCAATATTAAAGCAATTATATTAAAGCAATTTTATTAAAGACAGAAAAAGCTATTATGAAGTAGGGATTGATGTTACCCAACTATACTGATGACTTTGGGCAAATCTTTGTCTCTCAGCCTCAAGAAGTAACTAGGATAAATGACATCACATCAACTCTAACTACAAGGCTACTATAGATATGAAAAAGTCACGCACGAATTAAACATGGTATTTGCTAACAAGGAGGTCTTGGAGTACTGATGTGAAGTGCAGCACTGATATGAGATATCAGAACCCTGAGCAAAGTCATAATCTTCCTCTTACATGCATATTCACGATATGGACAAAACAGATGCCACTCTATATTCTCCAGCCTTATTCATGTCTCACTAATGGTCAAATAATTTTTGCCTTTACATTTCTACTTGGCTTCATGCTGCTGTTGAAATTCTGTCATCATATGAAGCTTGCTAATTACTTCCTATGAAACTTGTCCTGAATTATTAAAAAAAATAATTTTCTCGTGTTCCTAAGTCTTTGACTTCTTTCATTCTTTGGATTATTTTTTTATCTTCAAAATTATTTTGCTTAGTAATATTGACTTACCAAAAAAATGATGTTTTCTGCAGAACAAGTAGGACATCAATGCTGTAATTGAATATATGTCACTAATCACAGTTGTGATTTCACTGCTGGTATTGAAAGTTAATAACATTTTAAATGACTTTTTTTCACTTCTCTGTTCAATTTCAAAGTATAGTCTCTAGTATATAGATATTTTCCATTGGTACGCTTTTATTTCTGGAAATTATGAGATGAAAAATATGTGCTAGATTACAGTCTTGCACAGTGAACATGATTTAAATCATGTACATCAGAATCTTTTTTTGTGTCGGACCGAATATACACATTGACAAAATTAAGTCAAGGAGAAAAAGAAGATTATTAGAATACTCTAAAGGCAAAACTCTTTTTTTTAAAGTACTACTTACTATTGAGATAAATAAGTTAAATCCCACTATAGTTACCATAATGCGATTTTACCTAAACTTCTGTTAGTTCTCAGTACTGTGAGTCTAGAAAGTACTGTATGCAATTGTATATAGTTATTTCTAAAGTCTTTGTAGTGCTCTGACATGACACACAACTCCTGCTGGGCTTTGAAACAGAACCTTGAACAGCCTGGCTTAATGGAGAAGAAAGGGTGTTACTGCTGTGTGAAGTGAAAGAAGGATGACATAAATTGCTAAGATGATTACAGAACTGTAAAGGAAATTTCAAAACTATGAAACAGCATATGAAGGAAACTCTAGGAATAGATTAAAACATAAGAGGAGGGAAGTGAAATATGTGTGATTATTGAAAACCTGCCTGCACGTTTGTGGTGAATATTGCCTGCCATTTCCCTTGGGCAATGTAAAATTGCAGATTTTAAATGCCTCATAAAAGTGCTGTTGCCCCCAGTCCTGCCTGCTGTGACAGACACCTGCACTTTGGGAATCTGCCTTCCTAACACAAAAGGCAGCCAACAGTGATGTAGAGAGTCACTCACCTACCCTGCTGCAGTTCTAATGCATTTAGGTCAATGTTACACAGGGGTTGTTTTTATGGTTTAAAGAATTTTAAAGAAACAATATGGATGCTTACACGAATGACTGTTGCAGTGTGCCCAAATCATCCAGGTCTGCTCTACATTCCTTGCCAAAGCAGAGACCTGGCAGTCTCCACTGCTCTCAGAGCAACAAGACAGCTCTGTAAGGCACAAAGTAGTGCCTTCCTCCCTGCCTGCAGCACTAACATTGTCTCTGCTCTGAGGCAGCAAGATTTCTGCACCTAGAAATAATCTATCTGCATCTCAAGAATGATGTGTCATGTATATGATCCAAACATTTCCCAAACCTTTTTCTAGATCTTCCAACACCTGTAGAGAAAAGTGCACTATCACTTTTTAAAGGACAGGGAGATGGAGGTACTGGAAGAACAAATTCAGTCCTAATGGGAGAAATGATGTCCCTACTACAGTTTCTTGTTAGTTCGTCCAGATCTACCTTCAACAACTGTCTCATGCAGTGCTCCCGTTCCAGTTTAATTCTCTTAACTTTGTTGAACTGACACAGCTGTAGGAAAAAGCTGTGGGCTCTGTGCCTCCCGAGTGCCGTTAGCAGAACTCCTTATTGAGGTCATGTCCATCACAAGGCAGGCGTTGGGGTTGCACTACTGTCCTCGGGGGACTATTTGTTTGGCAGATATCTTGTACAGACCCCAGTGCTCAACAAGGGCAAAGCCCAACCTGAATTAGGAGTAGAGCAAAACCCCATTTTCTTTTACTCACAGATTGAATAAAACTTTGAAGATATATGCAGATGGTTATAATAGTGAACTAATTCCTGTTTTTCAGAGCAAGTTCATGATAACCAGGTAAATGCTCTCATGATAACCAGGTATATGTTTATTTCTCCCCTGAGTATTAAGAAAGAGAGTGACAGATAAAAGGCAAAGTGTTACCAGAGAACTGACACAGGAACAATTTTTCTGAAGTCAGACAGTGAGTGGGTCAAAACCCAGGTGAAACTCACATTGTTTCTAACAGCTGGGTGCTTGTGAAGCATGGTTCAGTGGCTATGCCATCATACAGATACTCACCTTGCTGTATGGAGCTAACTCCTATTAAAGATATAAGGGAGAAGTAGGTATATTCAGAGCACAGTCCTAAAGGCAGATATTTAAATCAGGTAACTCATGCCCTAAAAGTTCCTCTGCATGCCTTAATGACAAAAATAGCTCGGGGTGAGTAGGTCAGCTCTAGATGTTGGATTAATAGACATCTAAAGTCATAAGAAGCAGAATTGCACCGTTTAATTTAAAAAAAAAAATCTTCAGCCCGGTATGTTGGACTTTCCTGTATTTTTTTTTTTTATCTTGCATTTGGAAAATGAACTCTCCCCTCCCCTATCCTCCTCTTCCCTCTCCTCTCTCCTCCTTTCCTTGTCCTTAAGTAAAGTAGTCATACATGTAGGCTTGCTAGGAAGTGGAAATTTAATGTAGACAGTTTTTTGGCTAGTTATCCAATATCTCTGACTGCAAATTTCAGACTGATGACAGCTTGACATGGTCAGGTGAAATGTACTACATATGTGGAAAAACTAATATCCATCTTGCATGGATCTCCATGAGTGTGACTCTTCAACAGAAATATGGTAACCCTCATCTTGTCCAAGTGCTAAAAATGAAAGTGGAAAAGAGGCAATGAATGCATTGATAAGGAAGTGAAGATAAAAGGGGGCAATAGGCAAGGCTGGTGGAAAGCAGAATATTTTCAGATCTGAAAGTGCTGACTTCATCAGCCTATTCAGATAAGTTTCGAGCTACAGATTTTATATGTAAGCTAAATCAGTTTTTTGTTGCGGAGCTCTTTAAACAGAGGTGCAGCTTATGGCTGTGTTCACGTTGTCTGTCATCACTGTGGCAGTGTGTGGGATTAATACCCTAACCTGGCCTGACACTTGGGCACAGACCCTGCTGCTTCCCAGCAGCATCCTCTGCCATCCTGGCAGCACAACCTTGTCCATTGCTCTGCAAGCCCTGAGGCTCCTTTCCATCACATTGTCCTGCTTTGCACTTATTCTGCCCTATTTTCCTTTCATTTCCCTACCATTGTATATTCCTTCTCCTCCTCCTCTTTCTTACCATCTTTAGGTAAGTTTTGGCTCTCGGTGCTGGTAACTATTTATTTTGCTGCACTGCAAGTTTTTAAATATTTTGAAAAGTAGTTGAGTGTTACCTGTATCTTGAAAATGGTAAGGTGATTTCCCATACCTGTGAGGGGAATGATGAGAATTAGCACTTACTTTGGGGGCATCTCTACTTCCTTCTCTCCCACTGTTTGCTGAGTCCCTTTAGCCATCTGCTCTTTCAGTATGTAGTTGAGGAGCACTGGCTATTGCGTACCTTGTGTGACTGTACTGCCATTTCACAACATGTCTCTGGCTGCAGTGATAAAGCTGGCTTTGTGGAAGAATGCTCATATTTGTCCAAGTCCTCTCCTCCTTTTCCATCCAACTCCCTTCCTCTCTGCCTTTCCCTTATCTGTGTTGTTACAGGTATTTGTGGGGCTGTACGGCAAATGTTATCAGTGAAATGAAATGGTTGAAAAAAGTAAACCTCATTTGTATTGTCAAGTCGAGAGTACAATAAACAGTGGTGCAGGGGAAAAGCAGCTGACACGAAAGTAAAATTGGCCTGCCCACCTAAGGAGGGCTTTATAATGAGTACATTCTGTATTACCCAAGATGTGCTTGGGTCAGGATGACAGATTCACCGTAAATATTGCCCTCTGCAATGAAGTTTTATGGGGAAGTGATTCACGGCTCAGCTTTGCCAGTAATCAGCTTGCCTTCCTCTGAGCGTGAATGGAGACTCCTCTCATGCAATTTGTGCAGTGGCTGGGGTAAGGTTAAACCTGTGCATCCCTCCTATGGCCCAGCTGCTCCTGGAGATGGAGTGGTTCTTGATGCCTTAGCTACTCACAAACTCTTTCTGAGCTTCTCCTCGGACAAAGGCTATTCATGCTGTCCTCAAGAAAAGATGTCAGCTTAGTCAGGCTATGGCTTCCAGAGAAGTCTAAGTGATTTGGGCACCCAGTTTATTTCAAATTAAAAGTACATGTTCAAATGTAGATGGCTTTGAAAAGTCCCAGCTGGAGTCTGCTTACTGGTGGAAAATGGACGGATCGATAAAGCAACCTTGGCCATGACACTGAAACATGACTCAGTGCTATAATTCACCACATAGCCTCTCTTGCATTTAACAGTATTTATTCATTACTTGTCCTAAAATTTTTTTCTTCCTTCCTTCCACTTGCTTATCAGAGACAGATTTCTTTCAGATCTAGTGGAGAGAACATTTCTTTCAAAGACATTCTGGAGGAGTTGTTTGTACAAAGCTGATGAAAAGCTGAAAAACTGAGTTTAAAAAAAAGACGAACACCACAAAGTTCTCTATTTAATATGGAAATACTAATAGCAAACTTTCCACAATAACAAACGAAAAAGCAAATAAGACATGCAACCTTTTAAGAAGAATTTATTTAATGCATGGGTTGCTTTTCAACACTGCAGACTACCTTAATCTGAACCACAATGGTTGAGAAGTAGCAGTCTGTTGTGAGTGAAAAGGTGATATTATACTTGTTTCAGGGAGGTGATTTGTTTGAGTGTCTGGGACATCCCCTGTGCACAATGCTGTGTGGCACAGAGACATCTGAGCTAGTCCCTCATGCAATAGTCTGGCTATCAGAAGTGGGGTAGCTGGCAGTTCACACAGGTGCATTTGTTCTAGTTTTCACTGTTCAGTCATCTGCAATGCAGACTTGCTTTATGAATCATGGAACAAAATGTTCCACCTTCTTGCTTCCAGCCTATATTATCAGATAAAAGCTTTACAAATACTCTGTGAACTGTGTTCATCCCATTTGTTAACGAATTTCAGGCTCTTTACTCCAGTGAACAACTTCGTGTTGCAAAACCAAACCCTAGAAGATGAGTTTTTCAAAAAACAAAGCAATGCCAAACTGTATGTTAGGTAAACAAGCCACTATACTGTTCGTGGCAATGAAAGCCTTTGAGTATGCAACTGACATAATCTAGGTCTTCTCAACCTCTGGTTCAATTTTTGGTGTTTATTTTAAAACTACCTAATAGTTTTTAAAGCATCCAAGTAGTTACTTCACAAAGATATTAAACAGCATATCATTCTTTAACCTAAAATTTTCCTGTGGGCTTCACATTTTTGTTAGACTCAGTTGTGTAGGAGGCTGTAAATTTCATAAGGGTGCATTTGATTTAATTAGTTGTTTTGGTATATGCACTTGTGTCTGCTCTGAATGTCAGACCAGAATGGCAGCTGATCTAAAAGGATATTCTTCTATCGCATCCAAAGGAAGTACTTAAATTTGCATCCTCTGATTAATGGGAGCTCTAGTTATATTGTCAGTGGCTATATAGAAATCCAGAACCCAAATGCAAATGACTGGTGAAAACCTGAGTATTGAAAGAAATCATGGTTTATACTCCAGAGTCTGAGTGTCTTCACTTGATCATGTGGTTGGTGACTTCCTGCCTCCTGTACTCTACCCCTGGCTGGAAAGGAAAGCCATTTTATGGCACCTATAAATCCAACACTCATCCTTTTAAGATCTATTTTCCTAATTTCTTTCTGCTTTTTTCTGATTTCCTGAGGCCTTCCAAAAACCATTTTGATATAACCAGAGTGGGGTTTTTGCATTTTCCATGGTGCACAACAACAACAACAAGAACAAAAGACTGAATACTTTATACACAAATTTTAAAGTATGGAGGGAGACTTTTAAAAAGTACTCATGTCCTTTCTTGCTACCAGAAGAAAAATTGCAAGACTTACCTGGGTGCCTAGTTAATCACATTATTCTTAAAATGTATCTCTCTTTGAACCCCCCTTACAGCAGGTATTTGTGTACAGTGCCAAGGTATCCTCCTTGGATAGAGGAGGAGCAGAATTCCTCCTACAGCGTTGCTTAATTGTGACCTGGAGGTGCTGAACAAAGTGTCCAGACACCTGATCATGCACAGTGAGACTTTGCATAAAATGAATCAAACAAGAATCAGGAATGGGCTGGACTTACTCTACTCACTCTGCACAGCAAATTGAAAAGTCAGAGGCAAGCTATCCCAGCCCTGCTCTACCTGGGTGCTCTGGGGTGCAGCTTTGTGTTCTGAATTTGCAATGAAGAGAATGCGCCTTGGGCTGCATTGAACTTTTCTCCAAGATCCTTCAGCTTAAGTCTAAAGAAAAGATATTTCTCAATTCTTTAATTGATTTCCTCTTTGCTGCAACTGTAGCCTAGTTCTGCGCAGGGTACATGAGAATCTTGGTTGAGGCTATATCTGATTGGGGCAGGGACTAGTAAATTTTTGAGCTATTGTGTGGGTGAATTTTTATGAAATTACTGTGTTATGCTCTTATATATCTGTATTGCTTTCCTCCATTAGCCAAAGTATTAACACTTCGCTCTCTTAATAAAGAAAAAAACCCCACATTTGGAAATGGTATGAAACAAACTCATATGGATCTTTAAAAATGGTCGCTGCAATAAATGAATGCTCTTTCACTTGCTTTGCAGTTATTGATGTCTCAGATAGCAAATTACGAGTCCTAAATATTACTTGTGCCATAGGACTTTTAATCAAGGGGTTTCTTTTGAGTTTGCATCTTCCCATCTTGAACTAATGCTACCTACTTTTTGCTGCCAGTGTGAGTATGTCAACAATTAATGGCAGTTTCTTGATAATTTCTAAACCATTTCTTGATAATTATCCACAAACATTAGTTCTGCATTCCCTCCATTTAAACTTCTGCGGCACTACAGATCAGTAAGCTCAACAATATTGAAATGCTGTTCTGCAAGGCTGCAGAACTGAGGCTGATTTACAAGCCCTATGGCACTATTAAGCAACTTGGATGTTTTCCTGTAGTCTGTAAGCAAATTACTCTTCCTTTCAAGTCTGCTGCATTTGATGTTTCCAAAGTTTACATTGGGAATATTTTCATTAATATTAGTATATGCTTCTGATTTACATGAAGATCTTGAAGGTGTGAATTTTCTGCAGTTACATGTTATTAATGCTTTTTGGCTACCAAGCTCTTGATTATATTAGTTGCAATTGGGGCTGAGTTTGTAGGGCCTGCAGCCAGCAGTGGTAGTGACCATTGTATTTTGACACTCGCACATGTGCAAAGCAGAGATTTTCTCACTCTTCTTTGTATTTATGCAAATACATAAGGCATGGGAGTACATATTTCTTGCTTTTTAGATCCATTGTTTGTCCTAATAATTTAGACCTGGCTTAATTTAAAAGTAAGCACTCAGTTAAGGTGTCCCAGAGGCAGCACAAGGACTTTCTCACTTGAACTAAGCACTGTTATTTTCTGTGTTTCTACGCATGCAGATGGTGTTTTCTCAATATGTTTCCCCGAAGAAGGATCACTGAGATTATTCAGTGACGCCAGCCTCGTTGTCACTTCACAGTGACACATGGTATTCTCCAGGGTCTGCTCCAGCTACCGCTGGTGTGTGAAACTCCAGCTGGCATGGCAGAGGCTTCCCTAAATGTTTACAGGTGCTGTGCAAATCCATCCTCTCTGGGGCCTGACGCAGCTGAGCTGTTCACAGCTGGTGCAGCCTTCCTGGGACAAGAGCTGAATTTCTCTGGGTTTTATTGTTGGTACTAGTGGTGGTTTTGCTGTGTGTTTTTATCTCCTTTGGAGCCCATATTTGTCTGTGGTTTTTTTCCTTGATAAGGCCTCAAAGAAGAAAAAGGCAGCTAGTTTGAGATGGAGGCCAATGAATGCAGGTTGTATCACATGCCAGTAGAGGAACCAGAGCAATTCTTCTCTAAGCATATACCCTACAGCATGTCAGTGTAGGATATTACTCTGTTTCTCTGGATTATGAAAAATTAGACTTCATCCAAATGTTGAACTTTTCCCAGGAGGCACAAATGGTTACATTTGCTGTGCAGAACCTTCAAACTTCTGGTTTGCTATGAGAGTAGACTGAATATTTTTTAGCAAAACTGTTTTCCTACTTATTTTTCTCACGGTCTGTAACTAAGTTCTCATTTTTGGCTGACTGAATGATTAGGTGACTGTTGAAATTCTATGTAGATGAATGCAAAGTAATTAATTAAAAGAAAATACCTTAACAACACATTAAAAAAGTAACTGAAACTGAATGAATATTATATTCAGGAATATTTTTTTAATTACGGGTGTTTTGCAGAAACATGAGTTCATTACCCAATAAGACTTAACCGCCCTGCAACTCCCAAAAATGTTATAAAGTACAAGGGAAAAAAACAGAAAATCTGATTTTTCTGGTGTATAATTCCATGGTGTGTCTGAACCTTCAACAAAGTGTGCAATTCTGATCTTGCCAACTTAGAAAATGTCACAGAAAAGGGAAAGATTTAGAGAGGAATAATAAGGATGACCAAGTTACTGAAGAGTAGTCATATGTGGCAAGCAGACTAGGACACTTTTTAAACTATGAGAAGTAGAAGTCTATAGACTTGTAAGTGACCATGAAAAGATGGTTTGAGAAAAACTGGAAGTTGGTTATTGGATTATGGATGACTTCAGTTTGAATTAATACAACTGTTCTTTTGGAAGAACAGAAGGACTTAGTGACAATACTTTAAAAGACATGAATTTTCTGTTTTAATGCACTGTTTCAAAGTGTTTAGAAATTTGAGTAAAATTTTATTTTTGATAAGGCTTATCAAATTACTGCAAAATTCTTCACAAACAGCAAATTTTTTACTGAGGCAGCAAGAGAAAAACTTGTTTTCATTTTCTTTGCCTTCTTAGTGGGTAACATATTGCCCTCAGTAAAACTTTGCCATACTCTTTAATAGTGCCTCGATTTCTCCCTTGAGTCCTTTCAGAGTCTGGTATGAGGAGCTTCAGCTATGAAGCTGTCATTGAACATTGATATTGAACTCTTCTTTTTCCATATATTTCTGGGTGCTAATGAATCAGCATGATCTGATGTCTCTAATATGCTAAATCCTGAGAAAGAAGGGAAAGGGTGAGGTCTGGAGGCTAGGGAGAAACCTTCCGTTACTTTCCATAATAAAGGAAAAAGTAGATGAGTGTAGTCTGATTACAAACATTAGCAGTCAAAGGGTAATCTGTCCATCTAAGAATGTAAGGGTAGGCAATTTTAATGCCTAGTTAAAGGTTTCAATCACATCTGCCCAGGCAGGTCTCAAAGAAAGGGAAGTTGTCCTTAAACCCTCACTGCTCTACAAGCTTGCAAGAGCGAAGCTTGCTAGAGTGATGCCAATTATGAAGTAGGTTGTATTTCAAAATCATTCTTCAGAGGACACTTTGAGTTATGATAGGATTTCACAGAAATAATCCAATCAACTCCTTATATTTCAACATTAAGAGACTTTTTGGGTTTTTTTTTTCCACAAATAAATTACAGCTACTGACTTTCATGCCTATTGCTAAATCAGCCTGGAAGGAGAGGAGGGAAAGGCCAGAAGTCACTGCTGTACTTGTCCTAGTACCAATGATTGCAACTGATAGCAACCAGAGTAGGACATCACAAGATCAGCTGGTTTAACGGTGAGTAAACAGGATTTAGTTTTTGTGAGGCTCCAACTGACCATCAGGATCACCTTAGACATCAACATATTTTCTCATCCCTCTTCTCTGTGGCATCTCTGTGACACCCCATGGGGTGCAGAGCTCTCTTCTTGCCTCTTTTCTGCTCTTTTCCTATTGTTGTTTAATAAACCAAATTCCCCCAAGACATCCTTTCCCCATGCCACAAATATGCAGTTTCTCAGGGATAAATTAGCCACAGGAGAAAGATTCCTGTCCAGAGAAGAAATAATAAATTAATAAAAATGAGTTAATTAAACTTTAGATGAGGGTAACATAGTTCAGGGAATTTTAAGATCTTCTTTCATGATATTTTATATTTGCATGAAACATTTGCATTTAATTTCATATGCATTTAATTTTCTGCCCCATAAAAAAAGGGACAGTGAGAAGAATTAAGGATCGTTTCAGCATTTTTATTTAACTTTTAAAAAAGTTTTTTTTCTGTGTACATCACTGAATAAAATAATAATTCCATGGAATACACAAAAAAGGTAATATTTGGTCAGCACAAGGAATAATCTTTCTACAACCCAATTTCACTCAGATAATTTACATAAAGATATGAGCACTATTTCTGAATTAAGGTGAGGGAAATAATCTTCCCTTTGAGAGAACCCATAAGATACCTCAATTTCCATCTACATAGCTTAATATATTAAATCTTTCTAAAAAGTAATAAGGTTTCACAAAAATGTCTCAGTTCAAGAGTGTGATAATCCTCGCTGTATGTATTTTCATACAAATACAGGGGAGAAAGCTGCAACAATGAAGAAGCCCCAATGTTAAAGTACCACCACGCCTAAGAGCAATAAAGTCTGTGAGCAATGGGAAAAGCCTGTGCACAGGCACTTTTGCCTCTGGGCATGGCACAGGCCAGATGCCTGCTGAGCGCCTTTCCAGACTTGATTTTTCTTGTTCTGTGGGTGCGGGGTGAAAACGCATCTGTTGGATCCTGCACTTCCACAGCCACAGTGTGCAGCCTTTCCCTTGGAGGATTCCTAGATATTTTCCAGGGGAGACATAGGGAATTTTTCAATGTGTTTGACTCCCTTTACCTGACAGGCCTGTATTTTTATCCCTCCTTGAGTAGTTCTGCCTCAGTGTAGTCAGCAAGACCGTCTGGGTGCTACAGAGGCAGGTTCTGGCTACATGTGGCTAATTCCTTGTACCTGGGACAAATACTTCCTTCTATACCTTGGTGAAATTCCTGTGCCAGAAGCCGGTGTACTGTAAGGATGGAAATACTCCCTAAAAACGCTGGCGAGCAACTGATTCAAATTATCCATGGCCCCAGAATTTCTCAGCTTGGATATTGGCAGCAAGGCAAAGTTGATCTCTAGGAAGTGGATTTTGCTCTGTATGCAGCGGAACTGAAAATAAAAAAAGCCCTTGCTTTGTGTAGGTTTCATATGAAGCAGACATGCTGTTTTTTTTCTGAGCTTTTAGTAAAGTCTTGCTATATTAAGTTAAAGGGTTTAATGAAGACATCAACAGCAAATATTATTTCAAACACTCATTTTCACATAGAGTTCATAGAAATTTATCTCTATTTATTATAATAGAAAGGGGAAAGTTCCAGACTGAAATAGCAAGGATTGTTTTATTAAATTCTGGGGGTAAATGTTGACAAGTGTTTGCATAAAGCTTCCTCCTTCTAAGGTTGACTCTAGCTGATAGGTGGATAAGCAGAGAAACAGCTCTCTGAAATGTGTGTTAGAAGTGGCTGCCATTTCAAAGACATTCTCTCTATACATTGCTAGCCATGAACTCTAAAAATAAGCTTTAATCTCTACCTCTAAGTTTCCAATAGACTGCTAAGCAGCCAAAATGTTGTCAAAGCTTCAAAACCTGTAGATAGTCTTCTGTTTCCCTGGCATGCCAGAGAAGAAAGTAAATCCCTGAATACTGAGCTGACGCTTCCGTCAAATACTTGTTTGTGGTAATGTTCAGATAAACAATCTCTTCTAATAAGTCATCGTCTTTCATCTCCAGACCACTATGGAGCTCATTATAAACAAATTCTTTTGAAGTGCGTTGCTGAGAAATGAGTTCTAGTGCATTTTTAAAATTTGAACTCCCAGTTACCTTGCTGATAGTGACATCAGCTAGTCTGGTACTGGAAAAAAAATCCTTCTATCAGATCAAGTGATATTCTCCTTTGTAACAAAACTTACTGGGCTTGCTGTTTGTGTTTTATAAACTATGCTGAGTGTCAGGAGTTCTGTGGGCTTTTTACTTGAAGAAGGGAAGAGCAGAAATTTTGGGAAATTCAGTGCGCTGTTTTTGCAATCATTCTTCAGTGAACTCTTTGTGCAGTTACAGATGAGAAAGTAGAAGAAGGACCATAGAAAATAAAAGACAACTTGATTTAACAAGATTTGACCAATATATGTGAGATGTAGACATGAAAGAAATTTTATTTTTGTAGCCAATGCTTATGACTTTAGTTAGAGTTCTGTTTACCTGAATGAGACTTAAGGAATAAGAGGGAAAAAATATTAAAGATCATTTTTATTCTTCCATGTCTTTCTTCCTGCTCCATTTCTGATATTTGTGTATTTTGATTAGTTTCAATGGCCTGTAATTCACTGATACATTTAAAATAGCTTGTATAGTTATTTGTTGTGAAGTTCATGAAATTGCTTACGAAATAGCCAAATTGTCAGTGAATATCTTAGCCTCAACTGCAGCATTTATTATTTGGATTCTTGTTCTTCAATTTTGACTGTAACATAAGAGATTTTGCTAAATATATATATAGTAAGTTTCAAAGTGTTAAGTATTGACAAAGCTTGGATGGCAAGAAATCCATTACAGCATGACAAACAGAAATGCATGGATGCCCAAAAAAAGAATGAGAGGAACATCAGCACGAGAAAAACTCTCTGCATGCCTTGCACTGTGTCCTATTTTATGCTAGTAATATTAAAAGACAAAAACCAAGTGCAACCATTGTTGCATTTTTGTGCAGAAAAGTGCAACTCTGCTGCATGGGCACCAGATACATTTATAATATACAATTTTATAAATTTTATAATAATGAACAATAAACATTCTGTGATTTTAATATGCTAATTTTTATTCTCTGTCCATGACTTCTAAATTTATACATATGTTCTAGAGATGGAGGCAATATTTAAGTATTAATACTTAAGTACTATGTCCAGGCCTCTGAACTTGTGCTTTGAAGGTGCTTTATCCAATACTGAAACACCTGATAGACATCTGTGTGTGCATCTGTCCACTTATAAACTTGCTCAGCTCATCTACTCATTAGTGCTGTCCAAGGCTGAGCCTCCTTTAATGAAAACAATTAATTTCTAATTACAGGTACAACTGTTGGTTTTCTGGTCTTTCAACTCACTGTAAGCTTAATGTGTTTATATTTAGTTGCTGTGTAAAGTCCTGAATAACACACTTTTCTTGTATCAGCTGCTAGGGTGACCCACGAGTAACAATAATAATCACGTGCTTAAATCAAGATTACTGTTTAGATGGAGAAATCAGATTCCCACAAGTAAAGAAATGCCCCTTTTGCTATTGTCCATCCAAACATACCTCCCTTTACTGACCATTTGTTCCTCCTGTTGTGCAAAAGCAAGCAGAGTTCAACTTACGTAGCAAGGCAAAAGAACTCCTGTTGTCACTATTTTAACATAATTTGCTCATATTTGTGTGGTTTTTCTAAGGAAAAATAAATAATTGCACATTTTAATGTTACGTACTGTTGAGTATATTGGCTTGTGGATCCAGAACTTGCCGTGTCTCCTGAAACCTTAGTAAGTACCCACCTAGCACTTGAATTGTGGAATGGACCTCACAGCCTTACTGGGTTATTCTGGTCTCCCTGCTCCTGCAGCAGTCTCTACAGCTATTTTAAGTGCAAAGTCTCAGCTATTTTGGGTGGCTGTTTTGAGTCACCTTACCTTGGCAAAATCTTTCAAAAAGCACAAGCAACAGAAGGAAAACACTGCTTTTCCCTCCCTTCAAACCATCCTGCAAAATTTGATGGAAATTGCATTGCATAAATTTAAATAACGTGTTACCACTTGACTATTTCAACTGCTGATTTTTAAAGGATGCCAAACCCACTGGCCTTCAGTACAATTCCCAAAGTATATTTTCCTACTGCAGTGGAAAGTATCCTCAGCAGTGGAAATTACCAAGTGTTCTAAATGTTACAAAGTCTCCCTTAAAAAAGGAGATGATTAATACTTATGACTGAATTGAGAAAATAGTATCTAGATTTACAGGTTTCATTTGAAATTCTGTAGACTGAGGGCTGGCCATGTCAGCCTTTGAACCTGATAATATTTTTAACTTCTTTGAAGGCTTAGGATATTTATTTGTGTATTTGTGGCCTTCTCCCTAGCATTATGTTGTAATAGGATTAAATGTCCGACTTGAGTAAGAGCCCTTGCTTTTTGTCCACCTGTCAGCCTCTATATCTACCATGTAAAATCTGGGATATGTCACTGTCCTGTGTTTGAAAATATGTATGGACCTTGTTGAGGACCAGGAATTCATTGTGCTGAGGGGTATACGACCACACAGCACCAAAAAGGGTCTGCTCTGTTGAGACTTTCTGCTTTTACTGTATGCTGTGTTTGTCTCTGCAATAGCTGAGTGCCTTCCAGTAGTGCACTGAGCAATGCAACTACCATCTGGCATGTGTTTGTTCACTCACTGTCTCCCCAGGGGAAGAAGTGTGTGCAGTGGAGTGTTATATTTCTGAATTTTCATACATAGATACTGGCACGTGCTTATGCTGGAAATGACAAGGTCAAAATACATGCCTTGCACCGGGAATGAAAAATGGTGATATTTTGAATGTTCCTTAGTTAATTCTGCATGTGTCAGCTCTTGAACAAGATCTCCCTGTTGCATAAGAAGACCCATTTTGAATTTAATGCAGCGTTTTCCCATCCTGCATTGCCTCTAGTCACCCTCTGTCTTCAGTAAGGAGTTGCCAGGGGCTTCCATCCCTTTCTCCAGATGGTGTTGGGAGCTGAAGGCAAGAAAAGGGAAGAGGAAAAGTTAAATTTAAAAGTGTTCATGCTCACAGAAATGAAATCTGTTCTTCCTGAGATGAGGAAAAGTCATGACACAACAAATTCCCCACTCATTCACATCCTGTGCAATCCCGTCAAATACAAAATGCTGTTCCATGTGTAAATACATGCACCATTTGGACATTACAAATGCACTGGTTCCTCCAAAACTTGGAATCAAGTATCATCTTCACATCTATAGTATTTGCTGAAACTAAATGAAAAATTCTTCATGATCATTCATAAATGGGCCCCAAATGGAGAGAATAATTATTGAAAAATGAGTTGTTCAAAGGATGAGGGTTTTTTTAATGTCCCAGATTCTTACATATAAAGATTATCTGTTACACTGTTGCATTCGCCCAGCTGAAGTGCCAGTGATGTGTATTTCTGATAAGACAGGGATCTGCATTTCTTTAGTTATTTCATAACTCAGAAAGGTGTCATGTGGATTATGGGTACTTATGCTTGAAAAGAAAGAGAAACCTCCTGTGTATGGATTTTTTCCCAAAGAAAATTTTCAGGAGATTTCTGAAGAAGTCAACTCAAGTTCGCTTGTAATCATTCAGTAGCCTCTGGATGTGCTGCAGTCAAGAGATCTCTTCCCTTTGTATAATTATATAGATGGAATCACTATCAGTTCCTTAATTCTTTTCCTCTATAGTTATTTTTTATTCCTCCTCAGCCTTTCTATGGAAGCTTCCTACTTAGCTGTGCTCTTCCAAAATCCTCCTATTACAACATTTTTTTTCCCTGTAGGTTTTTTAAAAATGAATTTAGCAGAAGAAATTGTTGATTAACTCATTATTAACAGTTTGGGAGTGGAGAAATTCCGATTAAAAACTATGATATGAGGGACAGAGCAGGTCACTGGGGGACAATACTTTGAAATTCAGTCCTGAATTCTGCCAGTAACTTCCTTTGTAGTTTTAAACATGTTGCTGAACTCCTTTGTGGCCGAGTTCGCCCATCTGTTCATAAAACATATAACTTTATCCAGCAGAGATGCTACAACACTTAATTTTTAAATTAACTTGCTCACTTTTGATTCTATAAATGAAGGTTTTCTCTTAAATCTTTGCTGGGCTTTTAGAATGCAAATTAATTTGGAATAATTTTTATGATGCTTTTGTGGCTCATGATATAAGCTAGTAGAAACCCTTTTCAAAGGTCATTAAAAATGCCTTCAGTTTACTGTGTAATTTAAATTTGGGATTTTCAAAATCTCACATAAAAGCTCTTGAACCTTTTATCTGCTCTTGCACTTAATGGTGGTATAAAGTAGAAGGAATATTAATAACTTTCCCTATGTCACAGAATACACAGTTTTCTGTAAACTTTTCTATGAATTGCACAAGATCATCCTTAATCCCAATTTAATCCCATAAAATTAGCTTTGTGGGTTTTTTTTTATTCATGAGAGTGCCTTTGTAAGTGCATGACTTCTTACTTCTGTGACAGAAATCAGATTATTTTTAGTTGTGTATGAATGAGTGCATTTCATAGTACTGTTTATAAGTATTGATATCTTCTAATTTAGGTGGTTAGGACAGAACAATTGAACATCTAAATTTTTTTCAGTTCTGTTTTAATTGATTCCTGTAGATTTTTTTTGGCAAATGTAGTTTTGCCATATGTGTATTTTGCTCTTGTCACGATGTTTGTCACAGAACTAATGGATTCTGCTGCTTATCCTCTATTTGGCCTGGATGCATTTTGAAATGGCAATCTAGGGCTAGACTAATGCCCATTTCACATGGTAAACCACTCAGAGATCCCTATATAGGCACTGGTGGGATCAGTGCTTTGCCTATAACTCCTTTCAGTGTTTGAAATCTGTTTATTCCTCTTCTACTAAGGGCAAAATGTAGGCAACAACTTCCTTTGTGTGCTGTGCAGTTTTGCAATATCAATCTGCATACATTTGAAACTGAATTTTGAATCTGTAATGCCCAGACACAAGCTTGCCAATATCAGTTGCAGAGGCCTGCAAAGTCTGCACTGAAGCCCCATCATCTATTCTTTCCTCCTGGGTTCTAATCCATCATCTCCTGCATAAGTGTATTGCACAGATCTTGGGGGTTTTAATTTCCTTTATGTCATAAGACCTTATTACAGCCACAGTTGGTTTGTTTCTTGAGTTTACAAGTATCCAGCACAAGAGATAGTCATGCCTCTGTTTGTCCACTCAGCTTGGGAGTGTTTCACTGTCCTGGAACTTCTGTCTTAGGAAAGTTTGGCAGACCCTCTGCTACCCAAGCAATTAGATGTGGGGAGTGAAATGATTTCACTTCTGATATCTGCAGTCCATTGAGTGATGTACTTAAAACCTGTTGCAAAGAGAACTGAGTAATCCAGTGAAAATCACAGTAGGTCTTATCTTAAAGTATCACTGCAGAGGAGAACGGTGGCTTAAAGACAGACAAAAAATGAAGATAACAAGACAATTTCATTCTAAGTGGGGTCATCTGAAATTCGTGGTCAGTGGCAGGAAGAGCTGGAGAGAGATGACAAGATGCTGCACTGCTTACCCTCTTTCCATGTTTCATGATTTGCACCAGCGGTGCTGGAATTCCCATGTTCCAGCATACTCCAGTGCCTTCCGGGAAGACTGCTCCTCAGGCATTGCCCATAATTTTGAAAATAAAGTTTTACACAATTCTACATATTTTTAGTTTTATATAGACATTTCTAAAATGGTACAGATAAGTTTTCATCTGCTTCTCTAGATGTATCATATCTGGGTATTGTTAATTCAGAGCAGAGATTGTTATTCAAGTGAAAGCATTATCAAAATCACGGAATGATGCTGCCAGCTATGCCATTTCAAGCATAAAACATGGTTTTCTTTTAAAATTAATGCAAACCTTCTCTAATATGATTACACTTGGGGGAATATTTGTCAGAGAGAACACAAGCCAGTTAGGCATTTCTTTATGATGATCCATTTCAGTTCATTCTAAATCAGCTATAAATATTGTTCCATTTAAATTGTTATCTCCTACTGTCAGTCTGGGTCTTTCACAGATGAATCTTATCAGAGTAAAGAGCTGACAGTACTTTTTAAACTGAACTATGCAAGTCAGGGTTATAGTCCATAACTTCAAGTGTCCTCCCATACCCTTAATATCTACTGGGTGAAAACTGTTACTTAATTCATTTGACACTTTCATCCATTTTCACTCTTGAAGGAAATAAGTAGAACTCGACTTTGTTTGAGTCAGATGAGATAGAACTGAATATGTAGCCTCGGAAATCTTGACAAAACTGTATGTGAGCTTTATTTTAAAAAATAAAAAATAAAAATTTCCAATTTGTTTAAAAGACTTGAATGTCTTATATATGAAGGAATGTTGTGAAAGGGGAAGTAATTAAGGTGTGAGCTGTGTTGTGTTCAATACTTATAGCAATGTCTAGATAAACTAATAAATGTTTCCACTTTTTGAGGAGTGCCTAAAGGGAAATGATCAGTCACTGGTGGCCTCTGAAGTCCTATTGAGCCTCATATGCTCTACAGAATGCAATCATTTCTAATAGTGACAGTCCTCAGCTTTTAAAATGGAATCAAGTCTGTTAAGTGTAATTATTTTTCCATCTTTTTGCTGGTCTGCTAAAGACCAGCACGCACCTTTTTTTTTTTTTGTCCAGAAATATGCATTTTGTCCACAATGTCTTCAGCTTTTCTGATTGGAAACCTCTTTCCATTTACATTTTTGGGTTTTTTTGAAGCCAAGGCAGTGTAAAGCAAGAAATGAAAAAGTGCTGACTCCAGACATATGGAGTAGTGCCAAGCATTAAGGCAAGAGAGCCAGCAGAAACTCCTTTTCCTCCCTCTTCCCCTGCTTCTTCTAGCCTTTTTCCCTATGACCCTTAATTCTCAGCTAAACAATACAAGGGCCTGAGTCCAAGCCACCAGGTGGGAAGTGATCTGGCCTTTCTCCAAAAGAAGGGATGGCCAAGTTCATGGGGAGAAATGGTTTCTAACATTTGCCGAATTTGCCTGAATGGGTGCCAGTCTGACAAAGGGAGGGAAAAGGCAGAGAAGAAAATGTCTAGATAGTAAACAGTCATGCATCAGGGAATAGTGTTAACTCCATATTGTTTAAGCGTTTTAGTCATTGGATTAATGTAACTGGCCAAAACATTTCAGTCTGAATGAGACCTTGTATCTCCTTCACTGCTTTGTGCTTACACTGCCTCCAAAAAGGATGCATTTGCTGCTGTTCAGTGGCCCAAATTAAACAGAAGTTTTCATTTAAAGATTCTTTTTAGTAGATGTGGATTTGTTAGGCTGAAGAGGGAGCTAAATTTGCCTTTATGATGCACTACTTTAAAAAGAACATCACATGAGTAGTACACTTTATCATACTTGCTTAGGAGCCCAGAGTGACATCCTTTTTTTTTTTTTAATGGATCAAAATATTACGCAGCAGCGAATGGGGAATAAAAAATGCTTACTTGAAAGACAAGGCTTGTTGAATTCCACTAATAGGTCTGGTAGGATCTCTGAAGAAAGTCAGAAAACCACTGTGAAGTCAGTAAGTGTTCTGGCGTACAAAGAACCTGCAGTCATATGGAGATGATTCTGTACTCCCAGGCTGGAAGCCCGCGTGCCTATCTTTCTCATTTCCTCCTTGTATTGAGAGTCCATCTCCTCAAGGATCGTATCAGTGCACAGAAGCTGAAATATCACACTTCCTATCAGAACAGACTGCATACAAAGAGCTGGTGACTGTGTAGGCATCACAGGGGCAGGGAAGGCAGGTAGGGAACAGAATCTGTGAATTCTCAAAGGAGGCAAGTAAGATCAGGAATAGCACCTCTGCAGTTATGCTTTTGTCTTCATAGTGGCTTGAGACTTTCTGTTTAGTGTTGCCAAGCATTCCAACTAATTAAGGAGTTAGTTTTTATTGTTCTTTTTCATAGGACTGGCTAGGCTAATTTTCAGCTACCTATAAGCAATAAATAATTTACAATTCTACAGACATATGCCTTTTTCTGCTTGAGTAGTCACTTGACAACTTGTTAAGTGGGAGCTGAGTAATTGGGAGCTGAGAAGATCCTATGGTAGCAGCAAAAAATTATATAATTTAAAAGAAGCTTATGAAAAGATGAGAAAAAAAGGTAATGGATTTAATATCCTTCAAGCTTAGTTGAAAGGAAAAAATCTGCTCACTGTGCTGTTACAAGGGGCTCAGAGTGTAGTTTTGGCAGTGAGATTGGAAAGTGTATGCTTCAAAAATAGCCTGTTGATCCAGGAAACAAAAATGAAAATAGTCATAAATAAAAGAGTTATTTAGTCATTAATAAGAGAGTTATTTAACTGCAAATAGTTGCAGCATAACTAGCAAAATATATAACATACTTCTGGGCAACAACTTAGTCCAGTCAAATATACTAGCTGCAGAATGAAACATCTATATCTATGATAGGGAGATCTGTTTGTTCTGTGTTCTGCAACAGGTGTTTACAAACTGTGTTGAATGCAAGAATCGATATTTAATCAGAACCCCCAACTATTTGTCTTTAAGTTTCAGAGGTCATGATCCAGTTTCAGAAAATGCAGTTCGAGGCCCTCTGACACTTCAGAAAATAGGAAATACTGTACACAATCAAGGCTGTCAAATGGGAAAACCAGAAAGTGTGATTGTGCTGCTGGAGCACTGATTTTAATGATACATCTGACTGCTTTCTCCTCTTTCTAAGGAAATAGAGGAAATATCTAATCTGACCAAACATCTTTTTTAGGACTCAGCTATCACTGTGCTGGATCAGCATCTCACAGTCTGTCTCCAGTAAAAGGCAGCGTTTGACTGCCTTGGTAAACTGACCTAGAAACAGAGCAGGTCCAGATTAGCTCCCAGCTTGGTCGCTGCCTTCTCCTCTCAGTATTTCTCACTCCCTTCCCCGTGCTAATTCTCCCGTATCACCCAGGGTCACCATGCATCTTACAATACAGACATGTGTGTATTTCACTCCTCACAACAGTTTAAGTGTGTGTAAAGTTATCCTTCAAGCTGTTTTTCTTTGCAGTTAGTGCTGGTTTCTACATCCTGTTGTTCCTTTGTGCAGGATTTGGGAGAGATTTATGTCTCCAGTGATGCTGAAAAAGCTCCTGCTGAAAGGAGCACTTGCAGGGCAGAAATTGAGATTCCTCATCTGTTATGATGAGTCTGTGCTGAAGGCTGAGCTGTGTTGGTTTCATCAAGAACTGCTTCACACTCATAAGCACTCAGTGATGTTTTTCGCTACATGGGACATGTCAGAGATTTGTGCTTAGATTAGATTAGTGTCTTCTTGGTTGCTAAGGTGCATGGGCAGCTCTAATTCTTTCAAAGCATCTTCTAAAAACATTGGTAGGAATTGGACCAAATGAGACACAGGTCTTGAAATGGTGGGTGAGAGAAAGGTCAACATAGTCTGAAATCTGAATTATTAGAATTTAACATCCAGCTGTCATCTCTATTGCCATGTAATTTGTCAGTAAGAAAGTTTGATTTGAGGCATCCACACATTACAGAGGATGTATTTACTTATATGCAGTACATAAAAATGACTACTGATTTATGGGGATTTTCTAAATTATTTTTTAAAGTGAATTTAAAAAATTTTGAGAAAATGAGAAACGGACATGTGGCAAGGGAAACAAGAATCGATGTGAGAGCTGAAACACTGGAGGAGAGAGGTGAGGAAATGAGAGAACAGGCAGACCATGGAAAGGGACCAGGATGAGAGGGTAGACACAGGTAACAATGGCAGATGGTCAGAAGAGAAATAGAGGGTGATTTCCAATGTGAGGTTTACCGACAAATTTCCAAGTTGCTATGCCAAGATGTGGAAAGCTGATCTGATAGGCCACTGTCACTTCATGCGGTAGGTTATCTCCTCTTCACAGAATCACAGAATCACAGAATGGTTGGAGGGGCCCACAGTGGTCTGGCCCAACCTCCCTGCTCAGGCAGAGCCATCCCAGAGCACATGGCACAGGACTGTGTCCAGATGGTTCTTGAATATCTCCTGTGTGGGCAGCTCCACAATATTCCTGGCCATGTTCCAGTGCGTGGTCACCAACACAGTAAAGAAGTTCTTTCTCGTGTTCAGGTGGAACTTCTGTGCATTGGTTTCTGCCCGTGGTCTCTTGTCCTATTGCTCAGCACCTCTGAGCAGAGCCTGGTCCCTCCTCTGGCCCCTCCCTGCAGACACTGACAGACATGGACAAGGTGCCTTCTCAGTCATCTTTTATTGAGGCTGAACAGGCCCAACTCTCTCGTAAGAGACATTCTCCCATCCCTTGATCTTCTTTGTTGCTCTCCACTGGACCTGCTCCCAGAGTTCCCTGTCTCTGTTGTACTGAGGATCCCAGAAGTGGGCACAGCTGTCCAGATGTGGCCTCACCAGGGCTGAGTAGAGGGGCAGAATCACCTCCCTCAACCTGTTGGTGATGTTCTTCCTAATGCAGCCCAGGACACCATTGTCCTTCTTGGCCACAAGGACACACTGCTCGCACATGGTCAGCTTGTTGCCCACCAGGACCCCTAGGTCGCTCTTCACTGAGCTGCTTCCCAGCAGGTCAGCCCCCAGCCTGTGCTGGTGCATGGGATCATTCCTCCTCAGGTGCGGGACCCTGCATTTTGCCTTGCTGAATTTCAGATTGTTCTTCTCTGTCCATCTCTCCAACCTGTCCAGGTCCTTCCAAAGGGCTGCGCAGAACTATGTGGTATCAGCCACACCTCCCAGCTTTGTGTCTTCAGAAAACTCACTGGGGAGGCACCTGCCCCTTCCTCCAAAGCACTGATGAATGAGTTAAACAATACTGGGCCCAGTATTGATATTTCTGGGGCACCATTAGTGACAGGCCTCCAACTGGACCCTGTGCCACTGATTGCAACCCTCTGGGATCTGCCATTCAGCCAGTTCTCAATCCACCTCACTGTCCCTTCATCCAGTCCACACTTCCTGTTTTCCTATGAGGATATGGTGAGAGAGACAGTGTCGAAAGCCTTGCTGAAGTCAAGGTAGACAATATCCTCTACTCTCCCCTCATTCATCCAGGTAGTTGTTTCATTATACAAGGCAATGAGGTTGGTCAAACATGATTTACCTTTAATGCTGACTGCTCCCAGTCACCTTCTTTTCTTGTGTGTCCTCCATACTGGAGGAAAGATGTCCTCTGTAATGAGGCACTCCATCACCTCTCCAGGGAAGTTGAGACTGGCTGGCCAGTAGTTCCCTAGATCCTCCTTCTTGCACTTTTGGAAAACTGAGGTGACATTTGCTTTCTTCCAGGTCTCAGGCACCTCTCCTGGTCTCCACAACCCTTCAGAGATAATCATGAGCAGCCTCACTATGATGTCCACCAGCTCTCTCAGCACTTGTGGATGCATCCCATCATGGCCATGGCTTTCTTGTCTCTCTCTCCTTCTCCCCATAAATTTTCTGCCCATCTCTGTCATGTGCTATGGCCACTCATATCTGCTCTAGTGTGCACTCATCCCCTCCATGGCTTCTCACAAATTTGGCAGAAAAATTATCTAGAAAAATACAGGGTAGTCTTCTGCTGAGATGGGTTCTGCTTTTTCTTCTGCAGAAGGGTTCAGTCAGTGCCTTAGCTGGCTCAAGTGACAATATCACCTGGAATGGGTATGAGGAGTGAGACAGTGAAGAAACAGGAAGGGATGGGATGGGATGGGATGGGATGGGATGGGATGGGATGGGATAGAATAGACTTAACCATGTGTAGAGATGCAGTCTGAGTCTAATTTATGTCCACGATAATTTGTAGGAAAGCTGGGTTACCACAATTTTCTATTCAAGATGAAACATAAAAGCAATCTGAAAATATATCAGCAGAAGTCACAGCTCTGGACATGGCTGCAGTCTTTGCCAAAGCAAGGTCTGTTAGAGGGAAAGCGTGCTTTCTTGTAAAATGGTACTGGTAGCTGTTCAGCAGAATCCAAGGGGCACTGATGCTGTGTAAAGAGTACCTGTCTATGTTCCCATTCATTTTCTTCCCTGCAATTCCCATCATCAGTAAACTCAGTGAAAGATCTTGCGCTTGTTCAGATGGAGGCCCTAAATCATTTGCATTGTGCTTCCCCCTAGCAGTTATAAGGATAGAAGTCTGTACAAGAAAGACCTTTGCCGGACATAAATGCTCTGTTTTTGCTGAGCTAGGAACAAATAATATTTCTCTGTGTGTGTTATTTACTAATTTGAATTACTTGACTTTCTCCTTAGGGTTTGGATTCAAAGCTTTACTGGTTTCAATCACAGACAAAAAAAAAAAAATTGGCTTCTGCTCATTTTATCCCCAAGGCAAATCTCACAAATGTGTTTTCAGTTCTAAGGGAATCTTCAGTAAGTGTGCTGAATTACAGGCCTGTTGCTTCTCTGCAATTAGGAAAGCTATCAGTGAAGCATAAACCAAGCTACCACAAATTATCTAATTGAAGTCAATTTGTCAGTGCTATATTGGTATAAATAAAATATTTCCTTTGTGTTTGTACATCTGTGATGCACTCATCAGATACCTCCAAAGCATGACAACCCTCCTGTTTGGGATTAGGACTGTCAGGGACATATTCTCAGCAATTTTTAGACAAATTCACTTAAGAACTTCCACAGAAAGACTGTTTGCTAGTATTGTGATATGTCAGCAATGGAAACCATCCTTTCTGGACTTGGATATAAGTGAGACAGTAAAAGATTTTCTTTATGACGAGTCTGGGCAGAAGGGCCATGGAAATGAGAAGAGTTCCTCTTGTGTGGGATAAAGTAGACAAGAACTTCTAAAATAGTTGAAGTTGGGCACATGAATTGCTTTCCTGTTTATAGTTTCCCCTGTTTTTGTTCTTAGTCTTGCACATATCTGCTGCCACCTGTGAGTCTCAGCTAATTTACACCATTTTTATCTTCTTCCTGTAGATTAAATACCTGCAACAATCCTGCAAGTTGTGTTGCCAACTCAAGAGGGAAAATCAGTTATTAGGATGGGATATAGACAGGTGGATTGTATGTATCTATAGAAATGGCCTTATCTGAGGTGATCTTGAAGCACAGTTTTAATTGATTAACACTGGTGATTAATTAAATGTCACTCACAATGCTTCTGCTTTATTATTCCATATTACTTTTCTTCCATTTCAGTTCATCTTGTTGAGGTTTGAACTACTTTTTATTTACTATGTTGTTGTGGTAAATTAAAGCAAGAATACCCATCACCATCCCTGTAGAACATCACCTTAAAATGGCTGCACAGAGGATGAAAAAATGACAATTGAATAACTAGTGATTTCTTCTGAGAAAGGGACAGAAAATTCCTATTTGAACATGTAGGATCACCACCTTTGGTATTTGAATCCACTTTCCACAATGACAGAAAATTCCGTCTGAAACTAAGGAAGCTGCTTTTTATTTTTCTAGTACGATGGAATTTATTTTCTGCATCTGTTATGGTGACTTTTTGCTCAGTGTGTCGAGGCGTGTCTCACTGTATCATCAACTGTTGAGTCTTCTTAATAGACTTGGCCAAGTTCTGTTCTGAAACAGTGAAAACCTGAAGTAACACCAGTGAAAGTACACAATTTGTGAGGTTCAAATGCTTTCAGGTTTTTCTTCTTTTACAATCAAATTATAATAAATTTGGAGGTCCTGTACCATTGATACGCTAGGAAAAAACCCCGTCTCTCAAGCATTATGAGAGTTATCCTCTTGATAGCAGTACTTTGGATATATCTTTGCATAGGTGAGGTTCTCTGAGTATAGAATAACATTCTCTGGCTTGTAAGTCTCTACATTTATGTCAAAGAAAACAGGTTAAAATAAACCATGAAAACTTATGATAAATGCCTCTTATGCAATTGTACCTTTGCAAGAGTAACTTTCCCAAATACAGTATTAGGGGACAAGCCCAAATGCTTCCTCGGTGTCCTGAGAGAGGTCTTCAACAGTAGGACTGTGTCACCAAAATCAAAGAAGAGGCTGACCCAGGATCTGTATAGGAAGGAGATGCAATGTTACTTTGTCCTGATTTTGTAAGGTCCTTTGAGGCAACATCTAAGAAATAGATTTGAGCCTATTCATCCAGTGGAAGAGAATTCCTACTGCTTTCCAGCACTTTCATCTTCTATTACTTTCCCAAGTAGGCTATTCTAGAATAAAGTAGAGAGTGTAATACAAGGTCTAAGAGCCTGTAAAAAGTCTGCCAGCTTTCAGCTAAGTTTTAGAATTCCTGGAGTGATATTCAGAGAAACCACTGCATGGGGTTTTCTACAGTGACATGAGGGCTATGCTTCACTTCTTTCCTGAGTACCTTGGTTCATGAGATTGGAAACAAACTTTCCCACATTTACCAGTGCAGGAGATGAGGGCACATAAAGTAAATGTTTCTTCCTTTAACTGTGTTTTCTCATTGTCTACACTTGAAATACGAAGGAAGCTAGTAAAGAATAAGGGTTCCATATGGCACAACTTTTCACTGACGTACTCCTGGGGAATCGCATCATCTGAAACTGGACTTGTCATGTCACCCTCCTTATTTCTCTTATGTTTCCATTACATTCCTTTGTGTAATGAATTTACATTGAACTGTGGGAATGTGGTGCTGTTTTTCTTTCTGTAGGCAGGGTAGGTAACTCAGGGTGGCATCCCATCTGCAGAAAAAGGTCCACCCATTACTGCCTGTAGACTGCTAAGTAGGAGGTTTTTCTTCAAATTATAGAGAATGGAGGGTCAAGTCTGAGCCTTGAACATCCTAGGAATGATCGCCTGGGGACGCTGCTCTGCATCCCAACATTTATAAAACTTAATTATAGTTGGTTTTAATTTTCAAGTCTGTTATTCCAACAACACTAAAGGGGGTAGCTGTCATTTTGTGTATACGTCTCTGACAGTTTGTCAAATAGTTTGCTTTTATCAACTGCAGTATATTTGCTGTAGCAGAATTCATTACAGTGTCGAAAAAAGTCTCTCAGGTTATCAAAGGAGAAAAATGCTAAACCTAACTGCCCCGAAACAGACAACATAATTTAAAATTAAGGATGAGAGTGGCCAAATAATTTGGATGTGAGCAACTTCTATGTGACCTACTTTCTTCAGAGAACTTTTTACTGTAAAGTATCTTTACACTGTCAGTTCCTCAACATTATCAGTGTCATTAATGCATCCTTCCCAGCAGCAATGCAGTAAAGGATTTTGCTGATGATGCTGCTTCTCAGGGCTCCCAATGACTCATTGTCTGAAATGTTCTGATAACTGAACATTCCATATCCAAAACTCCTTCCTGTAAGTAAATTCAGTCCAGTTCCAGCAGTGGACCTTGACACATGATGTGTGGAGAACATACAGTTGTATATTTAATGAGACAAGAAGTTTTAGTAGACTAGAAAGAGGTATGTAAAATTCAGCTATTTATTCTTCATTGTTGTCTTTAAATTTGACACTGTGAAACTGTGGCCTCTTTATATTTGTCTTCTCTTTGTCGTACTCTGTATTTAAAAAATATCTTGTAGCATTCAAAAATTTCTTCATTTACCACTCATTTTGAACCTATTGGCATCTAACATTTATCTTCAGTTTTCCCATGATCAATATAAACCCACCCCTCTTGAGTCAGTCTGTAAATCTGAAGGATTTGATTATTTTCTCTGCATTTTATTCCTCTTTATCTTTTTCCCGTCAGTTTACAAGCAAGTGTCTGTAAACCAATTAATCTGTAAACCAACATGTAAACCAGTCTGAGCAACTCCTCTGAGCCAAGAGGCCGTGGCAGCCTTCATCTATAAAAGTATGACCCAGGTATCTTCACCTATGTTAATAAATTAATCTCAGAAAGACTATTTCTGCAATAAGGCTTTAGCTGGTAGCAAGAGTAGCACCATGTGACTTGAAAGAGATTGCATATCTTGCACTATAAATACTTTAGATAAAGTATCTTAACTGGTGACACTTTGATGTGGAAATCTGTTCTGTTACATCCCCTCTCACTTCTGAGATTATTATTTTTAAATGAAAACTGTAGAGAGAACCTAATGAGGCTTTACAGCTCAGCTTCCTAGCAAATGAAAGATAATTTTCGGACCTCTGACTACTTTATTGATAATTTAACCATGGAGATTTACAGATAACACTGAAGCATTTTAATTCAGCACAAATTCCAGGATTTACCTAGGCTTTGAAGACCAAGAAAAACCAGATCTTCAGTCCTTATTAAGGAGAAATGTAGAAATTATGGCAAGGAATTTCACTGCAGCATTAGTCACTTTGAATGTTGACATAAAACATAAATGGCAGACCTCTAAAACGTTTAGTTTGAAGTTGGCGGAATGGTATTTTAGACTAGTTAAGAACTGGCTGTGTTTGTTTGTTTTATTTGGAACATACAGATTCACCAAAATCTAATTTGCCTGTAAGAACTCACAGATTCCAGTTTGTTTCACCTTTCCAGGATGTATTTTTAATGAAAAAAAAATTAAAAATTGGTTTGAAACAGTTTAAAAAGTTTTTGTAAAGCCTTTAAGACAAAACCAGTTTGAAATAATGTTGTTATTTTATAACATAAATGATTATAAACAACATGTAAAATTTCAAAACTAGTGGAAAACCCTGTGATAACCCAACCTGATCATGGGCACAATTTTTTGTTGCTGTTATTGAAAATTTAAGTGCTTCCCAATTAAAACAGAGAAAAACCTCAAAATTACATCTGAAATCTTAATTTGTCCTCCTGAGGAAAAGACTTAATCTCTGAGGTATGTGGATATCTATAATATTCTTTGAAATAAGAAACTAATATAAGTACTATTCTTTATCTTAAAAAGTTACTGAGACTATATATCAGTTAGCTCATTATCTTCTAGTAACAACCCATATTGATTAGGAAAGCAAGCTGAGTCTAGAGAAAAATAGATTAATAATAGGACTTTCTATTAATAGTAACATAGCAGTAATAATAGAAATAAGGTTATCTCTAGATTTTCTATGTATAAACTGATACTGAAGACCTGTTAGAACAGTTTCTTTTTTTAAAAAACAATATTATTCTTCTCTTAATATATCATTGTACTTACAGTTCTCATCCCTTGAATGCATAGGGTAGTATGAACTGTAATTTTTTCCTAATGCATCAAAATACTATTAAACATGATAATAGAGGAAGGATCTACCATCCACGAAGAGAGTCAAGAATCTAGACATGCCTCTGTATTTGCTCAGCTACATTTTTGTGCTATTTAGTGTTGAACTAAAAATAGCAGAACATCCTGTCACATGAGGGACCATAATGAATTCTGTTCAACAGGCCCATACTAATGTTTATTTTCCTTGTGATCTTCATTAACAAAAGTAACAAAGATTCTAAAGCAAAATATGTAGTATGTACACTTCTAGTGTAATTTAGAACATAATACAACATACTTATTTCCTAGCATTCTTTAAACTTGCTAAAAAGGTTTCCCAGTGCATTGTTCAAATGAAGAAAGTAAATACAAGAATTAGGCTGTGCACAATAAGGTGACATTAAAAAAAATGTTGCTAGTGAGTTTGGGTTAGAGTGGTGGTACATTCCTGAAGTGGTTCTGGCTTCTGACAGGTACCCATATTTAATTATATATGTGCTGGAATACACAATCCGCAAAGATGGAGTACACATTCCTTGCTTAACAGAGAAGATGGAAAGAGCCTGGCAGAACTGAAAAGCAGTATCTGTAAATATAGGATGGAATGTGATATAGAATATAACTGACATAAGTATATGGTAGAATATGTGATTTGGAATCAGAATGCAGCTGGGAATGGCAATAATGTATAAGGGACATATATCTCTGGATTTGGGATAATAATAATGGTATTAATCCTCAAAAGGAGAGGAATTATAGAGGGAATAATACTAAGTATGTCATTTCACTAATATTGGAAACAGCTTAAAAGTCTATTTGTATCAGAAGCCACTATTGAATTTAATCTGGGATTTTAGTATATACATGTGTCTGAATATATGTGTGTGTATGCGTACAAATGTGTAGATTTTTTTGTGTATTTTCGTGGTTTTTTTCATTTATGTAGACATGTACTGTTATGATCCAGTTTCAAGGTTCTTAGAAATGCCTCTGGCCGAATGAAGGTGCAAATGAGACCATATGCCAGTGACAATAGTAAGGGGTTGATGGGATGGTAAAGATGAGAGAGAGAGAGGAAAGAAAGAAAAAGAAAGAAAGAAAGAAAGAAAGAGAGAAAGAAAAAGAAAGAAAAAAAGAAAAAAAGAAAGAGAAAGAAAGAAAGAAAAAGAAAGAAAGAAAGAAGTAGAAAACAGGTGGGGGGGACAGAAAGAGTGACAGGGACAGAATAAGGAAAATGTCACAACTCTGTGGATCCCAAGGATGTTCCGTTGATCCTCTCCAGCTGCTCTTCTTGGTGGTGAAGGTCCCCCCACAAGCATAGAATCCTATGGGTGTGTATGCTCAGGCTAGGTAGGAATGTCCGGGCATGTCCCCCTGGATCCGGGGGATGCAGTCTCTGACAGCAGACCCTGGGTCTGTGCATCCCCTGCAGCCCTGTGGGGCCGAACCTCTCACGTGAAAGTGCCGTGGATGTGCCCTGTGGGGTTGGGGGTTCCACAGCCGGGCCGGTTTGTGTAACCGGAGGATGGATGTTTATTGCCTCTCACCAGAGGTTGCACCATGCACCCAAAACCTCCTCCTGGCTTCTGTGCTCTCCCCAACGCCCCAAACTCAGCGCAGCTGGTGATTTTGGCCTTTTGTGGATGCATACCTTTTCCCTCAGCCTGAGGCGATTGAACAATAGGTTTCCCTTTATCTAATCAGCAGTTTGACTTTCAGTTCAAAGTCCCACTCTTCTGAGAGGCGTCTTCAGTTGCAGCTTCTTTGTCATGAACAAAACTTTCAGTGTTTGAGGCATGAACTATTTTCAGTCTCTGACATGCACACAGCTCAAAAGCTGATGCAACAGCTGAACGTTGATGATATTTCTGTTGGGTTGATTTTTCATAACACGTGCATTTGAAAAGAAGTTTTTGTCATTAATAGAAAGGAAGAAAATTGTGGTTCTTTAAAGAAACTAAAGACCAGACATGGTTTTGCAATAGTCATCAAAGATTAAAAGAGTTCAAATGGACAGTCCAAAACCTGTGATCATCCAGATCTGAACTGAATATTCATCTACAGCTAAAATTTGGAAAAGATGACATAAATTGCCCTGGAGGCTCTGTGCCATGTTAATGCATTTTATCAATTTGCCGTCATTTTTAATATTGATCTACAGGAGATACTTTTACACTTTAGGTTCGTAATTGTCAGATCATTCCAACAAATACGATTTAATGACTATTAACTTAGTTCAGTTTTTATCACTTCTCAAGTGAGAATGAAGCAGACCCTACACTGTTATTTAACTTTGTTTATCTTCCCATTGCTGTTGAGCATTTATTTACTGTATTTTACTTTTTTACATATTTATGTGCCAGCATTTACACACTTGTGTTATTTCATAAAGTATTAAATATGGTTTTGGACACATTCAAGACCTACTTTGTAGCAAACTTACAAAGTATGCATGCATGGGAATATTTAGAAGGCCACATGAATTTAACTTTGTTTAACAGCTGAACTAACCCTCTACAAATTAATTGATGAACACTTAGTCTAACACTGTCTGGGCCCAAGTGTATATTGTATTTCTTTAGTAGAAACAATTCTTCTATTTCTAGTAGAAACATAGTATCATACTATCTTTCACTCTGAAGAAATTATTCTAACACTAGTTAAGAATCACTCTGTGTGGATTAATTATAAGTATTAATAATTATAAATACTAATAATGATAGCAGTTTCTGCTAGGATAGGGAGAGGATGCTATCAAGTGACTGGAATAAAAAAAAGAATGAATTTTTTTGCTAAGATTCTTTGCATCTTTCTTTCAAATGCATGTTTCAAAACACTCTTGAACTGAGTCCTAAAGTGAGAAAACCTGCTCCCATAATTTCCATTTTCCATGGTATCTACGGAACTAATTGCCATCTACTTGTAAAGGTTTGCTCTGTGGTGTGTATCCCAAATCCTATTAAGATCAAAACAAATCATATCAGCTGGTCCTAGCTGAGTAGCTGATGTTACATCAATTTAATATAACCACACACGTTTGTTTTTTAGCACAAGTTGTGTTTTGCATAATCTTCACACTGAACTTTTTGTCTGTTAAAGATTTACTGAATAATATTCCAGTTTCTGAAATATAAACAGTCTTTCGCAAGACAAACTGATTCTGTTTAAAGCCATTTTCTGTATAAGGTGTTATCCCCAGAGAATGAAGAGTACCTAAAATTTGCAAAAGCACAAAACCAGTCACAGACACCACAGAATCACAGGGTGGCTCAGGCTGGAAGGCACCTCTGGAGATAACTGGTCCAGATTGCTGCTTCAAGGAGGGTCACCTAGAGCAGATTGGTCAGGAGTCTCTCTAGTTGGGTTTTTTCCTCTTCACAATTTCTCTGGGCAACCATTTCCCATGCTTCACTCCTCTTAGAATAACAAAAAGGTTTCTTTTTAAATAGAATTTCCAAAAATTCTGTTCATGTCCATTCCTTGGTGACTGGTAGCTGGGCATCACTGAGAAGAGTCTGGCTCTATCATCACTGAAATTACTTCAGTCTAGACTGCTGAAAGATTGCCCAGCAGCTTCTATTAGCCTGCAGCATCGTTAAGCATCCTTAAATCCATAGAGTTACTACATCTGGAAACAAACATCTTTCACAGGTGTGATATTTCCACTGGCTAGACAAATTGCATATGACCCTCTAGACAGGTGTTTTGTTCAGTAATAAAGAACCATCTGTCCAAATATATTTTGGGATATCATTGTTTTGACAGCTGACCTCTGTAATGCAAAACTGCCCATGTTGTCTGCACAGTGCCACAAACCAGACATCCCCACCCTTCCTAGCCAAACGGCTGAGTCAGGAATTACTAGTTATTTTCCTGCTGCCTCAGTGAGGATGTTCAGACCCTCCTCCCCTCACCAAATTTCTACTACAGCTTCTTAATCCTTTTTCTATCGCTATTTGGATATCTGTTATGGCAATATCAGCAGGGAGTGAGACATGGGACCTACTGGGATGTTCCCAGGTTGTAGGAACATAAAACAGCTGAGTCATTTCTACACTATTTATGCAATACTTACTCTTTTCCTACATTGCACAGAAATTAATGCAGAAGAAAGATTGAAAGAATAGCTCAAGCTTACACGACGCCAGCCAGGCAATCCCAGTCAATATTTGCCTGGCATCTGTTTTGTCTACCTTGTAATTTTGCTCACTGCTTTTTGTAACCATTAAAGGATGCTATGAAGTCACCTACTATGAGATGTGAACCTGAAATTACTTTGCTAAGTTCAGCTAGTGCCAAATAAATGCTGATGAAGTCTGGAGAAGGAGCTAGACATTTTAATGTCAGGCACTCAGCCTGATTCTGCATAGCTGGAAGAACTCACTGCCAAGTCAGAATGTCTGCCCACATCTGAGGTCAAAGTTATTAGGTAAAGTTAAAAAAGAGTGCAAACTACATAATGCATGTGATTTTGTCCAACAGAAGGAAATCCATTGGTGTGAATGTCATCATTTCTTTCTGCTAAATTACTTTGATACCACCTTGGGTTTTAGGAGTTATTTGAAAAATGGAGGCCCTTTTCAAATTGTGGTAAATTTGCCATCTTGAGGAAATTTGAGCAGTAGTTAAGCTAGTTTTGGACATTCATTTTTCTCCCCTGTACTTCATGAAGCACCAATATTTTTGAATGAGATTTTAATATTTACATTTTTGATTATTTAAAAGCTCCTATCATCATATCTAGAGTAAGACATTTGCCTTTCCATTTGTTAGACAAATTTTGCCCACCACTGGCAAAACACTTTGCTGTTTCATATTTGGCATTGATGGGAATGTGTCTCTGCAGCTAAAAATGCTGCTTTATTGCAAAAGCCAGCAGGTAATCAAGGAAAAGAATGGGAGGAGGTGACCTCACTGAAGAAAGGAGATGGGTTATCATTATAAGTACATATCTTACTTGCTGGAGATTGGAGCTGTCCTATTCTTTGGGTTTAAGCAGAAGGTTTTGGATGCATACTCTTAAATACAGCACCTACCCGCTAAAACCCCGTGTTTCATTTTGTCACTTTTTGCTTTCATTCAATGTCTGAGAGAGATACCGATTTGCTTGTTGTAAGAATGCAAGTATGCACTGTTAAGGACTTGAGGATGAAAAATATTTTGTCATAACTCTATCAGTAACAAAGGGATTTAGAGGGGTTTCCAGAGCTTTCATTCCTGTTGAAAGAAATTAATTTGGTGACTGTTGAGAAATTTAAATGTAGTAAGCATTTCTACGAAGAAATACCCAATGCTGTTCTCTCTATTTCTGTACATCTACAAAAGGCAATCCGTATAATAGAAAGTTAGAAAACCTTTTGATAATGCGAACATTTTCAGGTTGGTGATAAAATGTCTGTAGATTAAACAATAATCATCAAATATTAAAAATATACTCTGATATATTGCAGCAGAGTAAAACATAAACCTGAAATGAGTTCAGTTTTTACTTCTGCTTGTCATTTCTGATGTCACATGAAACTGAGGAGACCCTGTGTGGGAGTAATAGATGCCTTCCATGAGCACAGCTATCTCTTCCCCTCTTCACAGGAGGGATTGCAGACACATGCCTGTTCTCTTTTCTGTCCTCCAGTGTAATGTTTCTTCAGGGACCATATTTCACAGGGCCTATTTTGATCTTATCTTCATGCTATGTTTGTTGATGCTGTCTGAGTGAGTAGGCCAGAAGATTTCTGATGTGTCTAAGATATTCAGTAAAATCAGGAAGACCAGAAATGTATCTTCTAGATAGACTTTTCTAAAATAAAAATAAACGTAACTCCCTGTATGAAATTTAAAAATAAATGTATGAATGAATTCTGCTATATTTTGTTTGTTTTGCCATACTGTAGAATTAAATTACTAGCTAGAAATGCAGTAAACTTTAATATCTCAAGATTATAACAAAAAGCTACATGCAGAGTAGATGCTAGTGAATACATCCATGACAATTTGTGTTTGTACCATTTATGCTTTTACAGACACACCCTTAATTCTTGCAAGGGTTTTCTGGTTAAAAGGATTGCCATATTTAATGGTGTGACAGTTCAGAACCTGTAAATGTGAATACCTGTAGCCTTACCTTTTCTAGTACAAGGAATAAATTGTGGGCTACTAGTTGCCTATGCACTCTGATTCTCCCACACTGTGACGTTAGTATTGATGAAAGCAACTGGAATTATGCCTACAATAGTTCCTTTGAGCCACCTCCTTTACTGAAAATTATTCTTATGCGTGCTGAAATTTTTTTTTGCTGTCACTTCAATAGTAATACTGTTAAAATGTTTGTTTTAAAAGGGAGTCAATCTCAGCCTTCTAAATGGATCACTTTATTTAGCGCCATGCTTCTCTTTCATTTTTTTTCCTTTGAAAACTTTTCCTTTGCTTTTTCTGTTAATCCCAGTCCATTTTATAAGCTCATATATATTTTAAAAGATGTTTTCATCTCATGGACATCTATTGTCAATGCCCATGGTTCACCTCACATCAAACAAGCATCGACTGTCCCTACACAAGGTCCTGTCCTGTCACTGCAGGGGAAGTGGTGCAGATGTACAGAAATAAGATACACCAAATGGTCATGGCCACAGGCCATATGGAAGAGGTCTTAGTGGGCCACATGTGAAGCTGTTTTAATCAGCTGCAGCATCTTGGCTGTAAGGGAGACATGTCATTCTACACTGGCTAAGGATCTACTTCAGAATGAGACATGGTTGGGGATTTCCTTTGAAGTAGTATTCATCCATAATATGTATAGCTGTCTCACTGCCAGTTAAGTAAAATACAATTAAAGTGACTAGGATAATTAGAGAATTACTTTTCTTTATGACTTTGGGGGGCTTTATTTCATCAGATATCTTGTTAGTTTACAGACAGACAATAGTATTTGACTTCCTTTCCTCTTAGTATCCCACACCATGTGATGCAGTGCCATGCACAGATATTTGACCTAGCTGTGAGCAAGGTTTCTTGGGTGCTGGCAGCAGCATGGCCACATTCCAATGCACGATCTGAGCCTCCTCGGAGTGGAAAATTAGCCCCCTGGGATTATTCCACTAGGTTGCCAATATGGCTCCCATAAATGGGGCTAGTAACTGCACAGCCTTGTTCTACTTTTGACCATGTTCGGATCAGGAACTGCAAAATTTTGAGAAGCGTCTGCATCTCTCTGTATGTCTTGAGGTCAGTAATAGAAACTTCTGTCACTGAGGCTTTAGATTAGTGAGAAATAATAAAAAATCCGCTTGAAAAAATAGAAACATCTGTTACAATCTCTGCTTTTTCTCTTTTGTGTCACAGCAGTAGTGACCCCATTGCTGTTTGTATTTCAGACTGGCATTAATTTAATACAACAATTTATAGTTAACATCTGGTGTCTTTTCTTCTTGTCTGTCACAGACCATTCTGACCCAAGAGCATTGCCCTGGTGGGTGGTAAACAAGTACAAGAAAATGTAAAGCATACCATCTGCCTCCTTTTGTGTTTGCCCATAATTTGTTTTCAAGTTATTTATTCACTAAGCAGAGTCAAGAGCTTAAGTGTGGTCAAAAATATATAGCAAGATAGATTTGATTAATGGCACAACTTCCATAAACAGTGTCTTAGAAACTGCAGAGTAGTCTTGACAGCAGGCAGCATGGTCTAGAAAAAAAACCTGTATCACAGCTTTTAGTCTGGCTGGGAACCTACTTGGAGGGTTATTTTGAATAACTAAATGCCATTATGGAAATGGAAGGGGAACTCAATATAATTCTGTATGGGGTGCTCTGACCCTGCTGCCATTCAGTGGTTTTGTAAATGGCCAGATGCTACTGGAAGGTGCAAAGATCCAGAAATGGTCTAGTGGTATGTTAGCTGAGAGAATTTGAAATTACATTATGTGGGGAAATTGGAGTAATAATCTGGAAAACATAAATTTGCATTTGACAGGGGCAAACATTAAATCCCAGCCTTGGCAGGGACAAAGACAGAGGCAGCTGCAGGACATAGTATTGGCATTGTAGCTGCCTCTGGGTTCAGAGGTGTCTGGATTGTAAATTGAATGTGAGGCAGCACTGACACCTTACAAGGTAAATATCATCCTGGAAAACAGAGTAACTTGAGATAAACAATTGGTATAACCTTGTCCTATGAAAAATGAGTAACAATTAGTATAGAGCTGGTTACTTCACCCCGAGGGAGACTTGGATCACTTGAAGATAGGACAGTAGGACGCAACTCCTAGGCATGCAGAAAATATTTCCTACAGAAAGACTTACAAATTCAAGATTGTTTGTACTGAAGAAGAAATGGAGGAGGTGTATGTGAAAGGAGTCTGAGCTTCATAAGAGAAATAGTGGAATTTTATTGATACAATGAAGATTCAGACAAGGTATCAGGGAAAATTTTGTGGCTTGAGATAGTCAACCTCTGTATAGACCCTTTGGGTAGAGTAGTGAGGCTTTATCTGTGTAAGTATTCACAGCTATGGTAGACAAGTGAATGCTGAGATATGGTGGTATGGCTGGTCTTATTTTGTCTGTATGAATGGATCAAATAACATCCTTTAAGGATCCTTCTAACTTAACATGCCAAGATCCTGACACCAAATTAGCTTTCGCATATTGTTCAAAAATAATTCCTTTATTAAACAAACACAGAGTAAACATAAAAGCATAGACAGCTGTATTAACCTTTTTTGTTCCTTTGCTTTTACTTTGTCAACTACTCTAAGCTGCTAGTTTACTTAAATATAATTCTGCTATTACTAAACTATGCATCAGACTGTACATGTCTTACAATCCTGGCACTTGCTGTTAACTCACTATATTTTTGTTCATTGTGACTGGTAAGACAATTATTCTTCCTAGAAAATTAAGACTGAGAAGACCATGGTTTAAAGAAAACACAGCAGAGTAATGATAGCCTTGGTGGTAAATTTTAGGTGATTTAAAATTATAGAAGAAAATTGGTGATCCTTTAATGAGTTTGCAAAAAAGCTAAGATGCACACATTGCTTCTGTGAACATTTTCCAGGAAGAGACTAATTATAATAAAATAATGAAAATTTGTAATGTAGTTATCAATGAAATATATATCTATATGTAGAAGAAAATTGGTGATCCTTTAATGAGTTTGCAAAAAAGCTAAGATGCACACATTGCTTCTGTGAACATTTTCCAGGAAGAGACTAATTATAATAAAATAATGAAAATTTGTAATGTAGTTATCAATGAAATATATATCTATATGTAAAGATTAATCAGCCACACTCAGTTATTTAGTATTTATCAAAAAACTGGTATTACTTCATTCTACCTGCAAACTTTTAAAAGATTTAGATCCTATGAATGTGGCAATTTGTTTAGATGTCTCCTCTCTCTGGTACGAGGGCAATGACTTTGCAGCTTTTGCTGAAATTTGCCCTGACACTCATATGAATTATTCCCTTGCAGGAAGTGAGCTATGCCTTTTGTGACTCAGAGAGATGATATCTATTCAATTATGCAGCTGAAATACCTCCCCAATAGCTTGGGAAGGCACACCAGCCCTGGAACAGCCAACTTTATTAAATCTGTCTTTATGTATTTGTGTGGATGCATCAGATAGTGCTCTAATAGTGCACAATGTGGAATGTAAATAGCAACAATAAGCTAGAGAATTTATAGGCTATTTAAATTCCTCAAAATAGATGTTTGACTTGGAAAGCTCTTCAAGCTATGGAATGATGCTTATGCAAGTTCAAAATCATTATAGAGTTTGAGATTATTTAAAATTATTACTTTTTTCTTTTTTCCCCCATTTTTTTGCCTGCAGTTACATTTGCTGTCAGAAGTGAGTTTTTTCAGTAAATACATCAAATTTTATTTTTCCCTAAAGTGATATGGTTTTTAATGTCATTAAAAATTTAATTTCTTTGCAAGTCTGCAGCATAAATCTGAGTCAGAAGATGAAGATAGGAATACTGAGGTAATTAAATAAAGTGCTTTTAATACTCTTTTCACGCCCTAAGCTGTTATGGTCCTATTCAGTTTTTCTCTAAAAAGATAAATTATTTAATTTCATTTGACTTAATATGGAAATATTATAGAAATGTTATATTTTTTAAGGAGCCTTTTAAAAATACATCTCATGAACTCTCTGTGTTGTTCAGAGGTTTTGGAAAGTAATATAACTCTGAGAATAATATAACAATAATATAACTTCTAGAGAAATAACTTTATCCATTAATTCTCCCTGTGAAGATTTGTCAAAGAAATATATAATTTTTCATAATATCTTTTACAAATTCTTGATTTGTTAAGGAAAAACAAAATATTAATTCGTAATGTTAGATAAAGTCTAAGTTACGTATGGATTTTTTTGGGTAATTGAAACTAGTATAATGCTAAATGTACTCAAAACTTCATAGAAAAATATGTCAGATGTCAGTAAAACAATTTCTGATTTTTATAGATTTATTATCATATGAATTTATTGAATAAGTTTCAGTAACTTTGGATTCTATATAGAGAAAATTTCTTACAGACACCATGTTTTATAAAGTCAGTTTTATGTTCGGAAGGGACTGAGGTTTCTATGGAGGAAGGGCCATTTGTTAACCATTTCTAAAATACCTTCATCAAGAATTGATGTGTTGCTACTTTGACATATACTTCATTCCACTTCAGACTAAAAAACCAAAAATATTGAAGCTCTTGCAGAAACTGGTTTTTTCACACTTATTAAAATGAAATATTTTGGGTTACCAAATCATATTTGTTGAGTCTATTTCATTTAATTATATTGATTTCAAAAACGTTGCTTATGACCTCTCTTCTCTTCCCAATCTCTCTTCGAGGTGTACAGCTCTGGCAAATGTTCCTAGGGCAGGGGCACAAGGTGTGGAAGGAGCTGTAGGAATCGGGCAAGCTGAACTGAGTCCCATCATTCTTAGTGACTTTCAATCTTCAGAAAAAGGGAAGACAAATCCCTTAAATACAGCAATCTCGAGGAAGTCATTCTTTTGCAACTTTTTTAGTGGTGACACTGAAAATAAAAATCTTTCTTCATTTGACAAGACTTCATATCAGTTTTTGAGTCCTGTCTCTGAAAGGAAAAGAGCTGGAGTTTTAGTTGTACTGTTATATAACTTAAAGTCTCTGTGATTTGCAAGAGATTTGTGATTTATAAGATAAATTCAAGTTCAACTGCCAAATATGTGGTCTATCCTGCAGAGAATTTTTATGTACTTAAGGGTTTCTTAAAAGTTCTATATGTGATGCCAGGGGGAAACAACAGGTTATCTCAAACACATATGGAAATATCCTGTAGGTAAGCTCCATGTTTTCGATATATTTTAGGTTTATTCAGGAGACCCGTGCTGTGAATTTGCTCTAGAAACTTAGGGTAAAGTTCATCTCACCTGACTGTAGCTGGCTAAAAGTCAGGTGTCTGATCTAAATTCACAGCTTTAAAGTTCTTGTAGTCACTGGAGACGAGCATTTTCAGCAGCACTTCATTCACTTGTCAAATAGGTATTCAAAGCTGCAAGAATTAACGCCAAATAAGGATTTGGAGTGATAGGAGTCAAGTGAGATGAATCCCACTAGTTTTGCTCTTTTTGTTTATATTGTACTAGTTGTGCATTTATGAACAACGTCATTTTGTGTTCTCACATCTTTGCTATAGATGACATCAACACTGCTCTGTTATATTGGATAATCTAATGACTATTGTTAAAATAAAATTTGGATTACACTGTTGAATTCAGTGGCAGGGAATACCTGTCCAAATTTTCAGACCTTGCACTGTTAGAGATGGCTGGGAAGTCTCTACACCTGGTAAGAAGTGTCAGACCTCCAGAAACAGGACTCACGAAAGAAATTATCTCTGTGAAACATATCTCAGTGGTTTAATTAGTATTTCATTTCAGTTTTTCAGCTCATTTGAGAGAGAAATAGTCATATGAAGAACCTTGACACAGATTAAGACTGTTTATAGGTAATATCTTTGGAGTTGTAAAAATATTGATTTGGAACTCCACTCTTTGTAGCAGATTTTACGGCAATACGAGTAAATTACTGCTATGGATGGGATCTCAGCAACAGATTAATTCTTCTGTTGTCCTGAAAATGTTTCAGTGTTTACTGAACTTCTTACTTGATGCTTTATAATGGACATGCAGAAATGGAGGTCCCCTACCTCAGTTAATCTTGATGCAATAACTTGTTCTTTTAGAGACCAAGTTGTAGAGTGTATCTTTATTACACTGGAGAGCTTTAGGGTTATATTTTTATTATTATTGTTGTTATCATTATCATCATCATTATTATTGTGATTTTTTTTTCATTTGGTGTAGTATATTGAATGATATTTTTATTGGGCAGTAAGCATTCAGTGGATGTGATTCGCAATGTAATGCCTTCTTTTTAGTGACCCTGTGAAGAGTAACCTACCTACTGTACCATGTAAGATCTTTAAGATCTTTTGCTCTTAAATAACCTTATCAGATTGACAAATAATCTAACAGGAAACTGGCTAGGATTGCAAGTACTTCATGTACAAAGACCCCGTAATATGCCTGGATTTTTATCATAAATTTTCCTAAATATATATTCCAGGAAATTTTGTACTACACATGTAATAGAGATCAGGATAATGCATTTTTCTCACTAGCTGTCATATATGCAATGTTGAGTTGGGAGCTCTGAGTAAAGCAACAGAAATTCTAATTTTTTTGGCAGCAGTTATATTGTACCCAGTGACACTTCTCTTTTTTGTTGTTGTTGTTGTTATTGCTGCTGTTGTTGTTGTTTGGTTGGGTTTTTTTGGGGGTGTTTTTTTTCGTTGTTGTTGTTTTTGGTTTTGCGGGTTTTTTTTGTTGCTTTTTGTAATTTCTATGGAATTGCAATGGAAAGCTTATTTGAATTAGATGTGTTCGCAGCAATTTTTTAGATGAATGACTAAGCATGAAACTCATGGAGCCATTAAAGCTCAAAGACAGTGGAAGGCAACATGAGGAAAGAAAGCCCAAATGAATCCATCATGATTCAGTGAGCTGTACAGAATGAGGGGGATTCGGACAAAACTCTGGCATCAGGTAAAGGAATATTTGATTTTTCACCATTTTATAGGTGAGGGAAATGGCAGCATTATGCAAGCAATACCCTGATACAAGTGAAAGCTCTTGGGGTATCCTTGCAGAGAGTGTCTGACTCAGAACAATTTCTGTCTTCCACACTGTCTGGTCAAGCTGTGCAAGAGGTCTCCATAATTTTTGGAGTTGCTTCCTTTTGTTTTTTATCAGTTCTACATTGCTGTTGTTATGCTGTTACATGTCAATGGAAGCTGAAATATGACATAATATAAATGAAAGAATTAAAACTGAGAAAAAATTTTTGGTAAATAAAAATTCATGTGAATATTCAAACCCTCTAAATTTCTGTTAGATCTTCAGGTGGCCCATATTGGAGACAGAGGGTTTGATATTTTAGAGGTAAGACTCAGAATGATGAACTTAATTCAAGAATTAATAGTAAGAAGTTAATAATACAGATGATAGTTTGAAAAAATCTCTTTGGCTTGCCATTCCTGAGAAGAAATTTATGGAGAATTAAAAGAATAGGAGAAGAGGTATATAATAGTCTATCTTTTTAGTGACTTAAAAGGGTATAAGGGTTGAAACTTAAACCATCAGAGAAGAAATGCTAGGGGTAAGTATGTTGGAGATATTATAAGTTCTGAGTAAGAAATGCATTTTTTGTTTTGTGGTACATTGAAGGAAGTTGTAGAAAACATACTTTTTTCCGATGACAAAATTAATTTCCTCAAAGGTCTCTTTTCCTTCTGTCAACAAAATAAAATAACTTTTTTAGTCTTCTTACCACCTTCAGTGAGTAAAATATGTTCCAGTACACTACTGTCAAGCAAATGCTCCTGTCATCTTACCAGCAGAAAGAAACAGAGAGTGTTACTTAATCAATAAAATTGAGACTAACATTTATTTGGGGATAGCAAAAAAGAGGAACTTTCTCAGCAGTCACTCTGAAATTCAGCAAAATTTTCTCAGCTGACACAGAAACCTGTTGACAGCTATATAAAAATGAGGTCTGTCTTAATAGGAAAGGTGGTGTCATCATGCTCCAAACTCTGTGAGAAAGCAGAAAAAGATTGGAAAGACCTTTTGGTCTGTTTTGTGGGTGACCTGTCAAAGAAGACTGCAGTGCTTCATTTTTCAGGCTTAGTAATTTTCCTGAAAGTAAATGTATCATTTTTCTGCTGCCCATCTAATATGGCTTTTAGGAAAAATTATTGTGTAGAGGAACAATCAAAAGATAATTTCAAACTGGTTTGCAACTGAAAAATGAGTTTTCAGCTAAGATTAAAATTTCAAGAGAAATCTCTGCTTTCTTTAGCTGTTTTTGTTTGTTTGTTTGTTTTTGTTTTTGTTTTTGTTTTTTTAACTTCATCAGAAAGCTCAGGGATGATTTGCCTGGAAAAACAATCCAGGGAAAGTGGTCAGATTTTCAAAGATAATTAGGTCCTTCATGCCCAGTGATGATGAGAAATAGAAACTGAAATCTCTTTAAAATATCTTATCTGTAGTATCTCATCTCTCCCAAAAAATAAAAAGATAGGCACACAGACAGTGAATATTTCTAGACTTGATTTCCTGACAAAAAATCTGTAACTAATCAGGAATTACATGCTGAGGTAGTGATAGATGTAGAAGAAAAAGGTCATGTGTTGGAAAGGTTTTTATTGCAATTAATAAGTTTTGATGTCTCTTAGATCTTTCCCTGCTTTTGAAACATATTCTGAGAAATTCAAGGGGCATATTTGAGCTGAAGGTTTACATTGTACTTACCCTGTTAATGTTCCCCCATCTTGGGATACTGGAAGTGGGAGGATAAGTGATGGTACCTCATGATGTGCAAACTTATGTGAATTATGTATAAACCATGACAGGAAATTGTTTTCAAGCTAAGACTAACTCCTGGGTGATGGCTTAGGTCTGCATTTCTGCTTTTAGAAATATCTGTCACTGAGTTCTTCTGTGTCTCGAAAAAGGACAAGGAACTGTTTTCTTTCAAACTAGCATGCCTGTAAATAAGCATTTTACATTGAGATTCAGCTTTTGAATTGTGCAATCCTCTCACAAATCTTCTCTCTTGTACAGTTTGGTTCAGAGTGTGTGTTTCCATCACAAGGGACAAAAGGAATCTTTCTTTAGGAAGAGGGTTTAACAGTGAAATGGAAAGAGATAGATTTTGGGTTTTTCAAGCATAGTAAACCTCACTCAGCAGAAGGCAGGTGTCTGAGCATTGTACAAGGTCTCTCTCAAAATACCAGCTCATCCTTAAAATACTGACTGTGAAGCAACTTATATTTTTCTTGCATTCTTTGGTTTTCTTTGGATCATGTTACAAGGACATTAATAGGTGAATGTTGGTTTATGCTTTATGCTTTTTTTTTTCAGCCTCTCAACATGCATATCGACACGAAAGTGGACATTAACTTATAACAAAAAGCACAACCAAAACCATGTTCTCTCAATTTTTTTGTTCACCAGACTTACATGAAATCCAAAGGATCTCAACACTTGTATAGAAATGGTGATTTCCATGCTTGGGTGATGATCTTTCTACTATTTAATGTGAAGTTCACTAAGGTAATTGTATTATTTCTTCACTTTCACTCACTGGAGTCTATTCTGCCAAATATTTTTTCCATTGGTGCCACTGACAGGTCCTTTTGAGTTACTATGACTCAGGATAACAGAAGCTCGGATAAAAACTCATGTTTTGTAGCTGCATGATAAATTTATCTTCACAATTTAACAGGAGAGGAAGAAAACTGCAGTGCATTTGAATGGCCTGTCCTTTCTGCTTCTTCCATCTTCTGAAATATTCCAGTAACTTGACACCAGAGAGTAAGATAGGATCAATCTCAAGTCACCACTTTTTTTAAAGACTGCCATACATCTTGAATTACTTCTGTAATGGATATATATCTGGCATAAAATACTAAAAGAAAATGAAAATGTCTTTTAAAAGCCTTGGAAACTACTTTTCCATCCCTCCTGTGTTTATGCTTAAAGATCAGGAATATGATCTGTTTACAATAAAAGAAGGAGAAAAAATACATATGAAACTTAACTTCATTTATACAGCTCATTTCACCTCATATATTCCAAAGCATTTCACAAATTATATGCACATCAGGAACAAATGTCAGCAGTTATAATGAAATATTTGATAAACCTATGCCATTAGAGATGCCAAGGAGTTTCTGCTTTGTTAGTAGCAGCTCTATTGCCAATGAGGAATGCAGCAAGCATGATGCAGCCATATACGGGCATTTGGAAATCTGTTTCTCGCTACCTTGCTGTGTTTTCCTTGATCTAGCCAGGACTATAACACACATGCAGAATTACTGGGGCTGCTCACCTCTCTTGGATGTATAAAGCTAAATTAATCACATTTTTCCTGTAATTTGTTTTTTTGTTGCAAATCTGAGTCCCCAGTTTGGATACAAATCCACAGCTGCAAGGTGTTCAACAAAACAATTCTGCTAGTATTTTTGATATATCTCTGCTTCTATGTATTGCTCAGTCGTGATACTCCCTTGTTGCTACTTTGGAATCTGGAAGCATTTATGCGTGCAAATAACTGTCAGAGAGAAAAAAAGCTGCTGGTTCTGAGAATCAGCCCTTGACTCTGTGAGCTGCTTTTTAGGAAGCTTTCCGTGAGCAGTTATACTTTCCTTGCTGCCTTTATGGCACAAAGCAGAGCTGATCCTGCCTAGGGCTGCTGGCAAGTATGGCTCTGCAAACATTCATTAGTATGACAAACAGAATACTGAGGCAAAATGAGGACAAAATGATTGTGCAAGCAGCTTTAACTGGGGTGAAAGCAATACTCTAAGTTTAAGTCATTTGTCTAGCATTTTAGTTCCACAATTCAATATTCCCAGCAATAATTTGCAGTAATAGAAGTCAGATAGTGCCAGGCTTAGAGGCAAATATGGACCTGATAAGGAGGATATCCATCATAAAGAGGGACATTGGTGAAATGTGAATTATTCACTCTTATCTACTCACTCTTCTTTATTGTATTTTTATGTCTTTAGCTATTCTATTTCATCCCCTCACAAAGAATAATTGGAAATGACATTTCTATGCCTGTAACTATGAGAAAAATATGCAAAATTAATTCCATTAGAAGTAAACAACAATAGCATTGTCCTTAGGATCTCATTTCATGTTGTCCTTAGGTCTTAAAGACCATCAGCAGAGATAAAATTAAAAAGGCTGCAGAAATTGGAGCTTACTTTCATATTGAGCTTACTTTAATATTGTTTCACTCTTCTAGACTGTGACTGCCTGTGCACTGAAGGGCAAAGAAGGAGAGGGGAAGTGGAGGGGAGAGAGGTGACTTTCATGTAGTCTAGATACCTATAAAAGGCTGAACTGGAATTTCTGTTGCAGCAAGCTTTTATCAGCCTGGCTTTATTATCTAAGCAGCAGCAGCAGCAGTGGCAGCTTGGTTTTTATGGAGTTCAGAGTGTAGCTAGTTGGATAGTATTTAAAATCTTGGGAGTAATTTTCATCAGAAAAAGACTGATCAAAACAAAAATATTTTGTAGGAAGTCACCAGTTCTGATGAGTTTCTTGTTAGCCTTTTTGTGCATTCTTGAATGTTTTGAAAGATCAGAATGTTCTAGCAGCCATCTTAAAAATGAAATTAGAGCCCAAAAGTAAGCTTTTTACATAATTGGATTATAGATATTTCTGCTAGTTATAGCACCAAAATACTGAAAAAGTGAGATAGCAAAAACAAAAGTATTTATTTTGGTTGGTCAGAAATTATTTCAGAATATATGATTTACAATAAAGTTTATATTATAAGTATATTATATTGTGGTTTAAATTTTTGATAATTTGTCCTTATAAGAACTATTTCAGTGAGAAACTGAATCTTTTTTTAAAACAGAAATGGTTTTTCTACTCAATAGAGATGATTGTGTTAAATATGAGAATTAGGAGAAATTTAATATTAGCAGATAATTTACCACTATACTGGAGCTATAATTTTTCTTACACAAGACTCCAAGGGTCTTGTATTGGGATGTTTCCCTGGGAAACATATAAGAAATTGCTCTAGTATTCATGTGTTTTTTTGAAAAGGCAATATAAACTTTTGCTAACTCAATGAACTTCAGTGTTGTGGAACAGAATCATGAGATATTTATGCTGGAAGGAAGCAGTGAAAATTGGCCAGCCCAGCCTCTCCAGTGAAGCCGGCTGTGAGGTCGCATCAAGTTACTCAGGAACTGGCTCCGTTGTGTTTTGAGCATGTCCAGGGATGGATACTCAGCAGCCCCTCTTGGCAGTGAGCTTCTCCTGCTCCAATCTGTGCCAGTAGCCCCTGATTCTCACCTCTGAGAATCACCTCTGTGCACCTCTGAGGTTTTAGGTAACCAAAACCAGTTGCTATATCCCTCCCTTGGCCTTCTTCAGGCCCTTTCTCAGATTTTTGAACTTCTATGTTTCATCAATCAGCTCTGAATCTCAGTGTGATCCTTTGGTTTGACTCTAGACCAGTACTGTCCAGAACCTGTTCTATGTTCCCTGCACGACCCAGAAAAAAGTTACATAATATGATGGTAGCTACATGCTAATGTGGCATGGAGGTACCTGCCAAAGAAACCTGGGTTGGAAGCAGAGGGTCTAGAGCCACTCAGCCCTAGAAGAAAGAAAAGAGTTAGAAAGGTGGGAAGGGAATTTTTTTTTCAGTTCAGACTAATTGCAAAAGATTTGTTTTTGTAAGTGTACCAATTTCATCATTGATTTAACATAAGCAATTGATACAATGCGCTACAGGGGTAAAATTTTTACTTAAGGCAATATTTATATAAGGAAATATTTGGGCAGCCATATCAATGCTGCTGTAGAAAGCCTAAAGATACAGCAGTCTGGTGGAAGAAAAGTGAAAAGGTATATATATAATGTGCTTAGAATCAAGCTATATCTATACCAACATCCAGCCTGAAGTGATTTGTCTTCTGAATAATGGGATTAATAATGAAATGGCCTAGAAGTACAGTGGTGCTATGTTTTACATTCCTTAATCTTGCTGCGTTATCTCTACATGAATGAAAAGAACACGTAGAAATTATCCTGACAGGGGACTATATGACCACAAAGAAAGTGATAAAAAACAATTACATCGTGATCAAAATATATAAAGCAAAAAATAATCTTTAAATCCAAAAAAGCTTGTTCTTAGAGGAAAATAAAATATTTTCTAAAAATGCATTTTTTACAGTAAGCTGTGTACTATTACAGATTCAGAAAACTACAAGCCCGTACCTTCTCTACTGGGAGAGTCAGCTTTTTAGTCTACTTGCTGAGGTTCTTTTCTCTCCTCAAAGGAATTCAGCACATGTGAATTCCGTGAAGCCTAATATCCTAAAACACTTGGTTGCAGATTTTAAGACATAACAAAAGGTGGCAAAGCAGCAATGGTTATATAATATCGAATACAAAGACCTTGTGTAGGACTGAGAACATATATAGTGTTGACAGCTACAATGTGATTTGAGAACATGTAAAGCAATTTCAGCTATACCTCTGTGGAGTTGATTTGACAATGAAAAGTGGCTGTACATTACCTTGGAGCAAACTAAAAGTTCCTTGGAAAGTCTGTCTAAACAAGGAGGAGCTGCCTAAAACTATGCAGAGCTTCACCATGAGTCTGTAAAGATAATGAAAGTCAGTTTTCTTGATTCCTGCACCCAATGTACCTCTACATTTTTTGGGCCCACCTCTGTGCCAGAAACTACATGTTATCTGTGCAAACTACCACAACAGAGTTTAAAACTAATTATTCACAGTTATAAATAGTGCATTTAATAAAAAGGGGGTTAAAAGTCGGGATATTTCAGCAAATTATCCTCCTGGAACAGACTTCCTTGTGTTTGCTCTGTTTGATGGATGAGATCTTCCAGTAGCATAAACCAGTATGGGCTGTTAATTTTAAGGTACTGGTGCACATAAACCAGGGCTTTGGCATTATGGAGATTTCCTAACAGATGTTCAGTTTGATGCAGATTCCGAAAGAAGACACCAAGCTAATGCACCGGGGTGTTTGGCAGTATGCAGCCAGACTAGAGTCAGGGTTTGTCAGTCCTTAAAACATATATGAAAATTCGCTTTTATTTAAACAGTAAAGTGTCGGTTTTCACAGAAGTGGCAAGGGATTCTTGAACATGTTACAGTTCAAATTCACACAAATCTTTGAAATGTATCCAGTTTTAATGCAAAAAGCCCCAACAAACCTGAGTAAAGAATAGTAGGCTTTAACACTTCTTTCCTTTTTTTAGGGTAATGTGAACTGAAACAGAATCACACATTAGGCAACAATTATGTTGCTCTCAAGTGTGTGAAATGACAGATTCATTTCAGGTAATCATGTTTCACAAGTGTGCTGTGTTTCCTGGGAGAATGACGGATCCTTGCCAATTTTAATGACGTTGTTCAACTGGCAAGTGATTGCCTTTCTTCAACCAAAACAATTGCACACCCCAAGTCTGTACAAACATGATAGTGAATAAAAATTATTGTGTTTCTATTTTTTTTCAAAATTGTCAAATTTTTGGTAAGAACTCACAGAATATATTTTTCTCTTTTGTTTTTTTAATGATATGAAATAATAAAAAAAAAGCATTTGAGAATACAACCATAATGGAGGAATAAAATTAATTTCAGTAGCAAACAAAAAGAATGTCATAGCTTTAGAATTAGAAACCTTAAACTCCATTCACAGGAATGGGAGCTTCATGCAAAAGCTACACAGCTGAAAAAGCCTTTTCAGTTTTGCTAATGAACAGATCCACAAAGAAAGTCTATGTTAGTGCACAGTTGTTTAGCTCCTAGCTCTTAGGCTCCCAGCAGTTATTTAATGACCTGACTGCGATTCCTATATTCCATAGGCGTTGGCCTAAGTTCATGTATGGCAATGTTCATGAATAGTTTCATGCTACCACCAAATTCTGAGTACAATTATAGGCTCCCTAATCAACATGAAATTGTGAGGACACAGATGGATTGTAAGTCAATCTTTCCCAAGACTGAGGCATGCTTTGTAGAACTGAACACTGTTCAGAACTATAAGATTTTTCAGGTTGGAATGCACCTCTGGAGACTGTTTCTCTCTCATCTTCCAAGCAGGGCCAATTTTTAAGATGTATCCAACTTTGATTATAGATAAGGTTGCTTAGGACCTTTTCCACCTGAATTTTGAACTTCTCCAAGGGCAGAAATTTCACAACTTCTCTGGGTCTCTGTTTATTGTCTCTTTTTGGAATTGAAAGATGTATTTATTAATTTATGAAATACAAATAAAAAATAAGGACCATTACTAAGGCAATCACTGTATCACATGGCAGCCTCAGGTTCAAGACTGTCCTCCACTGAAAGCAAGCCTTGTACCACCATCTACAGAACATTTTACAGTGGTGGTGGGAAGGGAGATGGGGTAGTGGAAGAAGACAGGCTCTAGAAGCTCTTTAGTTTCAAAATGGCTCTTGAAGCTCTTCTGTTCTATGTTGAATAAATAAATGCCACAGAAACAGAGATTCAAGATAGTCTTTCTCTTTCTCATAGGAGGAAAGATATGCCTTTCTGCATAAAAATAAATTCAAATATCCTTGAATGTTATAAGTTTGAATAAGGATGGCTAAAATTAAGGATCATTATACTGTAGGTTCTTCTTAATGAACACCTATTTCTTGTAAAGTTGGATCAACTTGTGAAGGAAGGGCTAAAAAGGAAAACATAAGAGATTAGGAGAAATAGGTCTCGTTTTAAACTGGCAAAGATAGAACTTGACTCAGCAACTTTTACTGCTGAACTTGGATAAAGGGTACTTTGCAGCAGGGAAGGTAATATCTCTTTATTTGGCTGACCTCAGGCAGTTGTGCTTTAAGAGTACCAATCAGGTTAAGCAGTAAAGAAAATAAACAGGTCTGGTTTATGCCATCCTGCAGGATGTAAAAGTGAGCCGGGTCCTAACTTCTGAACAGTCATAAAAATAAAATAACTTAAAATAAGATTAAATTTGCAGCTATTCTGAAAAGTTTTGAAGGTCCTTATGAAAACGTCAGTGTCTATCACTCAGGCAGCAACTGACCTTTGAGTATCTGGCATCTCCTAGGCTGCTCAATAGGTGGAAAAGGTGCTCTCGCTCTAGCCAAAAACAAGTAAAATTTCTCTGTTTTACATAGAATAAAAGGTTAAAGACACTCTAGACTATGTTGGTGTGGAAATACCAAGGCAATATTAGGTATGGATATGATGCCATGCTTGGTTTGGTTTGATGTCTATTTGTCATTGTCAAGCTACAAAAAGTTTACTCAAGCTTCATAAGTTTCAGGAAGAGCAATGAAAGTGATCTAAGATGTTAGAAAAAGGTTTTCAGTGATACTGTACAGAAATTTAGTCTAGTCATCCACAGAAAATTAACCGGGTGATCTTATTATTCCTATGTGGAAAAGAACTTTCTGGCAGTAGACAGGCCTGTATTTTATCAGAAGTCCTAATGGTTACAGAAATTAGATTAATCTATAAAAAGTAAGGCACATTTTTTTTTGTTTTTAACAATGAGGATAGTGAATCAGTACATTAATCTCCCTAGGAATGTTGTTTTTTCAGTCATTCAAGATCTTTAAATCAATAGTGGATAATTTTAATTTTAAGTATGCTTAGATAAAAATTTAAGTTTTCACAAAGAAAATACAGCAAAAACATCCTTTGACAATTCTGTAAAGAAGGAGAGGCTACATAACTGGATTTGCCTCTTCTGTTTTCAAATAAATTGTTCTATTAATCGAACTGATTTTTCTTCCCCCCAAAAATCATGGCAAAATATGTAATTCTAATGCGTATTCTTTGGTCAACCTAAATACTACCATTGAAAAGTGATGATGTTAAAGTAGGAGAAGATAAGTGAATTTGCAAAGCAAAGAACAACCAATTTAGTAACTGGGCAGTGCCAATGTCTTTCCAAATGACCTCTATGCTTAAAATCACTTTTTCCTGTATTAATGACCTGTATTACTCTGGGCCTACTGAGTCTTCCTCTCTCTGAGTCCTTTTGCCTTAGTCCAGCTTAAATGCTTTGCAAATTGGTAGTTAAGTCTTCATTTTATTTTCCAGTGTGGTCACTTGCTATTAATTGTGTAATCTTAAACCAAAACCTAAACGCTAAAGCAGTTACTAGTCACATTACCCAGGTTGTCACTAAAAGTAACACCAGGAAAAAACTACAGGTTTAGTAATTCAAAAATTAAGTTCCCCCCAAATCTCAAAGTGTAGGCATAAGCCAAAGGAAACTTTATTTCATCCTCTGGATTAAGAGAAAGAAAAATAAAAAGATAATTATCTATTATGTCTTTACTTAAAACAAGTGCTAAGTTTAACTCTGTGAACGAAACAGCATTTTAAAATGTATAAAAAATATGAAGGAATAGATAAACCCATCAAGAGCATTTAATGCGACAGAAGCTAGTGATACTAAGTTGTAATCAGAACATTCACCTATAGGAGATCACAAATAACCCATATCTAATTATCACTCTAGCATTATAATGCATCCTTGAACACTTTTATCTTTAATAGAATAATAATCTTCAAAGATCCAAGGTACAGTTTATAAAAATAGGCCTATATAATTCCTATAATAGTTTCATAAGATTTTTGATTTACATAATTCTTAACAGGAAATTTAGAAACAATATTTGCTCTGAGATATTTAAAAGGTGATAAGCATACTCCATATGATTCCAGTCCTTTAGAAAGCTGTAACTAAATTGATTAGAAATAGTTCCAAGTATGTGAAAAATTAAGACTGAGGCAGTCTGTCAAGCACTGTTAAAAGTTTTATAGTCTGATTAGAAAGTCCATGAAGCAATGTCAGTTAATATTCGGTGATTTCTTTACTCTTTCAATTACTAATATTTGCTGCTTCCCATGAAATTGATGTCCAAGATATGTTTTTCTACTTCCTTGGCCTTAATGGAAGCATCTCGTAGTACCGCGTTTGTTCACTCGTCTCTTTTCCTTCAACTAGAGGAATTTTCATAACGTTACTACTGATAATTATACATTACTTGAATATTACTATAACTCACATAATGAATCATGAAACCAGAGTTACAAAAAGAGTTACTTATGCTAAAGTAATTAATTTCAATCTCAACCTTTATCTCATAATCATTAAGAAGCAGGAGAAATGTGTTTCCATGCTATAGTTGATCAGTAACTATCCATGTTTTATGCAATGTAAAAAAAAAGTACCTCCAAACATCCCATTCCAAACAGAGCCACACTTTATTACTAAATAATTACTAAAAGCCATATACTTTTTACCTTCACCATGTGAAAGATCAGGCATTACAAACCAAGCAGTGTGGCAGTATGTCTTATCTCTTACCTATCATTATCAACCTATATTTAATGTTGGGTAAAATGAAACTTGTTGCATGAAGAGTATAGAAACTTGACAGAAAGTAAATACCCTTATGTTCCAGCTGCTCCTTAGAGATCAGAGGAGCTGGGTGTGGTTGGGATTTATTCTGATTATAGCCCATTTGGCACTGGTCACGTTCAATAGGAACCTTCAAGATTGTAGATTCACAAATGGTATGGTTCACTGAAGCAACAGAAATAACACTTTAGAATTGCCATTGACAAATGCATTTAATGCTTTAGTGCAAAAAAAGAAAAAATCAAACAAAAACCCCAAACCAAAACCACCAACAAACCAACCAAAAAACCCCAATGTAACTGGCAATTCATCAAGCTTGACTTTACCATTAATTAAGCTTAATTTCACCCATGTATGCTTCGAGACATGCAGAGGTGCAAGTCTTACCGCAGAGGCCTCCCTCCTCTGGGGAGGAGAGAGGAGCAGATGTCTTGTCTGCAGATGGGGCTGTATTCTCATCCACTGCCATGGAGCATTCCAAATGTCAATTTATACTTTTGGAAGAAGCAGAAGTGAGGCTGTAGTCAAATGTCCTGCTACTGCATCACAAATCGGGGGGCAGGCACTTTACGTGCAAAAGAGGGCTATTGATAGTTAAAGAGAGACAGATTACAAAGGCTGTGGGCTTTGCATAGGGGTGTGACAAAACTGTGACAGAACAGAATTCAGAGCAGAGTAGAACAGATCAGAAAGAAATCACCACATATCTCACAGCTTTAGGCTTCATTCCTACAAAGCTGTAGTGACAAGTATGACCCCTGACTGTTAAACTCTGCCTTGATATTTAGGGGAAAAAGTAATGGCTTTTATTTTTCTGAAATAGGAATTTTCATCTCTAGAGCTTTGGGTGATAAACTGCAGTTGCACCCAAATCATAAGACCACATCAATAAATTAACTTTTCAGCTATTGCTTTAGCACTGAGAAGATGCTAGAAACCATTTTTTTTTACATATTTAAGAAGAACAGGCCACTGTGACTATATTAGTTTACTAAAGAGAACATTATATTCAACTCTCTGGCCCATATGCAGAGTAGAATTTTAAAAATTGTCATCTGAATATGGCTTAACTTAGATCTTTCTTACAATCCATTCTAGAAGGGTGCTATCACTCTAGCTTTGATTTCTTATTAGACCACACTGAGTTAAGTGTATTCTTTATAGAATGGATGAGCTAGCTTCTGTCTTGCTTTGGTCATAAACCACATATACAGGAACTATGTGGCCAATTATTAAGGTGAAGGGGCTCAAATGTTAAAGATACTTCTCTGTGTTGCAGTTACAGATGATGTCCATGTACTAACAACAGGTCTCACAGTTCCTGTTAAAAGTGAGATAAAGTAGCAGTGAGGAATGCTGCCCTATCTTCCGAGCAATACTGGTAACAACAACACCAAGCACCTTGAACCAATGGTGATATCAGCATGTTGATACCCTTTTTTTCCAATCCCAGTTAACACAACAAAAAATTAGAGATTTCAACAGTCTGCCAGAAATATGTTCCTGCTCGTGCCAGTAACAATGACTTAGCAACTTGTTTGGTCATCAGAGCGGTTAAGTCACCATCTTGTACAGAAAACAGAATTGAGAACAGAACAGAACTGAGCACAATGGATACCTAGAGGAAAATGGGTTTGAGCTATCTGACAGTGGTTCTCTTTAATCAGTTCATTCTCCCCAGTGAAGTTATGCTTAAACAAAATGGGAGATTGAATTTTGCACTGTAGGGAGTGGTTAAGAAAGTAACCACCTGTATACACAGAAGAATCCTGTTACAAGGAACACAGGTCTTAAAGTGATTAGGACTAAAGAGAGAATTGCAACAGAAAATTAGCAACAGACTAAAAGTACCAGGCCTGATACAGAGAGTACTGTACAGAAAGAGGGAGTATGTGTTCATGCCATAGTGTAACCCCAGCCAGCAGCCAAGGCCCAGGCAGCCACCACTCACTCCCCCACCAGTGGGATCAGGGAGAGCTGGAAGGATAAAAGATGGAAAACTCATGGGTTGAAATAAAGACAGCTTAACAGGGAAAGTTAAAGCTGCACACGCAAGGAAAGCAAAGCAAGGAATTGATTCACTACTTCCCACGGGCAGGCAGGTCTTCAGCCATCTCCAGGAGAGCAGGGCCCTACCACATGTAATGGTGACTTGGGAAGACAAACATCATAACTCCAAATGTTCCCCTCTTCCTCCTTCTTCCCCCCCAGTTTAAATACTGATCATGATGTCACGTGGTCTGGAATATCCCTTTGGTCAGATGGGGTTGCCTGTCTTGGCAGTGTCTCTTCCCAGCTTCCCATGAGCCCTCAACTTCCTCGCTGGAGTGGCAGTAGGAAAATCAGAAAAGGCCCTGGCTCTGTGCAGTCCGTGCTCAGCAATAACAAAAACATATCTACATTATCAACCCTATGTTCAGCACAAATCCAAAACACAGACCTGTACCAGCCACTGAGACAAAAATTAACTCTACCCCAGCCAAAACCAGCATAGTTAGGAAGGTGAAGTAGAGGTGTAATTATTAGAAGAGAAAATAAATATTATGTAATGAATTAAATTATAAATGAGCTGAAGAGGTAATGAAGTTTGAATTTTACAAAGAAATGAAATTAAAATGCTCCTTCTACAAGAATTTGAACAATCACTGTACAAGCAAGGCATCAGGGAGTCCTAATCCTATTAAATCTAATCACCACAATGCCTGTTCCTGCATTCACAATGAGTTTGCACACAGGAGAATAAATTAAAGCACATTACAGTGTGTCATACTTTTCTCCAGACAACACGATGGGACAAATTCTGCCCTTCTAAAATGCCTACACAGTCACAACTTCTCATACATTCATATCATTAAGAGACTTATGTGTTCCTCAAGTCACACATGGTGTGATGACCTTCTTGGTCTACTTTTTAAACTTCCTGTGTAAATGTCAAGTCACCAAGTTTCTGTGCCCTGATTACCTACTTATTCCTTTCTAGTAATACCTTCCTTCTCTCAGCTAAATGAAAAATTTTGGGTATTTTTCAGCTAGCTGGAAGTGGGAAAAAAAGATGACAATTTTAGAACCTTCTCCATGATCTTCTCAGGCATCATTTTAATGTCATCATATACATGATGACTGTACTACAGATCATAGTTTTTTCCTAACTCCTTTTCTTTCTCATCTCTATTTTTAGTTCAAAACCACTTTCCCAATCTGGTAATAGAAAAAGAAAAGAAAAGGCATCTTCCAGACCCAAATCTACTCCGGCAGATGGTTGAAAAATCATTCCCTGTAATTATTGAAGCAGGTGTGACACAAGAGAGAAGAAAATCCTGAAAAGAAAGAGAATGGAGACAGGAGAGCTAGAGAACGATGGATAGATGAATGAAGCTGCAGCTTTTTAAATCTTTGTAATTTTTCACTGTGGACACTTGTGGGACTATGACCAAGTCTCTGATTTTGAGCATATGAACTGATGAAAATTTGAAAAGTGGTTTTAATCCCTTTCTCTCAACTCTTAGACAAGAATCTAGCTGATTTCATCTTCTGCAGTCTGAATTGTTGGTTCATAGAGACAATATTCTTAGTGCAGCTATATTTAGTGTGACCTTAATCCTACATGCACTTAGACACCAGCTCCATTGAACTTAATGTAAGAATATTTCATGGGTGCTTCACTATATCCACTGTGAATGTCAAGGAAGAATTTTATTAAGTGGTCAGGTATATTAGCTGTTCTACTATTTCTATTTTTGTCTTCACTCTGAAGCATCAGAAATACGCTCTCGCATGAGAATGGGATATGTATTTACTGTAGAGAATGAATATACTGATTTTCTATGACAAATCCTATATCCCTTCAAAGGTGACATTTCATTTCTTTTCTTGGAGCATTTCTCTCTTGCTACTGGCACTGACTGAGTTGTATAAGAGTGGGACTAGAGAAGACATTACTGCAATAACTGCACATCAATTTTCCCTACGGGAACTGTAAAACCTAATATTTTTGCAGAAGGGGATTTAACAGAAAAATGCCTCAACCACAATAACTGTTATATATAAAATCTATCTGGTGTGACAATCACAGGTATAGTTGTTTTAAAGTCAGTTTCCCCAGAGAATATACCACTGATATTTTATTCTACTGGTATTAGTCCCACCTTTGGCCTTACCTGGGATCTTCAGAGTGGTTTGGATCACAAGATACAAGAATGAAATTAGAATCAATCCCTAGAAGAAATGTTATGAATTTGGACCACTGTAAGAACATGTGACTTTTATAGGACTGAAATGGTCTTATAGTGGTGGGGTTCATTTGGGTTGGGAAGGAAAAGTGAATTGTTAACGCATATGATCAGGGTATATCTGGATCAGTCTGTGAATGCCATCTTGTACTTATCAAAGAGAGGTAACATTAGACATATCTGATAACTTTCTTTGATAAAATAAGACCATGTTAAACAAGGAAAATGAAGCAGATGCAATCTCTCTGGATTTCAATAAAGCATTTGATGTGACAATCAATCATTGTTTAAAAGAGAGAAGATAGGGATTAGTGCATGAATTGTGTGGAAGATAAGGATGGGCCAGAGCACAGAGAGAAACAGACTGTGCTGAAAGCAAAAGAAAGACATTACTAGTGAAACATGAGAACAGTTCACAGGGCTGAGCTTGTTTAATATTTACATTCTTGAACAGCTTGAAAAGTAGCAATGTGAAAATGAAAATTATAGAGGTTTGCAGTGATTTAGGAGGATTCCACTCACAAGGGAAAAAAACGGAAAGAAAAAGAAAGAAAAGAAAGAAAGAAAGAAAGAAGGAAATAAAGAAAGAGAGGGAGAATATGAATGTCATAGTAATAATTCCAAAACTCTTTGAAAGACTTTGCAGATGTTAGCAATAGAAGTGAGATTCTGTTTTAAAGTACAAAGCAAGAAAATTTAGGATTTCACGGAATTTCTGTTGTGAACCTAATGTTTTCATTTGCAAATTGTAAGGGGAAGAGCTCTTTGAGGTAGGTCAAACAGAAAGAGGTGTGTTTCACCTGTAACCATCTACAGACCAGTGGGGAGAGACCAGCACTCCAGAGAATGGTCCATGTAGCCTTAAAATGTTCCAGATATGTGGCAAACATGATGCAGCTCCTGCAGAGAGGAATGTGGCTTAGGACATGCCACATCCTTTGGTGTTGCTGGTATCAAGGTTTGCCTAGGGGAGCACTCTGGAAAGTATGAGCTATCAGCAGAGACCAAGTGAGTTACGACTGTTAAGAGTACGGACATCAAGATCAAGGCTGGAAAGCACTTTCACTTTACTCTTTCTCTGTAAGTGGTTGCTGAAATTAGGGAGGGAGCAATTTTGAGAAGGTAGGAATCTTCTATCCAAAAAATCAGCAATTATCTGTCAGAAATTATGTATTAATTCTGGTACCTCCATCCTTGTGATAATCTTGAGGCTATTTTCTGTTGTTATTGTGCATTGATCTTTAAAACCTTCTCAAGATAAAAGCAGGAACACTGACTCTGGCTGACTCTCCAGCTCTTAGAAGTCCCTGCAAAACCACTGTGTCTCCATACAATACCGTAAGAAAGACAGGAAACAAATTGATGCCTGAATATCCATTCAAAAGGATGTTGCACTTCAGAAGGACCACATTGGGAGAGGCTGGAAAGAAAATGGCTTGTAGGACTCCACCTAGACTGAAATGCCAAAAAAGTGTCCCACCACAAAGGAGAATGAGACTAAATGAGAGACAAGAGCATCGCAGAATATTTGCAAAGGTTTTTAACTCTTGTCTTTAGAGTAAATGTATTCACATAAAGTATCCTTTGTTAAACTTTATTCCTAAATTTTCTGCTGTATTTCTCCAGAAGGTGCAAGTCACAGTGTCTGTCATCTTGTAGATGACCTCTGTCGGCTTCCACTTTGAGAGGCCTTTTCAGAGAGTGTATGGAGGATCAGGTTCTAACATTGTCCAGATAATGTTCATAAATGATACGTCACTAGAGTGATGGATCATAACTACAATTTTCTGTAATTAATTTCTCATTTGTGTGAATGTTATTGGCACATCCTAGTGATGCCATGTAATTCTGGTGTTGAATTCACAGATCTCTACAGTGGCTTGTATCAATCCATTCAAAGGACACAAACCATGAGTCATGAAACTTCTTATGAAGAGTGAATCAAAGATGGAGAAAATGGTCTTGCCTTCCACTGGGACCAGATTCTGTCAGGGCATTAGGACCCTATCCAGAACAGAGAAAATTAAACATTGAAATTACAGCAATTCAATAATCCAGTCCTAGCTGTTGATTCTGGTTCAGCCATGGTCCAGAAGCTTCACAGTGAAAATGTGATTTTTCTAAAATATAATTGTGAAAAATGGCGTCTTTTTCACTAACAAATCTAGTGAGAAATGAAGAGAACTCTCTCTTCCCTGAATTTTAGAAACCATGCAGTATACAAGTCACTACGATCAGGGCGCAGTGTCAGCATTTTGGATGCACTTAGGAGCAAGTCAATTCAATTTACCAGCAGCAGCAGGGGTGGCTGTGAAGATCCCACTACCTGTGCAGAGCTCCTGTGCCAGCCCAGCATCTTTGGGCTGCAGAGACAGTTATTGATGGGGATCAGTGCAGATCACAGCAGATCAGCACGTTCCCATCCCAGGTGGTATAATGAGCCAGATCCAAAAATAAGATTTAAATGCTTGATTCAGTTCAGCTTTTCTCTTAAGTGACATAAATCCTGAGGATAATTTAACTTGCATGCATGAGTCCAATTAGATTAAAGGTGCTAGTGGTACTGCTAATCATCTTGCCAACAGCTATACCAATTGCCATTTAGGGTGGCCCTTCTCTCCTCTAATTGCAGGATTATTCTGTTGGGTTGTTTACTTTGATTTTCTTTCTCCATCCACACTCTTTAGACAGGAAGCAGATATTAATGTAAACCTATTAGAAATGTTGCACACATGTAAGACATCAATTCTTAGCTAGTGTAATCCTGAATATTTTTAGCCACTTCTGCAAATCTGCAGAATAAATTAATCTGAAAAGCTGGCTGAGTAGTTTGAATTTGCTGGGGCTGAGTCTGTGTACCTCTGGGTTTAGTACCTCATCACAAAAACCATTTGAGTTCCAGATTTTTTGGAAGTGCCTGTCACTTAGTAGTGTATCAGGATTTTAAAAAGTACTCAAGTCCTTGTGTAGGAGATGTTAATTTGCCTTTTGAATTATTTGACTCAAGAGATGAATTTTCAGTTCACTGATTTTTCAGTGTTCCCTGCATTTTTTATAGATTCCATAGAGACAGAGTTCTACTACTGATTTTCTTTCCAGACTCCCTCACTTGCAGACTTCACTTAACAAATATATTCAAGCAGCATTTTCATTTCAATTTTCCATTTGTTTCCATTTCCACCCCACTTAAATATTTTTTTCTATAGATTACTTACATTTAATGTGATTATAGTAATAAAATAGCTTTGCCTGGGGAGTTTAAATTATACATGAAGCCCATATAAGCTCAATCTCTTAAAAATACACATTTAAAAAGAAGGAAATTGAATGTGGAATGATTAGGATCAGTGATTTACAGTGAATTCTGGCTCCATGTGAAATTAAATTGAGCAGGTCATTTTCCATTCTCTTATTTTTGTTAAAAATGCCATATATGAAAATAATGTAGCTGCATATTGGCAGGTAATGCCTTTTGCCTCAGTTGCCCAATAAACAGAATTTAAAAGATTGCTAAATTAAAGACTTTAATCCCTTAATTTCTATTCTTTTCCTCCCAATAGAGAAGAAATATGTCTCTCCTTTCAAATTTTTTTTTAAATTAATCAGAAGAATTTTTGCTATCTTGAGATGTCTTTATGGTACATCACAACCAGTAATATTTATCAAGAGTAAACCATTTTAATTGTACATTTTATGTAACTTCATTTTTTCTATGATCATTAGATCCCTTACATAACAGAACAGCATGCTGCTTCAATAGTTTGTTTCAGGGATAAAAATCAAAGAGTTTTAAAATTCCTCTGAAAAAATTGGAGATGGTTTTAATCAGCTACAATGCGAAGTTCTGTGCTTCTGCTGAGTTGCTATTTTTTTGAAAGATGCAGATTAAGCATCGTTAAAACAACTTCTCATTTACAGTGTTACATCTCTGAGTGAATGCATCTGCTCTCCAGTCCCTCTGCGCACACAGATCCAGGAACAAAAATTAAAAACAAAAAAAAGGATTTGAAAGCAGAGATAGAAGGCATCTGATCAGAGAAAGAAATTATAAGGGAATCTAGGAGAGAGAAAAGGTAGTACTTGGTGGGCTTGGTACATCCTGAATTTATATTATCTGCTCAGGAGGACCAGAGATTTTTTAGATTAGAAAGATATGAAGACTTTTGGTGTTTTGGTTTTTTTTTGCCCAGAACTGGTCCAAGGGAACTGTCTTCACTGGGTTTTTTTAAGTATTCAGATTAAGGTTTTGGGCTTAGAGTTTCTTTTAGTCTAGACATACCTTGTAAATAAGATTTATTTTTGATTAAATTCTCAGTCTCTAAGGAGAAACACTGCATCTAAAGGCAACATCTGCACTCCAAAGCACTCCTCACCCACCTGCTGCTTAAATGTGTTGTAAAAAATCTGATTTTACATGTTTGGAAATTCCAAGAATATAAGGAAAAACATGGGGTTTTTAAAGAAAAAAACAGTACATGTACATGAGACAGAATACATACGCTGGAGATACATTTGAATATTAAACAAAATCAGAGCTTTGAAAATTCAATTTTTCTCTTTAAAATCTGGAAAAAAACCCCTATTGTTTAACATGCCTAGAACTGACTACTCCTTTGTGTAGATTGTCTTCCCCTTCATCACGGTAGAGAGAAATGGCAGAAAGGAAGAGAATAATCTGTCATTCAGCCTGGGATATCAGCCTGGACATTCTCACCCCACATTCTGCTCTGAAATCTCTGTCCCTTGATTTTCAGAGGTCTTTTATGTTACAGGACCCTCTTGGATTGTTGGTACCCAAGGTGCAGGAGATATTGTCCTGCCAGTTTTGAAGGATTTATCCCCCCTGGACAGCACTTATTTTGACCTCTGTCCATGGAAAAAATTGCCAGCACTCTGGGAAGAGTTTGAATCTAGAAAGGTTTGAACCAGATGATAGAATAGTTTGTAGTGGTGTCACAAGGTGAAGAATTTAGAGGTTTTGGGGTTGTTTATGTAGTAAATAGATAAAAGCTAAAAATGCCAAGATGGAGGACAGTTGTTGTTCTCCAGGGTTTCTTCTTCTTCTTCTATACCTCCATGTCTTGCGGCAGAAGTGATTTAGAATGATTGGATGAAAAATTCCACAGTTCCTGTCCACACAGGAGCTGGGTTTGTTGGGCATTGGCAGAAAAGTGAAAATATGTTTCGTTTCAAACTTCTGTTGGGTCATTTACCTTTAAAAGGGCCAAGAATTTGCAATAAGCTCTCTTTTCCGCGCTCATCTTTTAAACTCTCTGCAGGGTGCTGTGTCCAGCACTCTGTTTCTCTGATAACGCTAATTAAAACAACTATCTGAAGCAACCAACAAGAGGCCCCCTCTCGTCTTTTCAACTTTCTGGCCAGGACTCTCGGGTCTCCCTCCCTGCGTGGGAGTCCCGCATTGGATCTCCACAGAACATCTCACTTTGGCTTTTCCTGTATGTAGGATACTTTTCAAAACTTGGCACATTACAGGATGGGGCAAAGGCTATCTGTAACACCCTTTGGACGTTTCTTTCCTATGAATGAAATCGTGTACCCGGTGAAGTTCATCAATAATGGTCAAGGTGTTTTAGCATGTTTAATGCTGTTGCATGGCTTGCACGTTGTCCTGCAGCAGAGCACCAAATGGTAGGTGGAGATTCTGCATCCATCTGTAAATATGATTAAATATGTTTACAATCACAACTTAAATGGGTGATTAGAACGAAATGAGAAGTGACGAAGAAGAACAGTCATAATACAAGAGGGTAATTTTCTTTGTTCTTTACTGCTAAACACAAACACTTCACAGGGGTTTCTTCTTCATGTTAAGCCCCAATACTATTGAAAAAGACGTTCTGCTTTTTTTTCTGTCTTGTCCCTCTCCTTCCTCCATTTGAGGTTCACTTCTGCTATATTAAAGATTCTTAAGCAAAACTACAGGTGTTTTCACTTGAGTTGTTACTTCAGAATAAATATTGGTACAGTGTTTTTAAACTGTCATTAGAAAATGTGATTTGTCTCAGTTCTTCCTGAGAATTTAATAGACCATGTGTGATCATTATCTTGTGGTATTCCTAACATTCTGCCTGCAGTCTACACATTTGAGGCAGCTGTTTTCAACTTCTTTCTCTTTCAGAACATATTTTTGTATGGCTGGCAGAAGGAAAATGGTAAAATTTGGCTCAGGCCTGCATGACAACAGCTCCTCACAAGTGCATTCTCTTCTGGTACTTTATACTATAAATTGTTCTCACAAGACCTTAGGCAGGCAGATTTGCTTATGCTTATTTGATCTGGCTAATATTGTCAGGGTAATGCAAGGTGTTTTGCATCTGCTGCTATGTTGCTGATAACTACAATTTGCTGAAATAGTAACATGTGATCCAGAGACCCTGAAGTCCTGGGTAGGACTAGAAGGGTGGGTAACCAAAATAAAGAACTACCTTTAAAAATTACCTTGCTACTCTGCAAAGCTTTGCAATGCTGTGGAAAGCCTACGGAAAATTAAGTCACTTAGTGAATGTGAGCTCCTGTATTTGAAGGGAAAGAAGACACTCTGAAACAGCACTGAAGACTGTAAAGGTCATAAATATAATGTGCAACACTGTAGGAATTCACGCTGACTGTCTTTTGGTACTGAAGGATGAGGCTGCTCATATTAAGCTACCCAGGAAGAACAAAAGGTGTTGAGAGAGCATTTCAGAGTGCTTATATTAGCATCGTGCCCAATGCCTGAGGCTATAGTCTATTATCCCAAGTTCTCCAATACTAACCAGCATGAATGCTATCCCTTAAATAGCCCTCTTGGCTGTTGGATTTTCAGTGGAGGAAAGCACTGCATGCCCACAAGCAGTCACACATTCCCATATGGACTGCAGAAGACATTACATCTGACAATTATTTGTCTGTTGCTTGTGTAAAGTTTTCATAACCTGCGACTTTTCATAATTAATGGTTGAATCAAAGCACTGGTGTAGAAATAGCTGTAATTGCTGACAGAGTATACCAGAAGGCTCTTGATAAAAATAAAATCTCATGTTCTTGAAAATGTCTTTCTTGATTTTTTAATACAACCATCTGCACTAACATCATAGAAGTCCCATTCTTGTACAGCATTGGAGTCTAAGGTGATTTTAGCAGAGGTATTACAGAAAATCTAGGTAAGTATATAAGTCCAAATCTGCTGTGCAGTTTACCATGGCAAGACTCTACTGTACTCGCCTATGGATATTTCATTCATTAGTGTCTCCCTAGTCCCTAGGGAATTACTTAAATACCATGATAAATGGGCAGTTTAAGAGCTGCTATTTATGGCAGTACAGTGTTTAAATCAGCTTCTTTTCCAAACTGAGCACTTATGGCTATTTCAGATCGATCTCACCACTGGTCTGGTTTGAATGTCTTAATTTTCTACTTCTAATGCACTACAAGTTAATGTTAGTTGGTGTCCTTATAAATGTAGCTAATGTCATAAGTACCCTTATGAATGGGTTAACATCTATTCAGAATAGCCAACCTGTCCAAATACCATTCCACTGTGAATGTAAAGAGAGTGTACAGAATACTTGATTCATCTCTGCATAGATATAGTTTCCATTATCACCATTAAGAAGCTTATTATTTATTACTGTAATGGGCATACAGCTAGGAGGAAAATGAGGGGAAAAAAGGTATTTTCATGTACAAAAAATGAATGGAAATATGATTTCAGATCCTCTCTTACAAAAATCCTTCCAGACTCCACAGCCCCAAGTTACCACCCATTAATAACTCTGAAAAGCTACATTTTTTATTTATTATGACAATTAAATACCTAATGTTTGATTGCTGAATAACTCATCAGAAGCAATATCTTAACAAATGTAGGTTACTATTAGACAATAGACTATAACAGTCATGCTGAGCAAATCAAGATCACTTGTACTTTTGCACTCAAGGTGTATAAACTTGTGATGATTCATGAAGGTGAAAATAATGAAGGTTTTGCTGAATCACTAACTTGGAAGCTTCCGAGTTTAATAGAAGTCAGGAATGCTCTAATGGCCTATGGGTTGTCACTGAAATATGTGAGAAAACCAGTTACAATTTACAAAATATCTGGAAAAAAGGATAAAGTGACTGTCACCTGTGTAGTGTTCTCTTAGACATATGCAATGGCTTTAGTTTATTTCTGAAATAAATCCAGTGGAACCAGTCTGGGTCCCCTTTCATTTCAGAAAAATCATGAGGCAGAAACTTAGTGATGTTGAACAAATTTATACAGTTTTTTTAAGTGTCAATTTATAGACAAACTTAAAGGACTTAAACTTTGCCAGGGTTTGTTGTCCAACTGCCCCTAGTAAATATGAACTAACTTTGGTATTGGCTTTGATGTCTTGCTGGGACTCATTACAAATATTATGTCAGATTTACTTGCAATTGCAATACTTCTGCAATAAGTATTTCCCAAATGGCACTCTGTTTTGGTCAGGTCAGCAAGGTGTGATCCTGCTCTGTAGCTGGACATTGTTTATATCACACGTACAGGTTAGGGTTTCTGTTTTCGGCTGTGACTGTCAGTTGTGCTGCAGCTCTACAGCGCCAGTAGTGGCACTGCTGGCAACAGACCCAAGCTTTGCACTGAGTCTGCAAGGCTCCAGCACTGAGGCTCGTAATGCTTGCTTCACCTGAACTTGCCTTGGCCTGCCTGGAGCTTTGTTCATTCTTGTTTTAGCTACCACAGCAACTTTTCTTATAGCTATATCAAATTTCTTTTACTTTTCTTCACAGTATAAAAGTTTGTTCTTCACAGAGTAAGAGAATCATGAGGTCGGTATAAAGATAAACAGTGGACAAAGAGAGTCATAGTATCATAGGTGAGGCCTTAAGAAATGGGAGCAGAGAACATGATAGACAGGGAGGGGCACAGGCTGGCACTGGAGACCTCTTGACTATCACATCGCACCAGTGCTCAGGATAGGGTTAGGAGAAATGGAGCAAAGAGTGAATACGAGCAGCTACATGAAAACCACCACACATAGTACATTGGAAGTAACATGAACCCACAAACCAATGAAGAGAAAGCAAATAGTAAAAAACATACTAGCAAAGTTAATATTTACCCAAAGTTGGTCATCTACTGGGGGACAGGAGACCATAGATATCGACACATATATTTGCAGATGGCAAAGGACATAGGATGGTGATGACCAGCTGTACACTCCATTACCACCATCAAATGGACACTGTCAACATTAGGACTCTAAGGGCAATGAAAGGGCTTGCATAAGATGAAAGAAAGGCATAGACACCAGGAAATAATTATGTGCACACTGTATACGAATTTTATTATTTTGAAACATTTTCTGTAACAGTGTTTAATTTATTTTTTCATTAACATACATCCTCTCTAATAATATCTTGATCATTATATTGTTAAGATTTCATTTATACTAAATTCCTAGCTCTATGTATTCAGTGTGTTTTCTGTTTGCCCTTAATAATCCCACAATCTGACTTATAAAATAGGCTAGAAGAACTGGTATATGATTGGATGTGACATTGCATACTGAGCTGTCAAAATCTGAACAGGTTAACTTGGATGTTCTTGAGTAGTCGAATGGAAAATTAGGGTACATCCTAAGTATATTGAATTGTGACTGGCCACCAGGGGCACAGATCTGATCTTTGCAAAGCAGGAGTTCATTCTTGGTTCAGTTAACCAAGTTAAAACTTCAGTGTGTGTGTTGGCAGATTTGATTTTCATGGTGAATGAATCTTGAGTACTGTAAAACACTAAGCTGTTGTTTGTAGGACATGGAAACCTTGACAGCTTTCTAAAATCAGTCTGCTGTTTTATTAAAGGTATTTACCATATGGGTAATAGGTTTCCTAATTTGGGGATTTAGGATCTAAGGCCAGAAAAATTTATTCTGGAAAACAAGAAGACTGCAACACAAAGATCAGTGAAATTGGGTGGCTTCCAAGTGATGGCATCATAAATTTAGTATGTTGGTTGGTGGAGAAGACAGAAATTCCTTGATGCTGGGGACGTGAGTCTGATGCACAGATGGAGGATCTGAACAACCTGAAGGCACCACAACGATTCTGAAGCTATAAAGTCTTCCTAGGAATTCAAATCAGACTGAGAGTGTTGTACCCACATGGCATGGGGATGATGACAGCCTGGATGAGAGCTCATGTTGTTCAGAGCAGAGTCCTTCCTCAGGAAGAATCAGGAGTAGACAGAGGCATTGACTTGGAATTGATCAGACCAGTTCAGTGCAGGCAGCAGGTGTGTTAAATGACTGGGAAACACCTTGAATTGGTGGATTAATTTTTACATGGATAATTCAGGGAATAACATGCACTTTATTTTTGTACCAATGCTGGTTTCTTGGTCTTGTTTTTGGTTGAGTTTTTGGTCTTTTTTAAAAAATACATGTTCCATACGGTATTTCCTCTGCAGTTAATTGCTCAATGTAAGCTTAATTTTTTGCATTAAAATTTACTGAGAGAAGTGAAATGATGAGTTCTCATCCAACAAGAATGTAGCATTTATTTTTCACTTTAATTTATTGATTAAAAATGTATTATTTCTGTGTTCCTTTGGCTGCTTATCAATTTAGTTCCCTTAACTCCATGATTCAATTACTTTTATTTTAGAATAATTTCCATTTTCATTTTTTTTTGCGTAATATATGCTTTATTAAAACTCTTGAATAGTCAAGACTGAACTCATTCTTCTTATTGCACAATAATCTATTAATAAGTCTACTAGAAAGGGAAAGTGAATCTCAAGTGAACCTACTCCTTTTATTCATGTGTTAAATGATCTCGCTGAAACCTCAAATTCATATCCATCAAGCTATCTAGAAACATCTGAAGTGTGTGACTACAAAAAACCAAGACTCACGTCTCAAGAGTAGATTTACAAGAATTTCATAGAGTATCAATCAAAGTAAAATTTATTATCTTTTTTAAAGATATATAAGAAGGATCCTTATTGCAAAGACAAGATTAAGCAATAGTAACAATTGTATACCCACCTCCTGATGGATTTTTGGTCATGATAGGAGCCTGGGGGCCAGATTTATTAAGAGATTCAAGTACCTAAGGAGCAATTAGGTAATGAGATTTGTCAAAGGTGCCCTGGTGCCAACGAAAGCACTGGCAAAGAGTAAAATTATTGCTACTTTAGTGATTGAAGTCTGTACCACTTGTATTCTGTACTTTTCAGCTATTAAACAACTCTTAAGAGCCTAAGTCTCTCAGCTTATTTATCAGTGAAACACCTTGTGTGGTTAAATACCTACTCGCATGTAATTAAATATCAATTTGACTGAGGAGAGAGACGAAGGATATATTCTCAAGATAAAACAGCTCTCTCACAGTTGGCTGAGGCATTGTTGTCTCTCTGCTGGAATGAATGTCTTCACGAATGTTAATCTAAGTAACTCTTACGTGCAGGTAACCCATACGTGAGCAGAAGCATTTGTATGGATCAGGCTGTGAGAGGTGCTACCACTGCTCCCTGTGGTTCAGGTGGCTGGAACCGCCGTTGAAAAAGAGCAACACGCAGTTAGGGTGTGTGTGCACGCTGTCACTTCACAGTCAGAGGTTGTACTTAACATTTTATTTTGGCAAACCACAAGATGAATTTCTATCAGCGGGATCAAAGGAAACTGGAGAGACATTTAATCCATACAATAACTTTATTGGAATATATTAAGCTTAGCTGACACCTGTTGTATTGACATTTTTCTGATCGCGATTCAGTTTTCATGGCACCAGGCCTGTTGGCAACAGGTGAGGTACACGTCTCAAAGGGGAAAAAGATCTTTGCTCAGGGGTTAGCCTCTTCTCCCAAGTAACAAGTTGCCTCAATTGCACCAGGGGAGGTTTAAATTTGATATTAGGAAAAAATTCTTCACAGAAAAGGTTGTCAGCATTGGAACAGGCTGCTCAGGGAAGTGGTTGTGTTACCATTCCAGGAGCTATTTAAAAGATGTGCAGATATGACACTGGGCAACATGGTTTAATGGTGGACTTGGCAGGGTTAAGGGGTGGACTTGGTGACCTCAAAGGCCTTTTCCAATCCAAATGATTCTATGATTTATGATTCTATGAAACTTCCCATAGAACTTTATAGTTAATATACAAGTACCATGCTATTAGGTTTTTATCTAATTTTTAACCTGGAAAACCAAAATTGGAACAGAAGGCATGTTTTGAATATGTTTAGATAATTTGGCTTCAAATTAACTTAGCAGAATTTGTTGCACGATTGCGATTGTCAGGGGTTTTATTTTTGCCATTCTGCAAGTCATGTGAAATGATTTTTGGCATTGAAGTGCATCTAAACATAAAAGCCAACTGTAGAAGAGCATGGTGAAATCCACATTCTGCACACTCCAAAGGGAACTGATCAAAGGCTCAGTAGATATACACCTGGATGATGAAAGCAGAAGCAGGTTACTGAGTTCAGAAAATTATGTCATCCCATTTCCAATACCTTAACCCATTTACTCCTTTATTTTCCATTACTGATCCTGTCATACAGAGAATGGAGACAAAACCTACTTTCAATTTTCTTTGATCTCACTGAGATACTCTCAGAAACATTCAGTATAATTTAATAATACCTTCCTTAATTTAATTTCTTCAAACATGTACAAAATTTCATACCTACAAAGTAGCAGCACTGTCAAGTTTCGGACAGCATCAGGCTAAAGGACATGGATTCTAACCCTGAGTAGGTGGCAAGGAGAATTTTGCTTGCAACAATTTTTACTAGTTAATACTTACTTTACATAGGCAGCACCTTTTCCTTCTGAAGGACAGATAAGTATACATAAGTTTCTTGGATCTTTGCAATTTGAAGAAATTCTGTTTATGTATTACATTTTTCAATCTAGTAACTTTATTGAAATTGTGAAGAAATCAGGTTTTAAAAGGCAACAGACCTAGTTCACTACATGCTTCGATGGTGAATAAAGTGGGATGACTTTGCTTTGAGGGAGTGCCTTCCATTTTGTGAGTTAAGTAGCGGAGAAAAGACATCTCACAATGTCCAACAATGTACACATTTGCCGGGTTTGCACTGTTTAGAGCAGTCAGGAAGAGAAAAGTAACTGATAAACCATCATGAGGCAATTCCAATTAACTTGCATATGTCCAGGGAAATGCAAATGAAATGTGAAATCAGTGGAATATGTTACTCGCCACATTCAAAATCTGATTTTAACTTCCACAAAAGCTGGTGGGTGATTGATGTCAATAGGTTGTAGATTTTTCTTGGCAGAGGGGAGAAATTTAAGCTATTGCAATGCACTTGAAGTACTTACAGTACATATAACCCGGTAGTGACAAGTAGTGACAAGTAGTGTCAACATTTTGGATAATCTGGGCACATTCCTTTCCCACACTTTATTATTTGTATCTATCATTTTGCACACTCTTAAACTTCAAACCCAAAACAATGTGGTTTTAGAATTATTACCATGAGACACAAGAGTAATTAATAAAAATGGGTTTGCCATGATATGAGAAGCATGGAGGCAGAAGAAGGAAAATGAAAGACTTTTTGGCAAGGAACTCCTAGAAGAGTAGTTGTTAGTGTCATAACTGCCTTTCATTAAAAAGAAACCAACTAGCCTTTTTCTCAAAAATTAAGATTCTTGTGAACTTGGTTTTGTGGAGGTTTTTTTGACATATCATAATATCTAACACTGAAATGAGTTAACATACTCCTTAAATAGGATACTAGTTTTTCAAGTACTTCAACGGCTGTCTTGCATCCGACTAGTAATGTGGACACTGAGCATTTTTGTAACTTTTAAAAACACTCTGAACACTATCAAAGAAGATAAACAAATCTTAAAGTCACGAAGAAGCTTATTTTGTGCAATCTTAGTAAACTCAGCCCAAAAGTTCTTCTAATGCATGCCTCTTAGCTGAATTATCTGCAGGAAAATGTTTGCTTAGCAGATAGAAAATTACTAGACCTAATGGGCAGAAGGCAAGCTTTGAAAAAGTGGCATTTTAAATGTGAATCTAGAAATATCCTTACATGTTTTAAGTTAGGCATCTGAAGTACACCCCTACTTGGAAAAATCATAGTAGAGAATAATTTGTGAACAGTTTTCAGTGTCAATCAAACACATGTAGTCTGAAAGGAACCTCTAACTCCTACTCAGAGTGGAGATAATTCCAAAATTATAGATGTTTGTTCATGGCCTTGTTCAGCTTAGTTTTGAAAATCTCTAAGGATGAAGATTCCAAACTCTGTGAGAAACTTTTTGCACTGCTTAGCGACACTGACTTTCTTCCCTTTCTTGTGGCCTTTGGCTGCTGCTTGCCCTATTGCTCTGAACGCCTGAGACAACTCTGCCTCTGCTTTCACTATCATTTCCCACCGTATAGTGGGAGGCTGCAAGGAGATTTCAACTCCTCCCCCTGCATCTTCTTACAAGTTACCTGATGACTTTTATAACACAACCACAAAAGCGGATAACCTCTGCCACCACAAGGGCACACTGCTGGCACATGACACAACAGGCACTGGAGGTGGTCATTTAGCACTCAGAAAAAATTACAGGATTCCAGCAGACTTGAATTTTAAGAATTGACCTTAATTAATAGTAATGGCATAAATTTAAAATCTCCCAGGACTTAGCTGGAAAAGAACAGAATAAAATTTTTTTCCTCTAACTATTCCACAGAATTTACCTATCCAGAGTTCTTCTCATGTGGTCACAGGAAGTATCTCCACTATTTTTTGTGGAATAAAAAGTTAAGGATTCAAAGGCTACTCCTCACATCATCAAGTCAAATCCTCTTTCAGGGTTATAATCCCAGAAATACATTTAGTAGAGTTTCTTGTAAAATCTAGCTCAGGCTTATGTTTCCGGTGCTCGCACTAAGAAGTGGTTCCACTACACTGATGGTTAGAAAAACTATTCTAATTCTCAGACTAGATGTATTTGGCTCAAGTTTATAACCATTCGTAACTGTGCCAGTGTTGCCTTTTAACTGTAATAGCTCTTTATCCTCCCCAGTAATAACAGTCCTGGTGTATTTATAGATACATCCCTTCTTAGCCTTTCATTTCCTGGTTTCAAAAACTGAAAATCACAGAGTGCAGCAGAGAATCTTTTCTAAAATATCGTAGAATTGTATTAACCCATATTATGACTCCATCTGTTTAATAGTTCCCTTAGTGTCTCTCACCACCTGCACCGCTTCCTTTTACCTAATTCATTAAACATCTGACCTTGCCCCCTGCTCTTTTGCAATACTGAGAGGTTTGAGTTTGCCTCACATATGTTCTGAAAGAGCTGTGACCACTGGACCACTAACACAGCAGTTTTATTTCACCTTCCTCTTCTCTTTCTTTTGGAAACTTCAAGTTACTCAAGTTTTGGGTGGGTTTTTTTTCCCCTTGTCAGCTGCAAATAAAATAGATCTATGTGATAGATGAACAATAGAACAAAAGTGAGATGATCAAATGTGTTTCTATTGTTCTATGATGTAGGTGATAACAGTGAATCTTCTTGTCAGAGCTGTCATGAATTATTTGAGTGAAATTCTCAGGAACACTTCTTGTACTGGAATTTGAGATGGAGAAGAAATTTCTTCCCCATAAAGTTATTGATCTAAATTTTAAGAGCAGTTTTTAATGTTTTAAACACTGTGAACCATTTCTCTTAGTAAAAAAACCTAAAAGGATCGATATGCAAGTGAGAGTCACAGCATCACTAGAATGAATTTCACAAAATGGTGCAAAATCTGTGGAAAGGTTGTCTAGAGATATTCAACATGGGTTACAGAAAATTAATGATGTCTCCACAGCATGGATGGATGAAGAAATCCAACCATCAAAAGCTGTGAAGATGAAGAGAATGTCAGAAAAAGACTAAGTTAGATATTCCTTACTAATTATTCAATGTTAATCTTTCAAATTAGTTGAAAAACTGTCCTGTATGAAAAACTGTGAAAACAGATCAGTTTCTAGGAAAACAGAGTTTGCATTAAGATACAGAAAACGTGATTCTCCTGCTGCTTTCTGCTTTTTCTTTGTGATGCTGAAAGGATGTGTACCTTTTCCATTCCACAAAACACTAAAGAAAAAGATATATATAACGAGGGTGAAGGCAGCAGCAAGCTTGATGGGAGAATACCATCATTACTGTATAACTGAATTTTATGAATACATTTTCAAGTGACCTATCTACCTCTTAATTTCAATATTTCTGGTGGTATGAGTAGTAGACATGTAAAGCAAGTTTCACTTTAAATGGTGGCAGAGTTGTGTCTTAATATTAATAGACATCTGATTAAGTTCCAGTATTAATTGTAAAGGAGTAGTTTTTTTAAAATGTGGCACTAATTTGTGGGGGAGGGGGAGAGGTGTGATTTTTTGTGTATTTTTTATGAACTTTGGGTTTTCAGTTTTAAAAATGGATTTTATTTGTTTCTACTAAGCATTACCAGGTAATTCAAGGACATGTTAATAAATCTCATCCTACGATGTGTAGTCATGCTTGTTAGAAGAAAAAAGGGTTGTGGGTGTTTTTTAATATGCAAATCCCATGACTCCTCCGAAATACATTTGTAAATGAACATTTTTCATTCAGACAAAATGCTTAAGGCTAAATTAAACGACATCAAGGACAAGGGATATCCTTACCTCATAAAGTTGTGCCCCCACTTAGAAATATAAATAGATCCAAACAGTCTCCTTGGATCTAGACTTAAAACTACATCATGTTTTTCTACTCATATATTGCATCTTGTGCATCTTGATGCACTTGCAGCAAAACAATACTGGCTGGATATGAAAAACAGAGGCAACATTTCATTTGAAAAGGGGACTGTGGCTGTTCTGACCAAATGAAGGGCTAACCATTTAAACATATATTTACACTTTCAAAGTCCTGCATGGAGTTTCACTAACCAATCTTCTCATCCTCCCATAAAAACAAAAACTGGTACTACACGTTTACAGAAGAAAGTATCTAACCCCCAGAGGAGCACACCTCTCAGGCTGATGACAGCTTAAAAGCAGAAGTAACTAGCCTTTAAGATTATGTGTTTTAACATGAAGAAAACACATGCAACTAATATAAGATACCTGAGACATGGAGATTTACTATTCTGAAGCCATGCTATGCATCCCTTTAAAAAAAAAGTTCTGCTTTTGCAATAATTTTGACATAAACATTAGGAGAGGCAAGACTAGGACTTGTACAAGATACAACAAAAAACCTACCCAAGCTCAGAGCCTTCTACCACAAACCACCTTGTTTGTCCCCAAATCTAGGTGCCAAAATAAAACCCTGCTAAGTTTCAGACTTCAGAGGTAACAGACATCTTTCCTCTGCCCCATCATGTTTTCACTTTAAGTTCCCTTCCTGCTATTGAATCACTCCTGCTTGTAGCAAGAAAACACATGGGCTGCCCAACAGCTTACTAATATAAACTAATGAACAGTGGTTTGTCTGAAGCACAGAAAATGCAACCAGCTAAAGCTATTGGAGGTACAAGTAGTGACTTTCAATTGAGGTACCAAGATTTACGGCTTCCTTTTCCCAGACACTTGATTTAATCTCCACTGGTAGCTCTTACACAAGTAATAGTCCAGCTGACACTGATTCTTGCCCTAAAGTAGGGAAAATGAAAGGTGTGAACCTAAACCCATAACTGCTTAGGTTCTTCCTTTGCATTTTCATTGTACCACTCCAACTATTATATCGCTATATTTTTATTTCTGAATGTGGATGTAGACACAACGCTCCTCATCTATAACTATTGGCGTTGTAAAAATAAGACCTACACTTTTGAAACAGAGATTTCCTTCTTTTTAGAAATAACTTTGCAACTTTTCTGCTTTATATGTTAATATCCTACAGAAAAGCAGCACATGTCCTCTAGCTGAATATCCTGGCCATCAGGCTGCAGAGATATTATGATTTGCCCTGTTTTCCCTTTCCCTATTCCTATGAATTTTGAACTATCCTGTTTTTCCTGGAAAGCACAATTTTAAGAGAAGCTGGTCACTTAGCTGCAGGCCACTCTTTCACCTGATCTGAGCTGTGGGTTTAGCCACCTTCTGGTTGATACAGCTCTTTTCTTCTGCAGGTAATCCTACAATCCATTATGTCTTAGTGTTGGAAGACAGACAGTTGCCTTCATACAGATTTTAAAAGAAAACATATTTGCTCTGTTCTTCAAAAAAAATGGTTCAAGATTACAGCTTTAGCATAAAACTGTAGGCTGGGGGGGTCCCAAAAAGGTAGAGGAACATACTGATAGTTCTGGATAAGGCAACCCAGCTCCACAGAAATGGGATTTCAAAACAGAACCTTTCTTCCGTGTTTCTTCTTCTTCAGCACAGGGCCCATTCCTGCTGAATAGCTTCTTCCTGAAATGCCTGACTTTCCTGGGCCCTGAGATGCATCACAAGGTTGAAGCAGTGAAAAACTAAAAAAAGGTGGGTTTACTTTTTAAAATCTCTCTTTAGGTTACAGCAGCAATCTGTTACCTGTAGAAGGGCTTGGAGTAACAGTGGATGCATCAAAACCTCTGTGTGATGAGCATAGTGGTGGAGCACTAAAGGTGATGGAGGTGAAAAACTCTTTTGTGTTTATTATGATGAGTACATTAGTTGCAAATGCAATTAATACTGAATTCGTCAGCTCATACTCTTAGACCAGTTTTGTGTTGCTTTACATTATGTTACCCATGAAATTTTCATAGTTCCTGAGGAGTAGTAAGTAGCATTTCTCTTCAGTTCTAACATAAAGGCTGATTCTGAAAAATCTAAATTAATCTTCATATTAGCAGATATTTAAAATAAAATTAATTTAAATAATATTCTTTCACATATTCTTAATTTTATCTTAGTACATTATTGTTCCTTTTTTCCTAAATTTCCATGACAGACTTAAATTTCCCATATGATCAGCCTATTTCAATCTTGTATCCTTTATAGAATATGTAGCAGAAGTCCTTGGGAGCAAATTTCTAGGAAAGAATATATCAGGTTCAAATGACAATTAATACCCTGATAGTTTAAGCAGAATTTTTTTAAGACCTCTTTTATAAAGGAAGAGCATCATTCACTGATCATCATAGTACGTCTGGAGAAAAGGACATTGCAATTCATCACAGAGTGCCAAAAGCAGAAAGTATATTTTAGACAGTAAAATAGTTGCACTTCTATCTGGTGAGGGACAGATAAGAAAGGCTTTTCACAGAAGTGATTTATAGAGATTGTGTTAGCTAAATGTTCAGGTCTGATCAAAATTAGTCCTGCACTTTCTGCTGGATGTAATATTTTGTTCTGTCTACTGTGATTTTTCCACAGGTGCTCCATATATTCCTGGTGGATACTAGCCCATTAAATACAATACTGGTCAGTGGCAGTACGAGAGGCAGTCCAGGGTCCTGAGGCAACAGTGGGAGACTGTGGCTCAGGCTAGAATGCTTTATTGTTTTTCTTAGGAGAATGTGTTCTGAATAGCTAAAGCCAAGAAATTTCAGGGTAAATTGTGTGGGCCATAGAAAGACAGCCTTACCATATTGAAACTGATAAAGTAATGGCAATCTATTTTCTAGGTTGTTCGCTACTTAGTAATAAGTTGTTCCAGGCCAGCTAAAATATGCAGCTTTTGGTGTGGAGGGTATGTTTGTTGACCATAAATAACATAAACATTCTGTATTTGTGGCTCGCAGCAACCTAAGTGGGTTGTAACTCAAAGACATTATATTGATTTTTCAGCTTTCTGTGTCCAGCCAGCTGAGAAAATGATGCACAGGAGCCCTTCAGTTCCTGTCTAGTCTGAAAACACTACATACAGGGAAGAAGAAATTAATTCCACTCCAGAAAACCCCTGGTCTGACTGTTTTCTATTTCCTGCCACTAGTATCTATGTTTAAAGAAAAATAACTTAAGTAAGTTAATGCCTTAAGTAAATGAAAGGCATGCATACAATAATAATAACTTAGACATTGAGCAAAAATACTGAATTAAAATGTACTGGATGCGTGCATATAAATACTTCTCTTAAATAGAGGATATAATTCTGCTACTGTTATATAAGCTATGTATTAATGATGGTAATGAAAAGATGAAAGTCAGGGAAAGTGTATTGGAAGAAACTCTAATACATGCACGTAGCTTTTCTTGGCAGACTTACAAAGGGTTGTACTGACTATGCAATAGTTATATGCATAAGCTCTTCAGAGACCTTGATCCTGAATTGCTCCACGCTGACATAAATATTATTACAGACAGGAACTGTCACAGTGGAGCTCTCTACAAGAAAAGTCAAACAGGGATGCGCAAGTTATTTCTCAACTTTGTCGAAACTTGCAATTTCTATGAGCAGCAAAGGTAGACTAGGTATTCATTATCACAGGGAAGTACAGAGCAACTGATCATAAAAGATCAAATGATCTAAGAGTAAAATACACTTTGTAGTAGCTTTATTCATGTTTTCTTTTTCTAGAACTAAAGAGCAGCTGTTCCAATTAATGCGATTTTTTCCCCCTTTTTGTTGTTACAGCTTTTGAATTTTTCTGGAAACATAGTGATACATATTATATGAAGTGTAATCAACAGCAAAGTTGAATTGAGGTTAGAAAACATAGCAAATATTTCAGTTTTGTGAGAAAAAGAATGGTGACTGCATGGCCATAAATGCCATGAATTCCATTGCTACTAAATGAAACCAATACCATTATGTACTTTTTTATACACTGAGTCTGCAAAATGAGACATCCCTCTTTCCCCATTTTTCAAATGAGTAAAAAATGGTCTCCTATACCTTTCAGGAAGACTTCCAGGAGTTTAACTTCCAGACTGAGGGAAAAAGGTGTAAAATGAAAAATGTAGTCTACTTTATGAAAAGAAAAAGCTGCCTCCATATATAGACAGAAAACAAATGACCAGAGTTATGGATTCTGAAGCTAACAGCATCATTAGAAATATTATCCCGGCTTTCAGTATACCACAGATAATTTTTCATTATTATTTATAATTATTTATTCTTTATTGAGTGTATTTTTTGTTTTTGTTGAAAAATTGTCCTTTTTTTCACTGATTGCTTTAATATTTGTTCATTTTCTCTCTTGAAAGTATCTGTCTTATTTTCTCTTTAAATTTACTTGTACCAGGTTTAGCTTACTTGAGACCTGCCGTTATGTGAAGCTAAAGAGGTTACTTTATCCTCTTGATGGTAATTGCATTTTGTAACACAGAATTTCCAAGGTAGAATTAGAACAATTTTAGTGCCATATTTTTTCCTGAATTATGACAAAACTATTTTCTAGCAGAAACTTCCGATCTATGACAAATCCTGTTAGAAATATTCTGCTTTGGTTCTTATTTTTATTAACATTTTCTTTCCGAGATCTGTAAGTTAACTGTTTTTTTAATTAAATGTGCAGAATTTTTAGTTGTGGTATTATCTTGTCACATATAAAGTCTCCAGTAAATTATATCTACATAGTTGCCGTTATTAACCTGTTTTTCTGTCTCTTTAGAGAATTAAGTTTCTTTGTAAAAAATATGATCCTGTTTGACGTTAATCACACCCTCCACCTTTAATTCTTTATTAAATGAATCCTCTACCATATTTTCTGTTTATTTTTTCCTGTGACAAATTTCACTTGACCAACCAATAGGATCATCCTGTTGCCCTATGGTAAGCCAAGCATTGCTCCAATCTTCGCATTTCCACTACTTGGAAAAAAAAACAAACCACCAACTGTGTAGATTTAGTAATTTTGCAAGTTTATTCCTATTAATGCAGTTTAGCATACTCCCTAATTGCTAATCACAGAAAGGCTTCAGAAGGTAGTTCTTCAGGGAACAGCTTAAATTTCATTAGTATTTCCAAGGAGAAGTATCTAGCGTTGTTTATTCATTTTTAACCACCAATTCATTAACAAATAAAAAATTGACAAATCAATGGAAGCCTCTTACAACAACACTGAAATTGCCTGTTTGTTTAATATTCTTGGCAACACAGGCAGTATAATCCCAGTTGTTTGGAGCATGAAAAGGTTTGATCTTTGTAAGCTCCCCCATTAGGAGTCTGAGAGCTGTGAGCATGGAGCAATGACATTTATAACTCTGTGTACCTGGCTATTGATTATTCTCGTGTTTATGAGTTCATACAGGAACAGATGTTAGTTGACATTTTTTGTTTAATCTTACAAACGTGCTGAAATTGCCCTTGGAGATCTGGGTGAATATGGAGAGGCATGTTATTATCAAAAACTGAAACCGTGTGGAAACAAGCCAAGAAGACTTTTACTCTCTGAGAGGTATAGAAGAATATGGGGCAATTTGTGATCAGTCTGAGCTCATCACTACAAGAACTTTCAGGAATTTTTTTGTACTGTGCAAAGCCAAGGGCTTACCTCACTTGGGATTTAATTGCAGGCCTAGTTCATTCTAGTCCATGAAAGAAAAGGTTAAAAAATTATCTCTGTTTTTCACATGAATGCATTACTATTTTTTCGCGTACACACTGAGAAAGCAACAATTCTCCATCTAGAATGTAAGTCCCTATATGGCCTTCTGCGTGCTTCCCATGGCCTCCCATTAGAGAGAGGACTCATGAAACCACGCACCTTCGGAATGGATTTGAGATTTAAAAAAACTATTATTCTAAATATTGCATTTTTATATGCCACTGATTACACGTGGCCTTTTGTAGTTACTGAATGATTCATGGACTGTTTGGAAGAACACACATAAGCACACATGTACACATGCACACAAATATTTATAACTCTACATGTCTTTTTAAGTAAGGTTGTTGACATCTTTTAATCAAGAAATTTAAATGGTTTTTGTGCTGAGTTTTGCATTTTACTGGTTGTTTAAGGTACAATCAAGGCTCGAGTGGGATTTAAGATGGGGACTGTGATCACTCAATTGCAAAACTGAGCTCCGTTGCCCTTTGGTGGCAGCCTCTGTGTGTGTATTAGTGAATTGCAAGCTCTAATCATGAAATTGCCAGAGTCTGTGGTGTTTAACCTGTGGTGTTGGAGTAAGAGGCATATGATTTCTGAGACCACGATCTCAAGGGTTACCTTTTTTTCCTGACCATGTTTGAAGATGGAGGAAAGTTTAGGTCTCAAACAGTACAGTTCAGTGTCTTGTTATAAGTTTCTGGGTGGCTGCTCATGCAAGTATTGTCATTAAAGTCTACAGCATCACCAGGCACCCTGATGCTTCAAAACCATTCCTATTTACCACCTGACTGCACAGTTTTGGAGCAACATGGCCTTCACGTCTGCTTAACGACCACTTCGAGTTTTTAGGAAATGCTTTCAACATTGTTGCTCAACATAGGTAATAAACTTACATACATATTCTCAGCATCTTACAGGTCTTGTTGTTTGCAGAGCCATTCATTCGGACATGATTTGCAGCTGCATGAAGCTGTGAGACAGTGACAGGTCTGTATAAAGAAACACAAGCTTTCACCACCAAGATCGCTTGAGACAACAAAATTAGCAGGAAGCAGCACACATAGCCCACAATTTACTGACCAAGTTCTAGATTCACTGGGCAAATTCCATCTTTGCATCAAGACAATTCCCAGGCAAGTCCAGCTAAGCAGATCTACAAGACAGGTGAGGTTGCAAAGAAAAACTCTCAGGATTCCTGGATTTTTGAAGAGGTGGAAGGAGGAGAATGCTCCACCTTGCTGCTTGCATGTTTACCTCTTGCTGCTGATATGTCTACCTGTGCTCCAAATGACTTCATATTCAAACCTTTTGCTAGGTTTTAAAAAAACTATTAAAAAAAATATTCACATGCTGTGCATAAGCTCTCTCAACATGAATATTCAGACTGCTGTCTTTCTTGGGATACAACAATGTATAAGCTAACATACAAACACAGTCTTCTGCCATGATGATACTAATATCTGTGTGTCTTACTAAAAAATAAAAGCAGAAGAAAATTTTAAAAAATTATTAATACTAAATATCAGTTGGTAAAGTCTTAAGGGGCTTGCTGGTAAAGCAAAGAAACATTTCACTGCAGCATGTCTCTGCCTTCTTACAAAACAGAACTGATGGACTGAAAGGCAGTATTTTGGAGATCTGACCCTTCTACTCTGCTTGTAATGCTGAAGATTTCATTCTGTGCAGCTCTGGGTTTGGGCAAGTCATAGTTGACTTTTTTAAGGGAAATGCACTTTTTCTAATACTACATTGTAAGATTTATACTTTCTTGAAGTTGGAAGGAAAGCTGTTCAAGATAAAATCCATTTTTATTTCCACCTTAAAGGAGAAAAGCAAAATATAAACCCCAGTTCTTCTGTATCTGGTGCCTTACTCTGTTTTTCCTTTGGTTATTCCATAGGCAATTCTCCAAGACCATAGGTTTTTTAGAGCCAAACATAGAGCAACTTCAACTAGAAGTTTTACTTAAATGTTTAAAATCTTATTAAACTTGGCAAGTGTGCCAGAACAAGTCCACAACCAACAGGAGCAAATCTGGTAAGATTTAAAATTATTTATATACCTTATATGTGAGTGAAAGGCAAAATTTTGTTAGTATGCAGTACTTAGAATTACAGCCAATCAGCTGAGTGCAATTTTTCAGATCTGCTTGCAACATAGCAAGGAGTTTCTTATTAATAAGAAAGTGAGACCCAAAACCTGTATCTGTTTTGATCTGTGGAGAATTTCGAGGACTCTTTCTTCCTCTGTGTTCTCCAGGAAGATAGCATTTCTAACAGTAATAATCATTTATTTTGCCAGGTACAAAGCTAATTTTCATTGCACAAGTGGAGGTTCTTGTTTTAAACACATAAGCCTGTTCCTAGGCAAGCAACCTCAGTAATGCTGGCATGTATTCAGCCTTCTGGAAATAATATTTTGAGTCCTGGCTGATGTTAAGCTAAGTAAGATGGACAGATGAAGCCCCATCTCACTTAATGTCCTTGTCTTAAACATGCCTGCATTATCCAGATTTAAACAATATGAAATTTGGACTAGGAAAATGTCAATACCTTATGACTAAACAGAAGTAGTTTTATTTGAATTAGAAAAAGGAGAAGGAAGAAAAGAGGAGATTAGATGGAGAAAGCCAATCTACCCACCTGTATTTCAGGAAATACTCATGGACTACTAGAGAGGAGAAAGCAAAATAAGGGAGTCTTTCTGACAGTCTGATACAAAGCTTTAAGAAATGTGGGCTGGGTCACAAGGATTGTTTGTGAAGTGTGAAGTCTTTCTTCATTGCTTGTACAAAAGTATCATTAGGAATAACACGACAAATTCAGGTCTTCATTATGTTTCATAGAGTTTGATCATCTCCTACTTGAGACAGAGACAGAAATGAGAAGCATCTATTGAAGATAAATGTCTATCACTCTGTGCTCTCAGATTACATTTGCTCTCACCTGGATACCCAGCTTCTAAGTTTTCCTGTTAATTCTGTATGATACCTTATATACCAACAGAATAGATTGCTATCTGTTTTCCACTCAATTTGATGCTCTTGCCATCAGCCTACTGAAAAAGAAATTCCTTAAATAGTAATACTGATTTAATTAGTCACACTGAAAATAACAAATACACATCTCTACTAATGGGTCCTTTAGTCCTCTGAAAAACAAAACTGTTATGGAAAAGAGTCCTATATTTCTGTAGCACTGACAGTGAAAGCTGCTCTGACCCAGAACTCTGCAGTTTTTAAATGCAAACTTTGCTGCAGGAACATTGAAAAACGTGTCATTACATCCGTAGTAGAATCTGAGAGGGGTGTGTGAGTGGGTGTTTTATCTTTCTTTTTTAATCTTTGTGGTTTATATTTGTAAACCTTAAGAGTAACCTTAATTGCTAGTAAGAGGCTGACATTAATTACAATAGCTGTGCTGAAGACATTGGACTTCGGCTGATGTGCACCAGGCAGGATCTGACTTTCAGAAGCTTTCCACTCAGCAAGGATCCTTTTACTTCTATAATACACTTTTGTGCATTTCACCATACCACATCCAGGAGGATCTATCCTTTCAGCAGGTGTCAGCACTTTCTGAACACTTGCTGGTTATTCTTTCAAAAGTTGCAAGGGAGAGGAAGAAAAATAAAGCAAGTAGCTTTATAGGCTTATTTCCCCCCCAATTACATCTCTTTACCCTATATCAGAGTATTATCAGTTTTCTAGCCTATTTTGGAAATGTCAGAATCATGCATTAAAGATACCATTTTGTATTTCACAGATTAATCACACAACAGTTTCTGTTTCTGTTCTAAGTAATCTAAAAGAACCTGGCAAATATGGTGCTAGAAAATTGGTAACTTCTTTAAAGATTTAGGTTCTTATTTCTTTGGGGCACAAAGTACTCTTCATGTGCCCTGTCTGTATTTACAGAGCATTTCCAGGCAGGGGGAGGATGTTCCTGAGGCAGGACAGAGAAAAAAAGAAACCTAAAGTGGACTTTGCCTGAAACCTATTCTAAAAAACCTGTGCTTTGAACATTCAACAGTGTTATGGCTATTAATTAGTATATCTACTGCAGTGTACTGAAACGGCCTGGCTTGAAAACATCACAGTTTGTAGACAAAAAGAAGATCTTAATGCCTCATTGCACATGTGCCTGCTAAGATTAATATTTAGCTGGTACAGTTTTTCCATTGTGACCAATGAAGCTCATTGGAAAGCTGTTCTTGCAGGTAGCTGCAGAAGTATTTGTGCTTCATTATTTACAAAGTATTATCAGCCATGATCAAATTCAGGTAATTTTCTGGACATAGAAAGATCCAGAAGAGATATTTATAATATGAAATGCTTTATGATATATCCATGGAGTATATTTATGAAATATTTCAAATTTTCTTGCTCCATGACTTCATCTGCCTCTCATTTAATTAGGATTAAAATGCTATGAGTAGGTTTAAGTGGTTATGATATAGGTCCCTGAAGTTTGCCAATCCTTCTGGGCTCCTACAACACATATCCACACAACATCTTTGCATATGTAGGGCAATTTACAGCTGTATAGTCAAATACTGTGGTTTTAAGGGTGCCATGGATAGCTTTTGCTGTGCATCCCTGAGAGACACAGTTATCCATTGTCTGTGGCCACAAGGCTGTGCTCTCACTTGCAATTTTGCTAGGATTCACCTGCATGCTCACAAAGTTCTGCCTAAATTCTGAAGAAGTAAATTAATAAAATAAAATTAAATTCTAAATGGAAGTTTTCTCATTCTCATGTTGGGCTGTACCTTATTACTTCTGTTTATGGCATAAAGAATTTTTAAAGACTAGAAAACCTGTCTTCTCTTGCTACTCTACCACTGCTTCAGCAGCAGGTATTAGCCCTCACAATGTAACTTCAATAAATCAGGATTTAATTTAAATATAAGTAGTCAAATGAAACCTAGCAATGAGGTGATGACCCATAGTGCTAAAAAAGATAATTAGAATTACCATTTTTGTGGTATGAGAAGAGCCATGCAGTGACATATATCAGATACTTGGGAATATGTCTAGGCATTTCCATTAATTTTGCCTTAATTTTCACTTTGAATTCATACGAACTCGGCTATGAGTGTTACTGTAGGAACTAAATGCCTGTGCTACCTAAGCTGTCATATTGGATTCCTGTGTAGAGTACAGTTATACTCTGTATTTCTATCAGTGAGCACTGGAAAAAGAAGTGTAAGTACAGATCAGAAATGCTCCTTGCCAACACTCTAAGGACTATTTCTTGAACAACTCCTTGGTAGCAGTACAGGTTTTAATTGGTGCACCTTTCCACTGTTTGTCTGATCTCTTCTCCACCTCTGTGTGATGCTTACATTTGCATTTGTGCTATTCCATAGGCATAAATTCCAGCAAGAGAGAAACACATGCATATTCTCTGCCTGCCCATATCTCCTCCACATCATCCTGTTAATTGTGCCTGAAAGCCTGGTGAAAGTTCAGGCTGACATAGCTCATGAAGCAGGAGTAATGTCCTGGCTGAGAGAGGCAGATACTCCCTTTAATTTTCCCTCTGGATTTGGTTTTTGGTAACTTCTGAACGAATGGGTAGTCCCAGCTGTTTCCTGGGCCTGGTTCATTTCCAGTTGAGTGTACTATGTAGGGTATGAAATTTAAAGGCTAAGTCTTGGCAACAGCTAACTCTTAATAGTTTGGATTTCAGTACCTTAAGGAAAGGATGTGGCTTGAAAAATAGCTCTGGAAACAAGTATTTTTCCTTCTGAGAATAGCTCACGATATTTCGTGGGGCCCAGTACTTAAATTCTCACACATTTGCAGCATCTGGCTTTAATCAGCTGGTTGAAGACTTGATCCAAAGACATCAAGGCTTGTGGTTCCAGGGACATAATGACTTAAATCCTCATTATGAACAAGAGCACAATCTGTCTTTCACTAAAGCCTTTGTAATGAGGATGGGCAAGTTGGCGGACCTAAGCAGGCAGTTCCTATTTCACAAGTAAGTCACCCTGTGAGACTGCCCTTGTGCTGCTTTGTTTGGTGGCTCAGAAGAGCACAACACAAAGGTGGATGTCCTCAGCCATCCTGCAAGCCTTTGGAGCATCTTTGGAGCCATTCACATTCCCATTGCATCAGGAACAACTGCCTCCTCACAGCATGTCTACTAAAGCTAAATATGACATACTGATTCTACCAGTACCCATCTCAAAGCAGGGTTTCTGGGGGATGCAAAGCCCATATTTCACTAACCTTGCCTCATGACATTGTTTGGAGAAAAGCTATAGAAGTAGGAAAAGCTAATACAGACATTTTGCGTGATGTGCTGTACTCTTAGCATGCTCATGCTAGCTGGAAGCTAGGAAGAGAGGGCCGAGGTACAGCTGTTCCAAGCTATGCAAAACACCACAGATTTCTTGTCAGAAAAGTCTCGTGATTTTTTTGACACCTTTGTCACAAAACCTTCAAATAGTATTGCATATAATTAACAGCAAACTCAGATACCAAGATTACCATTCAGCTTCCTGAAGTGCCATAAGTGTTATCCAAGGGAATATTTCCAATGGAGTAAAACCAAATCGTGAGACCTATCAACAAAATAAACTTAACTACTTTCCTTTCAACAGGAAAACTTAACTACTTGTCTAGGATCATGTTATGATGTATACTTAAAGCACAAAGAAGATTGGTTTTCCCTTAAGCATGCATCTCTTTTTTTTCTCCCTAGTCTGCTGCAGGAACCTTTGCAGTGTATTTTTGTTTAATTCATACACAACATTATTTTTTTCGAATTATTTTTCAAGCTTATTGTCAAAATGTTCTCTTTCTTTTAAATTGCTTTCATCATTCCACTTCTTAGATTAAAACATTGCAAAGATTTCACAATAATACTTTTTCTGGTTTTATGGAACTTTCCTATGCAATTATCTGCTTCCTTAATAAATGAGGGGTTTTTTTCCACAGCATATTTATTTGTATCTCAGCCAGGTCTCACTTCTCCCATTTTCCTTCAAACCTAGGATGCTTACAATAAAGAATAAAAATCCCTTTGCCCTTCTCACAAAGAAAAAGCCAAAGAATGCTGGGACACAGCTCACCTCCTACATCCAAGAGAGATATTACATGACTAGAGGACTAAAAATTTAGGATGAATACAACCGAGAACAGTCATGATTTTAAATCAAGCAAGAAACCTGACATCAAGTGTTCCTTTTGTAGTACCATAGTATCCATGCAGCCCTGGGCAGCCAGGAATGTGCTGTTAGGGATCCCTTACATCCCAGGAGGTCATTCTCCACTCCACGTGCCTATTCCCTCACAGACTCCTGCCAGCCAGGAGCTGCTGCGCTGTAGGTCCACTCTAATGGCTCCTATGGGATCACAGCTAAGTTAAATATTCATTTAGGGCAGCCCTGGTTTTTGTGCCATTTCCACTGAGGCTGTTTAGGACCATGTAAATGTAGAGATTTAGGACCAAGGAATGGGAGCTGCCTCGCTGTTGCTTATTCAGCTGTACCCAGCAGAGCCTGGACACTCCAGGCAAACGCTGAAGTACAAAAGATAATCTTCCGAGCAAAAATCAAACAAACCTCTCTAAATTCTTTTCATTAAAGTTTGCTCTCTACTACCAATGGTAGAGAGTAGTAGTAGTTTCTACTATTCTGCTACTACTTTCTACTGCTAGTAGTAGTTTCCAATCTTGCTGTAAAGCTGTCTTAGGAGAGCAAAGGACTGACTAGAGAGGAAGAGGAAAGCAAATCACTTAGAAGACAGAGATCAAACCTTAAGATTTTCTGCCTCACATTGCCAAGTGCAGGCATAAGTAATCATTAGCTATCTATGCAACAAAATATGAAAAAGAAAATGCTTCCAAAGTGGAACAGATTTGGTTTGTAAGCTATAAAAGGCCTATATATTTTGCTGACCAAGATACTCCTGCTATGCTAACATACTCCTGTTATGCTAACCAGCTGAAATAATCTTCAGAATAATGCTAAAACAGAATCTAGGTGCAATTACTCAATTACCTTTAAACATAACTAGCTTAACTGAAAAAAACAAACAGCTACACCATATGTAGTCACCCTGAGATTGCAGGAATTTTAACAAAATTCTTCCATTGGCAGGAAATACTGAAAACTAAATTATCCCTCCTTACTGAGTTTGTACAGATATCCTATATAGATTTATCCATATATACCACTGGACTGGTGTCTGTCTATATCTATATATCTATATTTCTGTATCAATATCTCTACCAATATCTCTATCTACATATATCTATATAATCTAATGTTTATGTATAATCTATATCTATACCTATCTCCCATATTTCCATAGTGTAGAGAAGTGCTATATATTTGTGTAAGAACTTACTCATTATTAGCTTTGACACGTTTTGACATACTGCATATATGGAATACATACAAAGAACTCAGCTTATAAACAATATGATCAGAAAATGGATAATACATTAAACTTGAGGTTTCTCTGGGATTCATGGGACTTCTGTACGGCTGAAACACTTGCCAGTGTGGATTTTCATGCACAGGATGGTTGACTTAAGTGACTGGAAGCAAAAGTATAGAAGTGCACTCTCTGACCATAGCAGCACAATGTGGAGACTAAAATAAATGTTGAAATCTTTCCCTTTTCAAGTATCTTTTCTTTTTCTAATTGCCATTACACTTTTGATAAAGCTAACAGGGAATTATAATTACTGGAAATACCAATTTGCATTAATTTTCGCTATGAATGAATGGCACAAAGACTTGTTCTTTCCTCTTTTGTAGGTCACAAAATGAAGGGGAGACTATGGCATTTAAACCAAGTTAAAACAGTAGTGCTAATTTTAACCTTGATGGATGACATAAGGATCCCACTATAAGAAAACTACAGCATTGTTCTAGTTCTAGTTTCCCCATGGGCCTGGGTATCTCACCAAACTGTCAAGTGGAAGAGTGGCTGGAGGAGGATGTGTGATGGGACCAAGCCAGGGAAGGGAGCCCGAGTTGCCAGCACCCGTAGCAAGGCCTGAGCCATAAAAGAGCATAACGGAGCTGAGACCAGGCCATGCTAGCAGGGAACCACATAACACCCCCACCGAGGATCCCTTAGGTCACATATGGGTGGAGTTGAGCTTGTTTTAACAGCAACCTCGAAATATTTCTTTGTCCTGGTAACTCTGTTCGTATAAAGGCTTCTTTTACACTGTAACTTACACTTGCACAGACTCCAGAAAATATCGGTAAGGTGAAAATAGCCAAATATTTTGAAGCATCCCACAGGGTTTATGGTGTTTCTGTATGCATTAACAGTCATAGGAGCATGAAATAGCAAGCACCTCAAGCATTTCAAATAAGATATTCTTGCCACTGCATGAAAAAACCACACAAACTCATCTAGAGACTTCATCATCTGAAAAAAGTCAGCTGATTGTCAAGAGAGCAATGACTCAGATATCTCCCTAATATTGCTAGATGACCTGTCAAGGTTTACTGAAATTCCAATTACCAGAAGTCATTCAAGCACTCTCTGGTAATAATTATATCCTCTGCTACCTAGTTGATGGTACTGAGCAGGAAATTGGAGGGAAAATATAAATCTACATTACATTCTAATGACTTAAAATTTAGTGAACAATCCAAGGAAAAAATGACTATTTCCAGATGATTGCCCCCAAACTTCATGAATAAAGATAAATATTAAGTATTTTCATTGATGCACAAGAAATGAAAACACAGCTGAAAAACAATCACCTAATCTGTATCTTAATAATCGTGTGGGTTCAGGTATTTCTCATCACTATGGTTTGAGAAGGTACAGGGTTTTGCTTCCTCCTCAGTCATTATGGCCTCATTCCAACATTTTAATGTTTAAATGAATCTTTATCTTTCTGTCCAAGAGATCCAGCTAGTTAATGGTTGAACAGCAATTCTAATAAATGTGTTGAACAAAGTAGATGATCATCATCATAACTTAAAATAATTCCATAAATGCTTTATCACCATTGTGTAATATTGTAGCTTTAGAGTGTGTTTTGGCAAAGGTTGCACTTCCATTGTTACCCTGGCCTCAAAACAAGAAGCTCATTAGGAAAATTGCTTAAATATTTTATCTGGCAGTTAACATACGCAATCTAAGAGTGGTCATCATTGACTCATTACGGTAACAAATATGATAGCATAAATCTGATGAGACAGGGAGATTTATGGGGTCAATACATGTGGATAAAAGAGCATGGGATGAATCCAAATTCATTAGTTGCTACGTGTCTATGGGAAGACTGAAGATCCTGGATGGCAAGAGTTGCAAGCAGGCAGCAGCCAGCACCAACATCCATCTGGAGAGCAACAGAGATTTTCAGAATGGTAAATCAAACTTTTAGCAGTGATCTCATGGTTGTGTACTCTTGGGGATAGCAGATACAAGGTAGTTAAACTCATCAGGTAATTTGTGTGTCCTAGCACACCTTCAGCTGTACAGGACACCCTCACCTGCACTGACTAATGAGAGCAGTCTCTGACCTGTTCCCTCATCCAGGCTATGAAGAAAAATGGAGAACTGGAGGCCAGAGCTTGAACCTTTGACCAGGCTCCATTCGGTCTGCAGACTACTGCATCCTAATTATCTCACAGGAGCATCTGTGCTGACACCATTTGTTTCAGCACACCCTTAGGGAATTTACATCAACAGCTCTGAGTGGCATTTATATTTCCACATTGTCACCTAGAGAGGTGATATGGAAGATATAATATACAGCCAATATATACAAATATCAGACTGTCTTTTAAAAACGAGAGATGTTTATTCTGTGCTGTTCATGAACTCAGTGTCAAATAGCTCATACCAGAATTTCCCAAATATGCTATTTCCTTTATCAGGTTTTCTCAGTTTAAGGAAAAACATAACTAGTGAAGTACAAAATCTAGAATTAGGTACCTGTTAATAACTTCTTGAGTACAAGAAGTGGGAGTGCTTAGTGAGTGCCCATGCTGTCTCACAGCGAGGCACTGCAAGGCAGGCAGCACATCAGCTACTTGGCAGCACTTGGGCCACCAACTCTCGTGATGGCATTTCCTGAGGCTCAGCTATTAAAATGTGCTGGAGCTGCTTCCGGCTTCTACCTTGGCAGTCAAACAGACAGCTCAGGCCCTCTCTGTTCTTCTGTTATTACTGGTCATTATGCTATCAAACATTGCTAGATGTTGTTCCCTTTTCTATTTGTCTCTCTTCGTGGAAAGAAAGATTTTTGCTTTCATTGTCACCAGGGTCTGTGACATTTTTGCCCATTGCAATCTCTTTAGACAGCTGTATTTAGGTAATAAATAAGATTTCTCAGTTTTCTTTTACATCAGCAAGTATTCAGTGGAAGTCCTATTAGGTGGCAGTGGTGCTGGCAAGTCTTATTATAATTTTTGACAGAAAAGAGAAAAGGGGAAAGTTGGGACACAGGGTCACATACTCATTCTCAATAGCAGTTTGAGCAATCACAATCAGCTTTCCCCATACTATTGGAAAGGCAGGTTTTGTTTTTTCCTCTTTAAACTGATTGGCATGCTGTGCTGGGCCTCTATGTAGAGAGCTGCCTGCATAATTTTCTCTAAAAGGATACACCCCCAGACTTCTCAAGACTTTTGAATCAATAAATCTAGAGATTTTTCACAAGTCAATCTAGAATAACTAACTCCCTAAACAGAAAAAGGAATCAACTAGGGTTAAATAGATGAAAATGACAGGATGTGTTGCAGAGAAAATTCTCCTCCTTCAGAGGCACTGGTATTCAGAAAAATCTGTGCCCCCTTTGAGACCTCTCCTTTCCATCTTGGCTGGCACTTGACAATGCAACTGCTCTGTGTCTTGCTGGGAACTCTTCCTGGCCTGTGACTGAATGTCTGAGCAGTGGCTCAGGGGATCTCTTGCTCTCTGCCTGCCCTACCCAGCAGCCAGAGAAAATACTGAGAGCAAATGTGATCTTTTCCCCACTACACAGGCAATCCTTTGGCTTTGTATCACTTTGTATTTGCCTGAGACTCCAGAAAATGTATTAAAAAATAAAACAAATCTAACCCAGGTTTATATCCAAGCTGTAAATTGTGTAATTGCATCTGAAAACAAGCAAGAATTAAATTCCTTGGCAGGTTTTCTTTCTTGGTTAAATCTCTCTTAGCTACAAGGATAAATGTTTCTTACTTAGTTAATATTGCTTACTTAGCTAATATTGACCTCCTTTTAAAGGCATGAAATTTGTTTATGCCAGTGCCCAAGGACCAAAGTCTAGTTCTCCATTTGAATAAACCATTTTAGCAAGTACAGTGGTAGATAAATAATTTTATATTGTAGTGCTTCTAGGCATCATTTTATCTTGCATTTTATGCTACAGCATGAATAACTTCTGGTACTGATTTTGTTGATCTTGAGTTTGAACAGTACACGGCTTTCCCCCCCAGGTCTCTTTTCATTCTGATTTGACATTCTCTCTCATGTCCAAACTGCAGAGCCACTATCTGTCCCTATAAACATCAGACTGGATGAAGCAAACTTCCTTGCTTGCCAGATTTAATTACTTTGTCAAAGGCAAATTCTGGATCTTTCTGAATGGTCTGCCTCAAATCCTGTAATAATGTGTTCCCTTAGTCAGAAACTCTCCTCAAATATCCTTTTGGTACTCTCTTAATATCAATAAGAATACACCTGAAAAGTTTGTTTGGCTTTTTTTTTTTTTGTTCTTTTTTCCCCAGTTAAAAATAAATGCAACACTTGACTCATACAGTTTTATCAAAGTTCCCTATTCAGACAACAGCTCAATGGCCTATAAATTATGCCCATTTATAAGGGGAGTTTTAGACTGATGACTAGAATCAAAGTTATTAGATTGCTAGACTATAGGAAAATTGGTTCACGAAAATTTCCTTTTAACATCTTAGTCTTCTGTTATGTAACAATTTCTGTCTTCCCTCAAGATGAATCAAGTTATAAAGAGCCCTTTTGCTGCACAAAAGTTATGGTCAATTTTAACTCCCTTAATTTATGATTGCCTCTTGGTTAAAGATTTCTGGGTACAAGGTCCAGAATTCATTAAAGAAGTTATAAATGCTGACCTTGATGTACCCTTGCCTCTGGTGGTTCTCATATCTGCTTCCCTGCCCAGGGGCAAGGATACTAATGTTGAAAATATATTAAAATATGCTTCCACAAAGCTTCTTGCTAATTGGCCAGATTTTTCCAAGATCAATAGCAAGCACACTGGGCTGCACTCTGAGTGCTTGACCTATGAATGATAAAAAATTCCAACAACCAAAACTGACAGGTTATTAAGATGCGGTCCCAGGATCCCAGAATATTTTTCCTAACTGCTAGTTTATCCTGCCCAAAACTTGAAGCCATGAGCTTCATGTCTCCTATTATAACCTGTGGCACCATATTATAGCCTCTGGGATTATCTCATATTTTGTTCAAAGATGATTTTATTTGGTTGTCTGGCTTGTTTCAATGCGTCCTTCAATTTGTGGAAGCCTCATGCATAAAATGAATTAAGGCAAGCTAGAGAGGAAATGCATGAATTTAGAATCTCTGCCTATGTTTTATGTCATTTGTTTCCCATGGTACACTTTTCCACTTTCTTCCTATCTGAAAAACATGGTTCTGCAAACAAAAAAATAATAATTTTGTTTTGAGCTTGTTTTTTCCTTTGTGTTTGCACTTTAAATGGCAGCTCTGCTCTGGTCTCCACTTCAGCCACCAGTAGGTGAAGAGCAGTAACATTCCACCCAGAAAAGTCATACCTGAAACTGTATCTTTGTTTGGAGGGAACATCCAAGATAGGATTGTTCTCAGCTAACATAAAATGTCTAAAGATGTCTAGACCTATGCAATTGCTTTAAGCTCCATCTCTCATCAACAGAAAAAACACTCCAGTTCAAGCAGTGAGTCATCCTATCTATTTTAGGCATCTTAGTGAGACTCTGGAGATGCTTATTTTTCTTACTTTAGAGAGATTTCTTAGTCCTGTTAGATAAAAGTCTATCAAGGCCATCAGGAGTTACATTTTCAATTGGCATGAATTAGATTACGTAAAGTAAGATAAAATTATATGAAATTCTATCAGGTTATTAAAGGTATTTCTTTGAATACCACTGGAATGAATGACCATTTGATCTGTTAAGAATAGGACACACAAAAACTTCCAGTGTCTGAGATTGTCTTCTGATTTTTATCTCCATACTTTATACTTGATCCACTTTTTAGAATGAAACCTGTAACATTTCCAACACTTTCTCATAATTGTGTCACAGGAAATGATAAATCCTATGACAAACAAGTGATACTTTAAAAATACTTCTGCAAAATGAATTTATGTTTTTCTTTCATCTAGAAGTGCTTTGTTGAATTGGAAAGCAGACACTGCACATACTTCCTGATTAATCTTTAAGGAGAACAGGTATTGGTCTTTAAGGAGCAGCATCTTTCTCACCTTCTGTTCTGAAATACGAGGACATAGATAAGCGGGAATATAAGTGAAAGTGCCTGGGGAAAAACAAAAAGGCTGCCTATTCAGCTGCTCCTGAGGGCTGCATGTCGGGAGAAGCACAAAACCCAGGGGGAAGTGGTTTGGTGCTGGGAAGAGCTGAGCCCAGTCTGAGTCAGCCTGAGCTGCAGGAGTTCATGAACCTGCAAGCTTATGAGAGGAGAGGAACAAAAAAACCCACAACACAAAACACAAGCACACCATATCCCACCTGTGCCTAGTGACCCAGAGAGAAATGTGCTTCTCTTCAGGCAGTCAGAGAAGTCATGGAACAGCACCAGGCTAACATTAAAGGAAGAGGAACAGAGAGCAGACAGATATTCTTTTTGAAATATTTATTTAAGTATTTTCAGCAGGAAGACATAGTTCTCTCCATTTCAAAAGTGACATTTTTTTCTACCATAAATACACTAGAAAATTCTTACTTCAAGAGATTGAAAACAATTACTGGTTTCAAAGTGTTCAGTTAAAGGGAAAACTATAGTCCATTAAGTTAGGGACTCACCAAAAAGAGCAAAACATACTTTAAAATCCTCAGTTATAGTCACAATAACGTAATTTTTTTGTAGTACCAAGATATCTGGTTCTTATAGGTCCTTTTGTAAAGAACCGCTTTGCAAATGGTAGCTCAAGATATTCGCAAGATATCAGTTGGATGGATCAGAGCACTTGTGTTTTCTCCGGGAAGAAACTTACTGAATGTTCCTGAATGTTGTCATGGTATGAATAAAACAAGCAATAGGCTTCTCTTAGTTTAAAAGGTCCTTCATAGTATCCCAGTCAAATACTTAATGTGCATTTGTCCAGTTCTGAAATCCTTACCAAGGGATAGTCTTCTTTCTTGTTCTGGGTTATTTTATAAATACCTAGGTTTGAGGAAAAGACAGTGAAGTCTCCTTCAATTACACATTACTTTGATCTCAGATAACCCTAAAGCTGGTGTGCACACAGCAACTCAAGTTTGCATACATAAAAATGAACTCTCTTTGGTGTATTGAAGATAGCAGTAATTTTTACTTCAGGTTATTTGCTTTCTGCTTTAGTATTAAGCCTGTTCTGAGCTAGACCTCAGTTTGCTTTAATTGCTCTCTTTCCTGTAATGTTATTTTGATTTTTAATATTGAAGAGATTCAGCAGAGTAACGTAGGAACAAAGGAAACACTCTCCTTTCTTTTCAATGTTTTGCAAAGAAATAATAGGCAGAAACTGGCTTCGACCATATTTCATGAGGGCTGTAAGACACCTTGGAAAAGGTTGCCCGTGCCAAAAAAATTGCAAGTGAAGTTTCCAGTTGAAAACTGCTGGAAAAAAATACCCTGACACTCCAAATTACCTATATAGAAAAACCCAAACAAATGAACAATGGCATTTTAGCTTAGTTTAGGAAGAAGAATTCATACCGAAGAATAAAGTCGCTGACTTTCCAACTGTATTTTCAGTGACCACAGAAAAAAAGATGAAAAAATGGACTGAGAAGGTCACCTATTTTACCTTCAGGTTACACCAACTATACCTAACCAGTCCTGACAGATGTTTCTCTAACTTGTCCTTAAAATCCTCCAGTGATAGAAAGGCTACAGGCTTCCAAAGCAGTCTCATACACACCAATTTATTATGATAGATAACTAAACAGTTTAATCAGAGATTACATTTAATGCTCTAAAAGAAAACATGTATATAGTTTTGAAACTGCCTGAATATCATCCAGGCTGGCTTGAGAGAATCACAAGAAGATGTATAATTGCAGTGCACTCCAGGTCAAGGCCAGAACTCAAGGAAGTACATCCGTTTGCTCAAAAGGATGATGGATCAATTGCTGAAGGCAACTGCAATACAGAATTACAAATTACTGGCAAGGGTACAGCATTAAATCCATGCAGCACCCGGTAAGTACACATGCACATGTAGCCTCACAAAATGCCAGGTACCCTAGTTCTCATTTATTGAGTGGGAGGAGACAAAGAGAAGAGGCTGAACACAGCCCAGTAATGTGGAACAGCTGATTAAAAACTCTCACCCCTGTTTACTTAATAATATTTTCATGCATCTATACACACAGAATGGATAAGATAGTGCAAAATATTATAATCTTGATTGTGCTAAAGATTTTGAGAAAAATAAAGAGGGCTTCTTTTTCTTGGTGGTTTTTGTTTTTATTTTTGTTTTATCAGGGTTTACCGGGGTTAACCCACTGACAATCACATGGGAGTCTTACACTGAGAGTCAGATGAAAAAAAAAATCTGGAACTTTAACAAAAATTTAATAAACAACCAAAGGATAAGGTGATATCCAAATTTCTCTGAACTAGATAATAGGTTGGCTATTGCATAACTGCATTGTAAAATCAATACATTACTGACATCTTTCAGTTCCTCCAGCTCTTCCAGTATAAGTAGAAAAAGTCTGACCTGTGCATTGACTTGCATTGGAGATAAGAAGGTCTTTGAGTTGTGAAAGTGTTCTCAGTCTCTTGTATCATATATTTTGCATCTGTTATGAATGATACCAAACTCACCACAGACCACGCCCTTTAGAAAATGTTGGCGGAGGGAAGATGTTGGCTCAAGGACAAAGAGAACAGCAACAGCTGCTCCTTAAGATACATTAGGAGTAAATATTGATGTGGGCATCAGCTATTAACACAAAAGGGCCTATTCACACTGACTATACACTGCCTGCACAGGGACCATAATTCTACAAAAGAAGAGTAAAAGGTTTTACAGATGACCTGCAAGACAAGTTAAAAGATGCAGGAGTAATTTTGGAGGAAAAGAGATGATTAAACAAGGGTAAAAATGAAACTAAGGGACATATGGGCATTTCCTGTGAACAGGACAATAGTTTAATTGTCAGTAGGACAATTAATGAAGGGAAGTTTAGGTTGCAAAGTACAGAAGAGCAGAGGGAGTTAGGTAGCACTGGAAAATGACCTCTTGGCAGACAGAGGCTGGGGAAACCTCGTCTCCAGATGTTTTTTTTTAAGACCCCATTAAAATAAATCTCTGTAAAGGCTGCTTTAGGAGTAGCTGATCTTGACTTCGAGCAGGAGACCAGATCAAAACTCCTGCAGCTCTGTATTAAACAGAGTAGATTTTTAAGGATTCAAAATATTGGCTTGTCCTAGTACAAGCGACAAAATGTAGAATTTGTCAGTGAAGACAAATGAAATTTGGGAAGAGAGTTTCCTCAATTGCAGAGCTAACAGGCTCTTGCATTACTGCTTGGTTGCAGATCCGTTACCAGTTTATAAACTTGCTTGTAGGTTTGCCTCAAATGCAGAATCAGGGTGAAACTGCACCAATGAAGTCCTAGCCAAGTAGCACAGAATGAAATCAGGAATAAGGCATTACAGACAAAGCAGAGACTTTTGAACAATTGTGAGAGGAATGTCTCTGAGTGTAGTCGGTTACAAAGGCTATATAGTGGTGTTAAATACACTCAGTGTAAAACCCTTCTGAGCAATGTTATTTTGTGAAATGCATGAGATAAACTATTTCTTGGCCTGGACATAACCTGGGATGAGCCACTTCAATGTTCTATGGAAATCCAAGTCAGTGGGACTGATATGGTTCCTTCAATTCAGTATGTCCACTTGAGTCCTTTTGCCTCTTCACAAGGACAAGGACAAGCTTCACTTCACTTCAGGGGATTTCTTGTTTGCTTTTGTAAAATTTTTAGCGGAGAAGTTAAGCAAGTAAATGTAGTAACCACCTACAACTCAAGTGCATTGCACATTCAGATAGGCGAGTATCTCAGACCAGGTCGACCAGGCCAGAGTTGAAATACCCATGAAATACATGCTGAATACCCCAAGCATTTTGAAACACAACTGACAAATCCTCCATGACGATCTGCAGAACTGATCACAGATTATGGATAGAGGACTTATTTATTTTTGTAAACCTCATAGTACTACAGGGTCTTATTTTAAGCCAGGAATTTTTTATTTGTAAGATTTGAGTGCTAGGTGACTTAGCTTGTGTATTATATGCTTTTAGTAACTTACTGGAAACATTTCTGGAAATGGGGAGAGGGTCAGGAATGCAGATTCTCTCCTTGGAGGGCAGAATAGTCCCACTGTAGATGCCAGAGAATATGGAAGGTACAAATGGACAATTATTCTCATAGTCCTCTGAGGTGACTGTAGGATCAACAAACTTGCTGCTGTTACCACAGCTCTATCCTGATGGCTACACTGAGCAGTCTCCAAAGCAGAAAAGGATTGTATATCTAGTCATACCTTGTCTCTGTGGGGGATTTACTTCACAGCACAATGTTGCACCTGCCAGGGGACTGGTGTTCCCTGCACAGAAATTTGGGGAAGTTAAAACACACCCTTTTTAACTCCTGCTTAGTTTGGACAATCACAGAGCAGGAGGGCATGGTGCATCATGACCTTCTAAAATTGAAGGTAATCAGTAATCTGTATGCTTTTCTCAGTCCATGAACATATCTGTGTTACCATGTGTTTAAGCAGCATGAATCTTTCCTTACATCAGTGCATTTAATTTCAATTAATTAGAAAAAGTGTTAATCCTATCTGGATTACGCAGGGATTAAATACGTAGTACAACCTCTAGTAAGAAGGTTGATGTTTTTCAATGTCATGTTTCACCACCTAATAACTGAGCATTCCCTCTGGGTTGTATGTGTCACCAGGAAAGGCTCATACGTACAAGGTCAAAGCACACACAGTAAGATTTAAGAATGATTAAGAATTATTTACTTTTAGAAACCGAAAAAAAAAGGCACTGTATTTTGATTTTATCCCTAACGAGAGCAATTATCAATTCAGAGACAAAACAAAACCCAACCAATTCCCAGAAATGTTACTAAAAGCTTAATGAGTGTACTTGAAAAAATATAATAAACTAAGGAATAAGTGCCCAGTGAGCAAAAAAAGTAATGTTTCCCTACCTGCATAACTATTTTAGGAGAATTCTGCTGCTTAATGATCTTAGCCTATTTCTATTTCTAGTTTTGCAAGTACTGCTTTTTGGGAGTCTCGCAGCATTTGATACTTTACAGTGGTGTGTGCTGTCCCAGATGTGTCGTTCTACATGCTAAAATATATTTGCAGTGTTGCAGGTTTTGTTCTGCTGACTCTTAGTACAGTGTCAAAGGCAGGTGCATGAAGGATTTGGACAAAAAATTGTTAACTACCTTTTTTATAGTTGTGGGGTTTTTTTTGGTAAATATACAAACAATTTCAATACTTCATAGGCTGCATGGATGAGAAATGTGAAGGCTCAATATTGGAGTCTTTTTTGCAAAATCCCAGGGAGTCACTTGTTCAAACAAATTTTACTATTTTGTTAATCTTACGGATGAACCAGATGCTCAGGAAAAGACTATTTGGGTGACAGATTTGAGGGCTGGATTGTATTGTGAAAGCTGCCACGTGTCTCTGGAGCTTTTTTATTAATGCCCATCACTGTAGGGGATGGAGAGGATACATGACTTGTAAATTCTTAGAGGAAGACAGAAGTAATTACCAAGCCAGACCTAGTCCTCAATACTGTTACTATTTTAGCTCATCTTTCTTGAGCCAGATCATCTGATATGTGAAAAAATGTGGGTTTAGCCTGAATATCTTTAAGCACTCACACTAGAATTGTTCCTGTTTCTGAGTGCTTTTGGATAAGAACCACTAGTTATTTAATTATTATTTTTTGTTCTACTTTAAGCAGAAAAACCTAAGTGTGCCTAAATCAAAGTTATAGGAATGTCTTCTGAGACGCTGAAGATCAGCTGAGCTGTTCATGTCTTCACCCCAGACAGTTTGTATGACTTTTTAAAAAGTATCTAGCAATAACAAAACACAAAGACACAGAATAGGTTTTTGTTGTAGGTATTTAGACATCATTCTTCTACAAAGTTCCTGGTCATTAAAAATTCTCATCTCTGTAATAATAACAACAAATTGAAGAAATCTTTAGTGGTTATATCAACCTTTCTAGTAACTTTCCCTTTCCCTCCTCTCCACTCCCCCTCCCGACACATGCTTGGCTCTGATTCATCCTAATTCTCTTATATGATAAATTCCTAAAGCTTCTCAAAGCTGTTGGCAGGGAGAGATGTAATAAAAACAACAGGTGGGAGAGGTCATTAGTACTTCTAACAACACTGTCACCAGATGACTTCCACCAGAGCTGTAAACATGCTCCCAAGGAGGGGTTCGCCAGGCTGCTTCCCCCTGCCGACAGCTCAGCTCCAAATGGGGACACAGACTGAGAGCAAACAGGGGGAAACAAACACAAATACAGTAAACAGAGCAGACAGACAGGGAAAAAGCCACGGCCCCATTAGCCTGCCCCTACATTGATTTACCTAGCGAGCAAGGCTTGTGGGGACACATTCGTCCCACCTCCAAGTGAAATCCCTTCTGTACGGATAAGCCAGAGTTGCCAGGTTCTGCTGTGTTTTCTTCGAGACGTGTGTGTGCCTGGAGACAGCAGGTCCCGGGCACTGGCTGGCAGCACCCAGCCTGCAGTGCTGGACTCTCCAGTTTCAGGCTGCCTCGCCCAGCATTATGGGGTGCCTGTGTACACTGAACAACAAAGGAAACACAGATTCTACTGCAACAAGGAGTTTGCCCAGTTCTGTGCTATTCAATGAAGGGATATGCACAAACGCTAGTAATCATCTCTTGTCTGAATAGGTACAAGGGTAAATTACACTCAAAGAAGTGAAAAGGAATAGCAGACCCCAAAAAAACCCCAAAAAGCCCCAAACCAAAAAAACCCCGAACACAACCAACTAAACAAAACCAAAAAACAAGACCAAAAGATAAATCTTTGGAAACAGAGAACCTGGGAAGACTTAGAAATAAAGAGACACAAATGAAATGTGATAGAAATAAAATATTGTATAATTAAAGTATAAAAATGCATTTTTTCAATGCTTACAAATTTTGGAATCTTTTAACTGCATTTAACACTAGGTAAACAGATATGGATAAAATATTATCTGTATCCATAAAACCATCAACTCATTAAAAGCAAATTAGATTTTTAGATTGTGCTGGCACAGGAACTTTTGGTTTATTATGTATATTCCTCAACAGGAGTAGACAATCCAACGGGCAGGACAATCCTTAGAATGAATTCAACCTTTCTGTTTTCATGACTGCTTTGTACATGATTTTATTGTAGTTTAGCTCACAGACAAGGACATGAAAAAAAGAAAAACAATTTCACACATTGAAGAAAATGTATCTCCTCTAATTTCTGACAGTGATAGATTGCATTGTCATATATATGTTGTATGTAAAGAATAGACACAAGAAAAATGCAGAGCCTGCAAAACAGAGTTTATGTTCAGTAAAAAAACAATCCTGAGAAGAAAAACACCATTAATGGCAAAGACTCCAAAAATGATTGTGGAAGCACAGTTTACCTGTTTCCTGGTCTTTTTTTACTTCTCTTAGAAGAAGAGTAAGCTAACTATAACTATAAGCTAACTATAAATAATACTTCACAATATCTATACAATGGTTCTTCATCAACTCAAGTAAGGAAAGAACTTATCAGATAGTCTTCAGGCATTTTATTTCTGATGCTGAAATTATGTTTTAACTTCACTTAGACCCTACTTCAGGTTCAACTTTATCTTGAACCTCTTGCTGGGTGAGACAGAGATGCAATTTTTACTGAAATAACACATTCAGTTAATAATTAAAATTCTAGTGAATAGTTTGAATTAAAGTTAGTGGTATTTTCTTAACTTGGATGTTTTCTGAAAACTACTAATCCTATGGGGTTTTTTAGGGCTGTGCATGAACTGTCACATGTTCAGAGATGGAACTGAAAAGTTAGGTGTCCTTTTCCTGTGGAAAAAAACATCCAAATTACATTCTTGCTTTTCATCTGACGCTAAAGAACTGTAACTTGGTCCTATAAATGTTGAAGCCACTGTTAAGAGTTTAATGTTATAAACCATTGTTCAAATGTTTGTGTGTCTTAGGGGGTTCACCCTGCGTCAGTACTCTGGGAATCCAACTACGAAGAAGCCAAGAAGGCAGAAGCCATTGCTCTCCCCAAGTCACTCATTTCATTGTAGGTCATTGGGTTGGTCAAGCATAATGTCCCCTTTGTGATTCCTTGTTAATTACTCTTGAAAATTTTATTGTCCTACATGTGCCTGTCAGTCATTTCCAGGTTTAGCTGCCCCATCACCATCCCTAGGAATCAAGGTGAGACCCAGGCGCCTGAATTCCCAGGATCCTCATTCTTGCCCTCTTTAACGTGGGAGTAACATTTGCTAGTCCTCCTTTCACTATTCCAATTAATCTTGTTGTCATTAACTGTAAATCATTTCATGACATGACATGTTACTGTATAAGAAAATACATATGATGACTTTTTTAAATATTCCTGGGACAAGTGTCTCAATTAGAATTATATGGATGCTGTCCAGCTTAAGGCAGACAATTCTCACTCAATTCAAAATTATATAAACAAAACAGTTATATTCCTAAGATTGCATCTAAGGAAAAAAATACATTAGGTGTAGCTCTTTGACTTATCGTGTGGACATTACTTCCTCAGTCAACTTTAAAACTGTTAGAACCTGCAGTGGTCCTTTTAATTTCATGTGGACTGAAAACAGACACCAACTGTCAGAAAGTTAAAGCTGTATTAGATGGCCTTGATCACATCAGTTCTACTGGTAGTAAATCAGTAAAAATTCTGGAAAGAGAAACAGGGAAAGTTCAAGGAAATTCAAAAGGAACTTCATCATAAAAAAAGAAAAAATGTCGCTTTGTTAGCTATTTTTGTTTTCTAGTAAATACTTGCCATCTAACTTTGTTATGCTTTTTTTTTTTTCTGATATGATGATGGAAGATTATATAAGCAAGATGAGGAAACAGAGACTTCAAGAAAAACTTGCAAAGTCTTGTACATACATATTAAAAAGTGCAAGTGCCAATTTTCTGTAGGTTTGTGATGAATAGAAATTTCTATAGAATTCAAATTTTTGTAGAATAGATGTTTTTATAAAACATCAGGAAGAATTGAATAAAATGAGTCATAAATACTATCAGCAGGAACATTGTGTTTATATATCACAATATGTTCTTTACTGAACAAATTGTTCTATCACGATGGTGAAAAACTTGAAGAAAAATAGCTTCAGATACGTGAGAGACAAAAGATGATATATGTTTACGCAGGAATGATAAGACAAAAATCAAGGCTGCAGAAAATAGATAGGAATTAGAACACGTTTTTTAAGAGTCAACACCATAAAGCATCGTATAAGTGCTAATTTTTCCTCAAAACTTAGAAAATGCTCCTGGAAGATAAATAGCTACTGCTCACATGCATAAGGGAGCAAGAAACACAGAGCCTGTCAGATCACTATTTCATTTTCAAAAGCACTTGTTGCTAAAGAATGTAGAGCCTCCTTACCAACACACCACCCCAGGTAATGGTCCCCAAAAACATTAGGAATTGGAGACTGATGAACTGAGCACTGCAAACTCCTGAGATAGCCATACACTTGCTAGTCACACAGGGTAAGAAACCAACCAAACCAGTCAAGGACAGAAATGAAAGGTATCTTCTTTCCTCTCCCCTGCAGTTTGGTTTATTTTGACGCTTAGTTAAATGAGGGCTATTGAAAGAAACGCTTTCACCCAGAGGCACTCAGCAAAATAGCAACTGAAGAGAAACCTGTTATTTTTCTGTACCCGAATTTGAAATAGATACATCTTAAAGAAGATGTTGGGTTTTATAATTTCAGGGGTCTCAAATATAAATAATGTGATAACACACAGCAATCAAACTTTAACACTGCATATTTAGAGGTATTAAAACCTTCTACAGAAAACCCGTTCATGCAGAACACATGGCACCTGACCAAAAAAAAAAAAAAAGGGGCATGATGTAGAAGTCCAGCAAATCATAAATGATCAGGAAATTACCAAGGATTACTCATAAAAAGACGAAAAATAAAAGAAAAAAACCCAACAAGACAACAAAACAAACAAACACTGAGGATATACTTTATTCATCATTGAAGCCTGCAAATTGTCATGAATACAAAGTGACCAGCATTGGTTGGCTCAGGCATGTGATAATAAAACACAGAGTGCAGGCCTTGATCAAAGAGTATTCTCTTACATAGCCACGGAGGGTAACATCTCTAAATGCTTAATGAAGTAATTATTTTCCATTAATATGCTTAATTGAAGCTTCCAAATTAGAAAAAAAGTCTGGTTTTTTGACAACTGTCATTTTGAATCTAGTATTTCCAGCATTGGTATAATAAAATGTATTCTTGACACAGAAAATGGGACGTGCAAAATGGAAAACTAAAAAACAATCTCAGTACTGAAGAGTTTGGCATCCACTAAGAGAAGCCACAGCAGACATAGATGGCAATTGTTGATAAGAGACCATACAAAAATCAACTGGCAATGATTTAAGCAGAAGAAAAAGACTGTGTTAAAATTAATTTTGACTTCTGAGCTGGGACTGAAGAAGATGCAGTTAGGTGCCCTAGGGGATTATAGGACATGTGCAGGTTCTACACAGAACTGGATGGTATTTCCAGCAGCCCTGCTATTAAACCATGAGCCCATCAGCTATTAATCAAGTACCTAGTAGACTCTCTTCCTTCACCTACATTATGAAGGAAGGAATTTCTGGTGATGGGAAACCCCATATCTAATATGAACTGTGACTAAACAGCTGGGCTGTGTATCTAACTCACTCTAGAGCCCTGGAGGGTCTGCAGTGTGGTTGCACACTTGGGACATGTGAAGATTCTATGCTTCCTTTGCACTGAAATTTTAATCCAGGCTGTGCTTAATTCCACCTACTTGGAAAATGTCTCGTCCAGCAGGCTGTGAGAAAAACACACCAGAGCACTTTTACCTGGAAGTGATAAGAAAAATCTCCCTATGCAATATCCTGGTGACAGAGGTGCTCAGGACATCTGTGTCACATCACTGCCCAGTTAAAATGTGTATTTGAGGTTCAGTCCTTTAAATCCCAGATGATTATTTATTCATTTATCTGGCAAAAATCCCTAGCTCCCAGCCAGAAATGAAGGCCTGGCTTTGTTTAGGCACCAGATGAGGTTCTCAGCTCTGAATCCCCAATGAAGGAAAATGCTTCTCTCTGACCTAGAAAGAGGTATGTGGCTCAGCAGCACTTCCTCCAAGGACAGCTTTGGCTCTCTTGGCTCTCATTTCTCCTTGAAATTTTGTTTCTGAGACAGGCCTTCCCCTGCTTAGTCACATGCCTTTTTGGGGGCACGTGTTGTACCACGGAGCCCCATCAAGGTGAATACTCTGAAGGACAGCCTAAAAATTTGATAGTGTGCAGTATGTCCTAGAGTGCTTGCTTCTTTCTCAGCTAATGAGCAGCATTTTTCAAGAGACACTGCCAAAATATGCCATTTAAAGTGATTTACATTGCTAATGAAAGGAATGCCAATGAATATCGCATTTTCACAGCCATCCAAGGCATGGTTTCCAAGTGTGTATAAGGATAGCACATATCAAAAAAATGTGCTTGAAATATTTCTAATAGGAACACAGAGTCTGAATGTGACCGCCTCAACTCCTGTAAATAACCTTTCATTGTTTAGACTTTTATTTATTTGGGATTTTAAATTTAACTTCTAGACTTCAGGGGGAAGGTCATTCCTAACCAACCAGAACCTCTTAAGTAGGCAGCTACTTGGAGATCAGAAATGCCTACAAAGTTGTAGCTGTGTAACAATCACCTGTGATAGAAATCAAACATTTGTTTCAAACCCTGTAATTCTAACTGACATACAGAATGTTAATGACTGACTAAGGAACAAAGGCAATGGAAGCTTCAACAAATCCTCATGCAAAATTAATAGGCAACTTGGAATGAACACGTGAAATTAATACAGAAAATTTTTACTTGTACCTGTGGTTTTGCATTTGTATGTGACAACGCTTTTCAATCTGTCTTCCTTGTTCAAGGAAATGTGAGTGAAATGGGGGTGGGGAAAGGCAAAAAAACCATGCCTTGATGCTGGGAATCAGCTTTTTAATTCTCACTCTGACACTCAGAACTTTAAGCGTTATTACTGCCCCAAAAAGAAACCCTGAAAAATAATTTCAAATTTCTCACAAACTACTTTTTTCCCCACACTCTTTTTTGTCTGGCTGAAACTATATTATATTAGGTGCAAGGCTCACACAATCTGCATTTGTGCCTACATAGAGATGACTATATATTACCACACATGCACAAAGGCCTCACAATTTATTTACAGTTGGATGGCACTGAAATTAGATGTCAGCTGCCCAAGCATTCTCATCATCAGAATGACAGCTGGAGTAAAGGAATTGCTGGTACTGTTTAATTGTTTACCACAAGAGGCCTTTAATAAAAATAAATGAAGATCCTGTGCTCTTGGCAGTGTATAAAGGTATTACAAGATTCTTCGAGATTTACATTTACCAATATTTTGTTAATTGTTGTTCTACTTCTGTCTTAGCTGGTTGCATCTAATTTCACGCTTGAATTCCTAATATAATTTCTGAGCTTTATTAGTAATGATCTGGTTATTAAGAGACATATGGCGAATTAAAAAACCCAGTAGCTTGTTAAAAAGGGGACCGGATGTGCAGTCTATTGAAATCAGTGGAAATTTCCCTTTGACTATGGACCAAGTTCAAGGGAAGCAGCATCTCAGCTACCAGGAATGCTGGTAACTCACCACCTTCCCACTGCCTCCCTCCAGCAGTGTCCTGAAAGCAGTCCCCTGTCTGTTGTCTGCTACAGTTTTGCAATCTCACTATTAGAGAAGGCCATTCTATTTTGTTGGTTTATTTATAATTGCAACAATTCTAAAGCAGCCACATTTTATTTTACAATATTCATTAACGATTCATTTTTGCCCAGAAAACTTATAAGTGGATTCCAAAGGTCTACCTATTGCCAACACTTAGAATAATTTCTTGACCTATAATCAACTTTCCTCCATTAAATCAATATTTTTATTCCTTTTCTCCTAAAGCACATTCATGTCAAAAGCCTGTGATATCAAGCAGTCATTGTTACTGCAGTGAAAAATGAACATGTATTGCAAAAACTGGGAACAAGTGTAATATATTGTACCACTAGTATGTGTCAGTCACAGAAGTCTTACTTAAGATCCCAGTGTAGACATATATCCTTTATTGTTCTAACTTAAAAACATAAATTCACCAGAGTAGAATAAGTTCCCACAACCCTCTTTACAGTAAGAATCAGATTTTAAAAGCATTCCTAGATAGATTTTCAAAGAAATTTAATTCACCACCGAAGACCTTTTGTCTTTTTTATTTTTTAAAAAACTTTTTTAACTTCATTTTTCTTCAGTAATTCAGAGCTCAACATGCGGAGCTTTTTAGGAAATGTTGCTAACTATGCAGCAGTTTTACAGCTCCCAAACTACTTATTAATAAGACAGTCATAACCAAAAATTAAATTTGAATCAGTATTTATTCCATTACAGCAGCACCATATATGCATTTAGATATGCATTACAGAAACAGAGACACCGAAATGCCTGCCCCCAATTCCTTTTCATACCCTTTCCTGGGACTTCCAAAACTACTGAGGCATGTTGATGACAAAGACCTGGTTGAACTTGGCAGAGACTATTGTCAGGTGAAACTGCAGGTAACTAAAATATTAGAAAGTGCTTCTTTGGTTAAAATGATACAGAATGACCATACAGAAATGGAGCAGATGATGGAAACAAGCAGGACACTCGAGGCTGTGTGCCTGTGCAGTGCAAGCACCAACATGGAAAACAGGCACACGAGCGTGGTGTCATGAGCAGACACCAGATGTGAAATGTCTCTGCCTCAGTGATGCCTTTTAGCACACTCCTGCTCTCTGGGGACACACAGCGCCCCATTTTTCACAGAGGACGCTCCTTTGACTTCACCAAGGGGTGTGATTAAATTAGCAGGGAGTTGCTGATACTGCAAGTTTGGGCCCTCACCCCACTGCAGTGGCTTGTAGCCACGCTCGTGCTGCAGCAGTGTTGATGGTCCTTCACCATGAGCTTGCATTGCTGTGTATGACACAGCCCAAGCACAGACTTGGTCTGTAAACAGGCTAATTTGTGTCTATGGAGGCAACACACAGCTTACTGAGGCCTTTACTGCAGATTTCCATCCACTGAACTTGTGGAAAAGGTGCTCTGCTTTTCAAAACTGCCCTCAGGAACAGCTTCCACCTGAGAGCTGAATGCTGCTAGCAAAATGAAGAGTATGGCACTGCCTGAGGCAAGATAACAGACTTAAGAGAAACTGTGTGGTCTTGACACAGAACATTTCCTAAAATGTAGGTATTTCTGAGGAAAAAATCATTCATCAACCCTTTTAAACCTAAAGATGTCTGAAATTAATGTAAATTAATTTCAGAAGCCCTCTGCCAAGCATAGTCACTCCAAATGTTAGTGAGGGGAGCATACAATAGCCTCTGAAAGCAACACTGGTGTAATATCAGGGAGGCTGAGAAGGAATTAGATAGCTGACTTTGAATGCAGCCTGCAGTGTGCCCACAGTCCATAGCCACACAGCCCAGAACTCCCCCACCAGCACACAGAGAAGGAAGGAGGCCAATAATGCAGAAGAACGGAAGAATTTCAATGCAAGGACCTGCAGGAGGACTGGACTTCGCCCACTGCATGAGGCGCCCTTGCAGAACCACTTCACTGCTCTGCAGACTGAAGACCCGTCACATCAGGTGAGATGCCGGGGCTGAGTAAGGCAGCCTGGTCTGCTTGCTCTATAACCACCAGTAAAGCAGCCTGATCTGCCCATGTAACACCCAGCACAGCTTGGAAAAGGTGACAGGTGAGAGTAGTGGGGGACTCTCTTCTGGGAGGAGCAGAGGCTGACCTGATGTACTCTGTAGAGAGGTGTGCTGTTTATTGGGGGATCATGTCAGGGATGTCACCGAGAGACTAAGCCTAGTATAGACCACTTATTACTCAGTGCTGTTGTTTCACATTGATGGCAGTGATACAGACAGGAGCAGTCTGAAGAGAGCCAAGAAGGATTACAGAGCCCTGGGTACGAGCTTGTCAGTTCTTCTGGTCAAGGGAAGGGGTTTGAAGGAGCCGTCTTCCTCGTACGAGAGATGTGGCAGTCCTCTAATGATCTTCCTAGCCGTTACTGGATCCTCTCCAGCAGTTCCCTGCCTTTCTTGAACTGGGGCTGGACACACTACTCCAGACATGACCTCACCAAGGTAGAGGGGGCAGGATCACTTCCCTTTACTGGCTGGTCACACTCTTTCTATTGCATTCCAGGATACCATTGGCCACAAGGGCACACCAGGACACACTTTCCCTGAAAGAAAAAAAAGCTGCAGAGCAGCTTTCCATCAGGTCAGGCCCCAGCCTGCACCAGTGCATGGGGTTGTTCTTCCCCACGTTCAGGACCCTGCATTTGCCTTTGTTGAACTTCATTAGGCTCTGCAGCCCATCCTGATCTCACACAGCCTTCGGGTGTGTCAACCACTCCTCCCAGTCCTGTGTCATCAGCACACTCGTCCCTCTATGCAGGTCACTGATCAATAAACTGCACTACACTGGATGCAGTACTGACCCCTGGGGAGCACTGCTGACTACAGGCCTCCAGCTGCACTCTGCACTGCTGATCACAGCCCTATGAGCTCTGACAGCCAGTTCTCAACCCAGTTAGGTGCCACAATATAAAAAACATGTTAAGCTATTATAGAGCGTCCAAATGAGGGCCATGAGGATGGTGAAGGATCTGCAAGGGAAGTTGTGTGAGGAGCAGCTGAGGTCACTTGATCTGTTCAGCCTGGAGAAGAGAAGACTGAGGGGAGACTTCATTGCAATCTTCAGCTTCCTTATGGGGAAAAGTAGAGGGGCAGGCAATGATCTCTTCTTTCTGGTGACCAGTGACAGGACCTGGCTCCCTGAGGTGCTGATCTGTCTTTCAAGGCACAGCAGGGCACTTTGCAGGCTCTCAGCTTGTCAGTGTAATCCTATAACTTATTTACTACACAGTGCTTTTAAAATCCATCAAGGAAAATCTATTATGCTTTAGAGAAAGGCCTCATAAGAGTTTGAATGCTGCAGCAGCCTGTACTCCAGTATTCAGGCAGTTACTTGCAATGTGACCAGCTGTTTTTCAAATGGCCACAGTCTACTGTCTCTGCAGGAACAGCATCTCTCATGTCTGCCTCCACCTTGTCATGTGCTCAAACTGAAGGCGGCTCTTATAGCACTCCCTTCAGCTCCTCTGAAATGGATGAGCAGAAAAGCATTTGTAAGTCTCAAGAGATCACAGGGAGAATGTAAACACACAGAGAAGTAATCCAGAGGTAAAAAGGTTTCACAGCATGTAACTCAAAAGGGATGCTCTGAGTCAGAAAATGGCTGCTACCTAGACATTTTGAAATTAAAAGTTGACAGAAAATTTCAATTTATTGTAAGTTAGGTATAGGCAGAGATGTATTTTCTTTCACAGATGCAATAGCAGAGCAGCATCTGAAAGACGAGATAGATCTAGTATATCTGCTCCTGATGAAGTACTCATTGAAGTATTAGCCCAAGTGAGCATAAAAGGCTGTCTTCTCAGCCCCACAGCTAGGAGAGGAAGCCTGAAGTACCTTTGCCACACCAAAATTACAGACTCACAGAATACCTGAGAGTGGATGGCAGTTCTGGAAAGGAACTTTTCCATCCCCTTTGTTCAGAGCAGGGTCACCTATGGCAGATTGCTCAAAGCCATGTCCAGTAATATTTTCAATATACTGAAGGCTGCAAAGTCAACACTCCTCTCTGGGAAATCTGATCCAGTGTTTGATCACCCTCACAGAAATAAAAATGTCCTACATAATTCCAAGTGGAAATGCAATTTGTGCCTATTACTTCTTGTCCTGTCTCTGGGTACCACTGAGAAGGGTATGACTTCATCTTCTTTATTTTCTTCAATCATTAGGCAGTTACAGTTTGATAATATTTCCCCAGAGCTTTTCCTTCTCCAGGATAGACCCTCTCAGCTCTCTCAGCCTCTCCTGGTGTCGCTGAATGCTTTAAGCCAAGCATCAGTCCTCTTAGTGACCCATTGTTAGACTCTATCTAGTATGTCCACACTTTTATTGTACTGGGAGGTAACTCCAGCTGAGTCTCACCTGTGCTGAGTAGAGACCTTGGATACCTTGCACAACCTGCTCCCAACAGTCGTAATGCACCCCAGGATGTTTTTGGCCTTCTTTGACACAAAGGCCTATTCCTGGCTAATGGCCATCTCATCATTTACCAGGACCCCCAGATTCTTCTCTGCAAAGCTGCTTTCTAAGTCAGCGTTTACTGATGTCAGAGGCTATTTCTCCCAAGGTGTAGGATTTTGCATTTGCTGTTGCTTAACTCACTGGGTTTCCAGTTCACCCATATATTTTAAATAGCAGCAGAAACAACTGGTGGCAGAAACAACTGGTGTATCATGTACTCTTTCCAACTTTTTATCATCTGAAAACTTGCTGAAAACTCTGGCTCATCACCCAGGTCATTAATGAAGATGTTAAATGGGATTTGTCCCTGTATTGGAGGGAGGAGGTGGCTCGTGTTCAAGGATGGGCAAAGTATGAAATGAATAAGGGAAAGTGGCAAAAATCTAGCCTTTAATCAGGTCTCCTACTATATAATTCATCTTTATACACATCCATTAATGCAGCCAGTTTGTGACAACAATCAGTCTTTCAATGTAAGTTTTGATTTCTGTGGTCTGATGTTCTGTGACTGAGACTTACTCTTTGTACTTTTAGATTGTATCCTAAACATCCATTGATAGTCAAGAACTATTTGACTTCTAAGACCGAAGAACAGGAGTACTCATCCCAGTGTGCCCAAATGTAACACGCTCTGTGACAAAAGACAGAGAAGGCAAAAGAGGCCACCCAATCCTTTCCCCACACAACCCTTTGGAGAGCCAACCAACAAGCAATTTGCTATGGTATCAACAAATCAATTGGTTGAAACAACAGCTGGTGCTGAGGCCAAAAGGTTGCAAACTCAGAGGCCGCAAAGATAACTGAGCCCTTCTGCAAACAGAACCAACCTGGGGAATGATCAGGGAAATTGCTTGAAAACCACAACTGGTCTGAAACAAAATCCTAATGTAGGCACAGCCTAAAACACAGACAGCAGAGACAGAATTTGCTCTGTCTCCAAGAAGATGAAGTAACAAAATTAGTCTGAAACATGTGAGGGAACAAATCTCTTTTTCCTTAACACCTTAAAATCATTTGTCTCTAGGAATAAGGAAGTAGTTTCTGAGGGGAGCAGGATAAGAGTCTAGAAAAATTGACAAGTGTCAGCTACATATATAAAAACATATATAAATATATATGTGCACACATACATGTGTGTCAATCCAAATGCATAATTTCAGTCTTTCCTCAGAGGTCATAAAACACAGGCCATGGAAGTTCTTGATCTTTCTGTATTGTAAAGAGACACATCTGGTCTTTTAGACTCAGTTTAGAATTCTCTGAATTAGTGGAGAGGTAGCCTTGTCAGTTCAGTAAACACCTGATAAGACTCATATATTACAACAAAGCACAGCATTCAGAGGCCTGCCCTACTTTGCATGAAAAGCTGAGAACACAGCCATCAATAAGTATTTAACATTGCCTTGTAAGTCATTGATTTTTTTCCTTAAAAGAATCAAGGAAAGAATGTGAAAATAATGAGTCATGCTTACAAACTCTAATTGTTTCATAATGTATACAAATGTGCGTATAACAGCTCTGAAAACTAGGTTTCTATTAAAATCCCCAGTGGTAATAAAGATCAAATTTACCTCATTGAAAAGCAAATACAAATCAAATTAATGTACTGAATATCTTTAAAAGCCATTTTTACTTCTCACAAATGTTTCCTTAGACTGTTAAAATTATTTCAATTTGAAATGGGATACTTACCTCCTTATCAGCTGCAGATTTGTTATGGTAAGCAATTACAGAGTTTTGTGTCATCCATCAAGAATGCTGAATTTTCTCTCACTGTAACAATTCACATTTAATACAATTAGTGCAAAAGTAGCAACTGGTTGAATATTGAGCCCAAGAGAGTACAAAAATCTGACCTACGTTTTGTGCCCCATGACCAGAATGTAATTAATCAAATAGTGTTAGCGCTCTGGAGTACTGCAAAATAGCCCACTGCAATAATTCTTAGGATGCACCATGTTAGGGACAGGCTACTTCCCCCAGTGAAAAATGAGAAGGCAAAGTGAAAAACAAAATGCTTTTTGTCCCTCCACCCATGCTTGCAGTGGTTGCAGTGCCACCAGGGAGTGAGTGGGTGTCAGTCTGACAGGCTTTCCTTTTAGTGCATTCAAAGAAGACAGACAGTGACAAACTTCAGCTTTCACAAATCATGCATTAGAGCTAAATAATAGTGAAACTCTGCTCCTTTTCTTGTTTACCTTACATCCTGAACATATTTTCAGCTTGGCTAGATTTACTTTATTTTTTCTTTTAGTGAAGTTGACATGCTGATATGTTCATTATTCTAGTTTTAGGGCTGCTATGAAAACTATGAAACAGCAGAAGAGTCACAGTAAATTAGTGAGGATTGGTTTCACTGTACCATAATGACTATAACAAACACCACTGGGCATTGCTGTTTGCATAAAAATTTTATAAGAACTTCCATTAACTATGTGCTTCACATTCTCTTAGATTGCTCGAATCAAAAAGAGATCCATTTAGATATAAAATCAAGGCATATTCGGTTGGCACTAATTCTGTAGGAAGATCCGAGATAGGAAAAGGTTTTGACTCAGAATAAAAGTTTATTGTTTATTGGACAGTTTTTTAAGTAATTACTTAATTACTTTCTGAGCAGTTATTTACTCTCTTGATGGACTACCCCTTTTTACCTTACTCTTCACCAAAAAGTCTTTCGCAGTGTGACCTAAAATAGTAACTGTAAAACCAAGACAAGGAAGTGAAGCAACATATGCCTGCATGCTGCTGATTTTTTTTTACATACTGTTTAAACCTATGAGGGAGTCTTTCGTCTGCACTCTCAGTAGGTAGCCTAACACCATGGCAGAGGCATACAGCTCACAAGTGACACAACAGAGCACTGGTGTGAAGTGACACAAGCAGCTGAAAGGCAAGGAGACTTTTCTCTATGCCCTGCTCATGTGCTTTCTTTTCATGTTGCGGGACCTTAATTTAAAGGTTGATAAATCATGTGGTTAACAAAGAATCTCTGAAAAAGGATCTTGGACTTCAAGCAGCCAAGCTAACGTTATAGAAGAGAAACTACTATCTCCTAGTTAGTTCTCTACTTCTTTTGCCTTTTGAGCTGATTTTTACTGGAGTCCGGTGTCTAAATTTTGAGTGTGCCTGAGGAGGATTGTTTTACGGTTTCAAGCAGGCCCGCGTATTTTGTGAGAACATTAAAAGATATTCCTTCCACTGAGCATTACATGTGTTGGGAGGAAAGGGTTAACCAGAAGATTTGGTGAGGAGTGAATAATTTCACTCAAAGTCACCTTGCAAGTGGGAATACTAGGAATACAAGTGTGGGAAAACTCCACTTACTAGCATTCATCCTCTGCCTGTTCTGAGGGGAAGAATTCCTGTGTAGATACACTCTTACAGACATGCTTGAGCCTCCTGCCGGGGGATAGAGAACACGAAAGCACAGCCTTGCAATAAAGCGCACGTGGCAAAGCCCTTTCTACGCGGGGGCAGGCAGTGGGGCCCCCTCACTGTCTGGAGGATGAACGGAGCCTGACAGAGCTCTCTCCCTCTGTGTCTCTGCCCACCAGGATAACCGGAGCCTGACAGAGCCCACGTCCCTGTGTGTCTTTGCCCACTACAATGACCTGAGCTTGATGGAGCCTGTGCCCCGTGTATTTCTACTCACTAGGATGAGCTGAGCCTGTGTCCATGTGTGTCTCTACTGCCTGGTGGTGTTAGCAAGGTGATGATATAAATCTACTCTGCCTTCTGGCTGTGGTTTGGTGGTCTCCCTGGCTACCTGTATCTGTCAATTCACATACCACAAAATACAGGGCATGAGTTGTACCCAACTGATACAAAACTCTGAGTTTTCTTATATAACCTACGCAGTTACATGAACCTCAGGTGTGTACAGCCACATCCATGAAGACGATTCTTTCTGCATTTAAGCAGACATGTTATAACAGGCACTGGAAACTATTTGTACATGCAGCGAGTTATTTCTCCTTGTAATGTGTTATATTGGAGCCTGGTGACTACAAGTGGCTTAAGAAGCTTTTACACTATTTCAACAGACAGAACAATATTCAGGACTTACATGACTTGGACTTGCTCTCTTTTGAAGAACAGCCTCAGTCTAGAGGACGTGTGGGATATGGGTTAGAGACACTGACACTAGAAGCCACATGTACTGTCTGAGGCAGAGGGAAATTTGGGCCCTCTTAAAAGCAAAGCTTGTTTGACTCTTGACTCTGGCAATGATTTCCAGTCCTATTTCTCTGTTCCTTGTCTATAAATTCAGTATAATGACATTTCCTTGTTTCCCAAGTTACTCCAACGACTGTTCAGAAATTGCTAATATATTTGTTACATTGACTAGCCAGGAAAATTGTTACCTGTAAGACAAAAGAGGATGTTAGCAAAATACAAACTATATGTGAAGAACAATGGTATGAATGTTAGATGGAGTTGATTTTTTTAATCATCAGATATGTGATGTTGTACAATGTTCTTTCAATAGGATGTGTTAAGAATAAAATCCACTAACCAGTAAAGAGATTCAAGAGAAAATAAATCCCATGGGCAAGGAAGATGCCTTCTTAGTGTTTAAAAAAATGTAAATATCTCAACAGCACCCTTTAATTTCTAGGGCTGTATAACATATGCCCTATACTTTACCACACATTTTAACAAAAAAGTATTTTGAGAAAGCTGATTCTACATCACTGAAAAGAATCCTGATTAATTTTAGGATAATTACTAGTAAAATATTTTCTCAACATAAGGAAATGTTTGGCAGAAATTGCAGTGCATGGTTTTGGCACTGTTGTAAACTCCCTAAAGCAGTCACATGTGCTGTGAAAAAGGAGTGGCTCTGATATGAATAAAAGAAAATTTGTGCCACTTCCTTGAGTTTTCTTGGGTAAGGCAAATTGGAAATTATATCAGAATGTATGTGTTCTATTCATACAGAGATCTTAATCAACCTTGTTCTTATGTTACTATTCTGAGGAGAAAAAAAAAATTACTAAGAACTGAAAATAAGTTTAAGTATCTCATTTAAGCTCAGGTCTTTTCAGTTTCAGAAACCCCAAATCTAAATGCTATCTGTCATATCACTAAAACCCATGCCCATACTTGCTCCTCTAACAAGACTTTGATGAAGCCACAAAAAACTTTGAAGATATAAACCATCTGTTATTCACAGAGAGTGCAATTAAGAGAAAGGACAGCAATCTCTTCTGAGCTAATCACACCCAACTTCTCGGTTTTCACTGCACTAACAGGTCTTTGCTGACGCCGCCTTTTCAACACAGAACTATTCTGTCACCGATATGAACTGTGCCTGATACGTAATTAGCGTGGCTTGACTTCTATTTCACCCAGAATGAACACAACCACTATCACAAACACTCTAAGATGGGTTTATATAATTATTTTCCTGTCTTTACATAGCAGTATATGATTCTTAAAACAAAGATTTCCAGGCCCAAGAAAAATAAAGCTTGACTTGTTTTGGAAACAGACTATCTGTTTCCAAACAGATAACAGAAGGCATATCTTCAGATCATAGATTAGATCAGGGAAAGTTTGTTCAAATGGTTGACTCTGTGAATTCTAATTAAGTCACTAAAGTTGCCTGTAACACTTGTTTCTTGAGCTTGCACTCCAGTGTTCTGCTGACACAGCTGCAAGGAAGATACACGGAGTCCCTGAGCTGCAGGATCCCTCTTGGACAAAAACATTGATCAGCAAAACTCTACTGTTAGCAGAGCTGCTTATTTCATTCATTGGATGAGCATTTTGCAGACTGTATAGATTGAGACTGCACCTTTCCCATTCAGAGCACTTATCTGGGACACATCTCAGTCAACAGTCTCAGCCCCTACTTCAGTATGTTCCACAGGATTTTCTTTCATCCTGTTGCGCATGGTAGAAACTCGAGAAGCAAAACTTGCAAGACAGCTCTCACGTCACAGGAAAAATTGCTTCCTGTACATCATCAGTTAATACAATTGGATTTTCTTCTGGAATTTGGGTATAGACACTGCTCATCCGCACATGGGCCAGCAGAGCTATTAAGATGTTTCTGTTTCAGCATCAGTCATTTGGCAATGTATTTAAGGCTAAGTAGCATCAGTAAACCTTATGGCAATAAACAAAATTGCCAGATTGACTTTACACTTTAATTAATTACAAGGGCTTGGAAATTATCTTTACATCTTTTAGATGTAAGGCTAGCATTAAGTAAAGTAAATCACCATTAACTGTTACAAGAAGTTGATAACAAAAAGCACAGATTTACAAAAAATTAAAATTAATAAAAAAGGACATTTTTATAATGGAGACAGAAATGAATGAAAGGATGAGAGGCCAAGGAATCATGGAAAAAGAAATTTTAAATAAGAGAGTGGTAGTGGCAGATGCATATATTGCTATTTGAACTTTCAGAATTCCTTAAATTTTTCATTGCAAGGAATAAAGAAAGCTGACCACTGTGTATTCAACAAAGTAAGGAATGTCTATGTGGGGCCACAGAGTGTAAAGCAGCACTTTGCAATTTTTTATGCTGTATGACAAATAGAGGTCCCACACAACCCAAGATGTAACAAACTGGGAACAAACATCATTCTCCAAAAGTGACTGTAAAAACTCAGCTGTTTAAGGCCCTGCATCTTATGTGTCTCAAAGGCTGTAAATCACATTTGTTCAAAGCACAACTTGTTTTTTTCTGTTCCAGAAACATGGCCAGAAGGCTTCCTTTGGGATAAGAATATTCTACTGTTTTCCCTTCGGCTTATGCATCATCCTCAGGAAGATGATTCATTTGAATACATATTTCTGAGAATGGTAGGCAAGCCAAAAGAGTAGAAGTTTCTTGTAATACTAACTACTTGCAGAAACCTTTACTTATAGCATAATGATTCAGATCTGACTCTGAATGGTAGTGGAGCACCTCACCTGGCGACTAAGATTAACTGATGAGCAGAGTTAAAATGGTACTATTGTTACCATGGTTATCTGCTCAGTAACTGACTGAGCACAAAGGCTTGAATTTTGCAGCATGTACCTGAAAATGACTAGAACTTCATTTGACATACAAAGAGAGCCTACCACCAACTTTGAGATAAATAATAATAATTAACTTGCAGCAAGATGCAGTATAACACTGCTTCATGCTAACATTTAAAATCCAAATTAAATAAGATAATATTAAGAGCAGTCTTCAACTCCACTGAACAGCAACTTCTCTCTGGGGCTCTTCTTAGCTTGCTTCTGGATCCAAGGTCTGAGAACTGGAAGGAAATGTTTGAAAATGCCTTGAGCCTGTTATCTGAAATAATAAAACAATCTCAGCAACTTATGGCAGCTTTTGTTTGTAGAAACCTTTAGAATGTCACTCAGCCAACAAAGCAGAGAGGCCCCTCTACTACTCAGATTTCAACCAGAAAGCACCTTTTAACCTCAAAAATGAAACAAAACTGATAACCATCTCTTTGAAGCCTAATTGAAACCACTTATTGAATGACAGCAATGGCTGTCACACAATCCAGGCATGTCTGGAAGAAGCACACAAATGGCTGTCTCCTCACATACCAGCATTTACAAGTACTAGTCCTCCTTCCCACTTCTAATTTTTTGGTATTATTGGTCCATAAAAAGCACTGCACATGCATAAAATCAGTTTGATTTATAGTTGAATGAAATATTTCATTTCCTTCAATACAGAGCGAACATGCAAGGCTATGTTCATTTTGTGTACAGAGACAATACATACAAAATAAATATACCCTGGTTTCTGTATTACAGATGAGTATGCTGGGCTACAATGCACACAGAAGCAAAAGCAAGGTGCTTCTATCAGGTTTCGTGTCACCTGTTGCACTGCTGCCACAAATGAAGACTGAGTTTTGGCTGTGTAACTACAAGTTTGCTGACAGTTTTTGTTCTGGCTTATAGCAGGAGACAGAAGGGAATGTAGCCCAGCCTGCTGGCACCACAGTGTTAAGTGTGAGAGATAGTAAAGATACTTGTCAGCTGAGTGAACAGAAGAGGCTTGAGTGCATGCAGAAATAACACTGCCTGAGGAAAAAATTGGCAGTTTTACTTAAGAATTTTCCAGCAGGAAGAACACTGTATCACCTGAGACATTTCGCTGCTTTCCCCCCACTCCTCTCTGTTCTTCTCTTTCTCTCCTCCTTTTAACGCAGGGAGTCATTCCAGGGAATGCCATTTCTCCTAAAGCATCTTGTACAAGGACTGCTCTACAATGTCCACAGGTCTCCATATTAACAACAAAGCAGCAGTGGCTTTGACTTCGTGGCATAAGGGCATTGGATGCAAGCTTGTTCAGACAAACTGGCTGGTGCTCAGAGGGCAGGACTGGTGGGCACAGATGGTGATATTACAATCACAAAATCACAGAAAAATTTAAGTTGTAAGTGATCTCTGGGGTCTATCCAATACAAAACGCTATTCAAAACAGGTCTAATTAGATCAGGTTCCCTGGGGCAGTGCTCAGCTTAGTCTTGTACACCACCAAGGATGGTGATGCAACAGCTTCACTCAGCTTGTTTTCCAGTATTTGTGTGTCCTATCAGCAAATAATTTTTTCCTTTCTATCTGTTTGGAACTTTACATGTTCCAACTTATCTTCATCACCTCTCAACCTTCTGCTTGCATCAGCAAGAAGAGTCTGACTCCACCACATCTGTATTCTCTGATCATGTATCCACAGAGAGGAATAAGGCCTCCTCCAAGGCCCACACACTTAATCTTTAGTCTAAACAAGCTCAGCTTGTTCAACCTCTCCTTGTCCATCCCCCGGAATAGCTTGTGTATCCTTTGCTGGACTTGCTCTGTTATTCCCTGGTTTTCCTGCATTGGGGAGCCCCAGACAGGACACAATACTCCTGATTTAGTCTCACAAGCGCTGCATTGAGGGAAAAGATCACTTCTCTCAGCCTGCTGGCTGCTGCCCTGCTAATACACCTGAGCATGTCAAGTGCTGCCTTTGCTGCCAGAACACAACCTCGGCTCACGCTCATCTCGTCATCCACAGGACCCCCAGCTCTTCTACAAAATCTACATTTTCTACACAGCTGTGGGGTGCTGGCAAATTTGCAGAGAGTGCACTTTGTTCCACCATCAGAGTTATAAGGGCATGAAACCATACTGGCCTGAACAGCGATCCCAGAGGGATGCTGCTCATTACTGACTGTCAGCTGGACTGTGCACTCATCCCACAACCCATGCAAATAGTTGTAGGCATCAGCTGACTGCCTTAAAACACAGGGAATTGTGGTAAATGGCCATTGTTTGCCCTGAAAAAAAGAGTAAGAATTCAAGCTGCACCAGGGAAGACTAGAAAAAGGCTACCAAATGAACTGCTAAATGAATAATCCTGACCAAAACAGATGCACCAAAGCTGAAGGGCTTAGGGAACAGAGCTGAAGAATTTGTTCATAATGCCTTGTAGAGTGTGAGATTTCTTTACTCCAGCCCTTAAAGAAATCCCTTTGTTCAGTTCTATTGCACTAGGGTTTTTTTGTTGTACTTCAACACTGTTCTCCAATGTCACCATGGAATATAAAAAGTTAAGGTTATAATCAAAACTTATCCCTACTGATGGAACCTCAATCTTAGTATATGGCATAAACCTAATATATGATCTGAGAGTTCTACTTGCTGAAAAAAAATCTAAAATGAAATGTTTGAAGTATTTTATTCAATATTTTTATAACCGGTTAACACTTAAAGATTAGGAAGTACTTTTGGCTAAATTATTCCCCTGCACCTAAAGTTTAAAAGGAATACTTTTGAGTGCAACATTCTTCTACCGGCTGAAAAACCATCCCATCAGTCACTGATGGAATTGCATGCACTTAGTAATGGCTGGAGACTACAGATGCCTGTAAACAACTTAGCATCCAGTGTGCAGTCTTTGGATTCAAGGTATGGAACACTGGGATATACTGCTATCTGCATAAAAGCCCATGCATGAGATTTAGATATATGTAGGTAACTGTTTCAGTTATGTTACATTCGATATAATCTATACATTACTGAATGGCTTTCCATCATTTTGCTGTAAGGGCGTATATTCAAGCTGTTAGCACCAATAAAATTTGAACTAATTTAAATGAGGCCTATAGAGACAAGATGCTCCATCACAAAATGCAGTTTATATGAGTGTTCTTAGATGTTAATGGTTAAATGAGTGATGTCTCTTTTCCTCCCAAAACTCATTTGTTGTAGAATGGTAGGTGTAGTCACTGGGCAGCATTTTTATTTATCCTAGATTTGTTATTATCTGTGATGAGCTTGCTTTTCCCCAATTATAGTGTTAAAACTTAAAGTATAAATAAATAGCATACAATCATATTCTGGTTATTTTATTCTTGATGGATTTCAAAATAATGCATAGCTCTCTTTAAGCCTAATATTTGCAGGACATACCATGAAGCAAACAAGTAACCCTTCCTGATTATAGTCTCTGGCTGCCAAAGACAGTTTTATCACAGTTTTCTGGGGTACTGTCATGATTTGTTGACTTTCACCATCAGTACAGTGATGTTCTGGCATCACTCCCAGAAGCCAACAAATGACTTACAGGATGTGGAAAAAAAAAAAAAAAAAAGAAAAAAAAAAGAAGACAGGGTGATGTGTAGGATCTAAGTTAGAATAAATCTTTGGAAAAAACTTTGTTGGAAATCTCATATGCTGTGTCCCAGCCTCCACCAAGCCCTGATCAGCAGTATTTTTTGCGGATTTATTTGGACTGATTCACATTAAACTTGCTTCAGCCTATTTTGAAGTTTAATTAGCGATGTTGATAAATCTTGTGCACATTTTCCAATAATTGTAAAAGCAATTGTTAGACACAGAGTGCAATGCTATTGTAACAAGAAAAAGAATTATTACAGGATTTTTTAATGTAGAAAAGGTGCTAAAAGGATTCACCATATCAGTGACATAAAATGCCCAGAATATCCACCAGTTTTGTGATGTTCTTGACCATTTCTGTTACGTCCTTCTTCTAGCAGGCCCATCTCTGACATCAACAGAAGCAACCAGCAAACTGGGTCTATCAACTTTCAGTACTCAAAATAAACAAAACAAATTACCTAAAAGAAGTCCTGTATCTGTGACAGAAACAAGAGAGATTGATTCCCCCTGCTCCTCCTGCTTTATCGCTACCCTCATGACAGAGCCGCTTGGCAGCCTTAAATAGGACATGACATGCTGTCATCTTCCCTCCCCTATCCCTTTCATGTCCTTCAGGGAATCTCAACACAAATGCCTTATTTCAAGGAAATAATTTTTTTTCTGCCTCTGGCAATTTTCTTTGCCTTTCATCTACTCATTGTTATTGTCACTTTTGCTCTTTTCATTGCGCTTTGGCAATGACATCAGTGTTTCATGTTACTACCGAGAAACTTCTCCAAATACATGAGGAAAAAAAGGAAAAAAAAAACCCTAGACAACAATCATTCCACTTGATGCAATGAATTTTTTCACCTATCACAGCTGAAATGATGAAAAAACTGTTGTAGAAGACAGAACAACTTCTGTAGGATCTGTATGTATCAGATATTTGTATGTCTGTCTTGCACAGGAGTATTAAGGACAGAATAAGAGAGCAAAAAGAGACCCAAGCAGAGTGCAGCAATGAACAATATGTAACCTCATTAACAATCATGGACTTGAAATAGCCAGAGTAACCTCGACCATGACATATGGTGCTCTGTGCTCAGTGTTGTCTGCTGTAATAACACTGCCTACACTATGGAAGTTTACCCCAGATATGTCAGGTTTTGCCACTTATTAACAATGCCAACTTTCTTTTTTTTAGCAAGCTGTTAAAACAATGACAGAAGACCAGTAAAAAACACGACTTCTCTCACAGAACACTTCACTGTCATAGACCCAAGCTAGAAAATAACAGCTATACAGTACTCATCTTCTCAAACTCCAAATCTAAGAGATGACATACATGAGATACTTCCATTATGATTAATGCAGCTCTCACTGAAAACAAAGACCCAGTTGGAATATTTATTTATGGAGGATCAAAACCTTAGGGATTTGTAATGTCCTTTTTTTTTGTTGTTGTATTTGGATTTTTTTATTCTGTGAGATTTAAATGTGTACAAACAAAACGGGAGATTAAAAGTCTAAAGACGCAGTTTCTCACTTTCTGGCTCAGCGGTTATCTTTGATCTAGCCCACACACAGATTACACAGTGTTTAGGGACATATACCACCTTAAGTCATGTATGCAGTGGTGAATGAATGAATGTTTTTTCATGGCCCAAAAGCTTGTTTTCTGATGTTATGTGCTAAGATTAACATACGCTCTATAATTTCTCTGTGTGCATTAATTCAGTTAAGGTTTCCATTAGGAGTTCTGAATTGTGTCCACAACTTCTTGTCTTTCAAAACAAACATAAACAAAACCAACAGCCTTGAACTATACCATCTGTAATCTTATTTGTCTGGGGGGTCTGATGAACAACTTCTTGCTACTGGAGAAAAGAAAGGAGATGTCAAAACCATTCTCTAGGATCTTTCCATGTCATTCATCATTTCTGCTGAGGGCACCATTATCTGTGATATAATATCAAAGGTCCAAGTGAATCAGTGAAATTACTTAAGTCCTTCCTGGAGGAGGGTATTAGCATAATTGGTATTATGCTAATTATTACCATTTAGTTGGTAAAAGGCACACAATGCACTTCCTTCATCATGTCCAGCTGTTTTTTGGCATTTTTTTTGGTTTCTTTTTTAATATTTATCTTTTTTGATATTTAACATGCAGGAATCAGCTGAACTGAAATATAGTTGAGATGCACTGTCTACAAATATTGGTATGCGTTTCTGTTGCCAAGACGACTTAGCAGAGGGTGAAGACAAATTACAGACAAAATGGGTATTGACTAGCAGATGTTAAAAAAGCAAAGTTTGCAATTGCAATACAATCCACTTTATCATAGAAGGTCCAGATGTGAATTGATCAGTCTGGTACATATTTAGGAACATTTCTGGTTCTTTGTAAGACCAGCTCTAATGCTGCTGTCCATCTTCGCGCTTTACCTAGATTTCCTGTTGCAGTGGACAATGACCTGGCAACAGTTACTGCTCACATTGCCTCTTGGCTGAACCAGAGGAATGAATATAATTGGATGTAAATCTTCCAGCACTTGGAAAAAATTAAATGCTATAAAACACTGCAGGCCTCTCCTCAAAAATACAGACTGCATATTTGGTGCAACAAACACAGTAAACCCATTATTAATGTTGACTTTGCAGAGAAAAACGTGCAATTCAAGAAGAGCCTGGCCTAGAACCCCAAAATGCCTAACTGCCCACATAAAAACTGAGATCTGCAGTTATTGTTCTCTGATGCACAGGAGCTTTTTAAACTTCAAAAACAGATCTCTACTTAGAACCTCTATACTGCAGTGACAAAACAGGAAACAGACTGCACATATTTGGCTTTCTGAAGAAAAGGTGTGTAAGCATGAATAGTGGTCATACTCAATGCACCACCCACAGAACATCTCATATTTTGTGATGTTAAGATAATCAAGAAGGTGATTCACAGTGCTAAGTATGCAAGCACTGTATACTGATTGTTGGGGAAAAATCTATAAATTCAAAATTCACAGCATGTATTCCTCCTAGAACATAGTCTAGGGCCCTATTAATGCTCTTACAGTTCCCTGATTTAAAAAAAAAAAAAAAAAAAAAAAAAAAAAAAAAAGGAAGGAGAGGAAATGCAAAATGCAAAATCACTAAAGAAATAAATTTGCACACCCAGTTCTTGGAGAGTGTTCAGATAATGCTTGTAGCTCAGACCGACCATTTGTAAATAAACACTTTCTGTTCCCATATTGTAACAATTCTTTGGTGTGAACAGAGGACTTTTGAACAGCAGAAATTACTATCACTGAGTATTCCCGGAGCAGTTGCATTTCAAAATTTAAAAGTTTAACATCTCATTTTTAAAATGAAACACTTTTTCTTCACCGAACAATGTCACTTATACAGTAGAAAAGAATGCACACGTATAGAAATACTGATGTCAGTGTAAGAACTCAAATTTTGAAAATAGAAATATTAAGCTTAACTCTTAATGACATGCACCAAGGCATGGAAGTGTGCTATTTAAAATAAAATTTACTTTGGTGCCAGTCCAAGGCAAGGTAGGAAGTAGGCTGAGGTAAACAGAGATATAAGAAATGCAGAGATTTTAGAAATATACCAACTGCTGTGTAAATATACATCAATATTACGTGTAGTGATATGAAATACCACTTAAAAACAACCCTTTGTTTTGTTCGCTTCTGCACACAAGCATGTATGAAATAATAAGACTGCAAAGAATCAGACAGCAAAGTATACTCTGTGCAGTGGTCAAATGTAGACAGGAGAACCAAATTTTGCTGCTTAACAAAATTCTTCCAGTGCAATGCTGGTATTTTTGAAAATCACTTAATTGCCTACCATTGGAATAGAGCTCTATCTTAATAATGCAAAGTGAAAACAATAAGAAATACTAGTGAAAGGAAATCACAATCCACTTTAGAGTGAAAATTTAAAATACAACTACTCATGCTTGCTGAAAATCAGTTTATCTATATAGGATTCTATTGATCCTACTGAAGTTTATGTAAAACGCACAATGTTCTAATGATTTGAATGGACTGTGCTTTTTAATTTACAATGACCTAAAATGGCATTAATGAACATTACTTCCATGTTCCCTTGAAATCTCAACTCTTATACACAAGTTCAGAGGTACATCATCTGGGATCGGCACACACAGTAAGATAAAGTGAAAATATGATAGAATACACTTTCTTTAAGTGACACTAACAACTATTTGCAATTCTCCTGAGGGATATTTAATATATAAAAACAAGCTTAACTTTCATGTATTTGTACTCATAGTGTATTTCAGATAAGTGGTAATAGCTTAAATGAGAATTTAGCAGGGAAATTAATTTCTCTAATCTGCAGAGGAAACATAGCTTAGGAATTGCTTGTGTCAATCAGGTAGTATCCTTCAATTTCAAAGTCCCCTTATTTCAGGACTGTACAGAATTAGTCAAGCAGCTTTTTCTCCACCTCCCCATACTTAGTGCATACCACTACCAGGCTCAGAATAAAGAAAAGATGTAAGAAAACAGTTCTTCTTTTATGGTAAAGCAAAACTTGCTCAGTTATACAGATATTGGAAGAAAAAAAAAATCATGGTTTTATTTTTTTATATATTTTCTTCAATTTATTAATAATCTTTTATATTTGTTTATTTATGGCTTTGAGCAAAGACAAAAGAAAAAATCTAACTCGTCCCTGATCATACAATTATTGTAAGAACCAGATCTATAGTCTTCCCAGCAGCAGTAATATCCAACCTTTTTCATTAATACATTTCATCTTGTACAGATGTGAGATTTCATACTTATGGGCCTACTTATGTACAGAGAAAATAGGTCACTTCTGAAACTAGCAATGGACCTTTATATTACAGGAATGTGAGTCATTTGTTTCTTAATCTAAGTATATATACATTCATACATACATATATATATATACGTATATAATTTTATACCCTGTACCATTTTTTTTAATTAACATACAAATCCTAGATATTGTCCACTCTATTACAAAGTCATTAAAAATTATTTATGGTTTCACTGAAAGACCATGTGAATTAATATTTCTTCATAGTGCTTAAAATAAAATAAAAATATATATAAAAATATTTTGCTACTAACCCCATTTCTCCTATTAAATGTAAACCTTAAACAGTTTTCAAGATCAGTATATGATCTTAATTAACTGACAGAATTTGTTAGCATTAAAATAATATAAGGGGTATTGTACTCATAAATAAATGGTCTTGCAGCGTATCCATAATGTTTGAGACACTTTTTTAAACAATCATTTCCCCATTTCCACTCCAGGTCACTTAAATTAATGGCAGCAGCATGTAAGTGGGTTAATTACATTGATCTTTACTGGTGAATGTGAGTCAGCAAAAAAAATGGAAGATTTTTAAAAATTTTATTTGATGTACTACTTTAGTAAAAGGTATAACAGGCAGCATGGGTTCAAGCTCTGTTAGCTTTAGAATATTTACTTGGCTCTCAAGTACATCTGGATTCACTGCATTACGTAGTTTGTGATGTTATTTAATTTTTCCATGCATCATTAAACTCAGCATTGATGGGAAAGAAGAACTCCTTTGCATTCACTTCCTTAACAGAGTTAGCTGGGTTTTCAGGAACAGAATATATGCTTGTATCATATCCATAATGCTGATTTTTCAGTGAGTTAAATTATGACACATTTAATTTCAATCTCTATTCAATGTGACAAATTAGGCACAAATGATTACGATTTTTTTTTTTTTGTGGATAAGATAATGTGAAGGTTTGAGCAAACAAAACAAAATGTTCACAAAACAGTATGCTTTAACCCTGCTTTCTGTCACCATTTCCTTTCTGTTTTGAAGACATAAAAAATAATAAACCTCATACCTATGGGCTATGTTTGACACTACATGCCTTAGGATATACTAACCATTTAATTACAATATACACAGAGCAAATCGTGCATTTCCAGACAGACTTGATGCTATATTATATTTATTTTTGTAAATTAACACCACAGTCAACTACAAAACTACAGTGAAGACACAGAAAGCACCTGAAAGTCTAAATCAAGCTGTGGTTTACAAATAATCCTTTAAATGAAAAACCTCACTTCTAGACTTAAACCAGAGATTCAAAGTCAGCATTATAGGAATTTTAAGGTAGACACAATTAATGAATGGTTATTATTTACTAAGATACCGTAAAGCCTTTTCCTACTGACCAAACCTATTTTTATTGTCTTTTTTTTTTTTCAAAGCATGCATGGAATATTCTCAGATGCTATTGAGGGCAAGAAGAAAAGTGATGGTATTGGTGAAGTACAAGCGGTTTGCAGGATCAAGCGTACAATTTTGCATAAAACATTGCATGTAAAAGTAACACTGTAGGTTTTAAGCCATTGCATTACAATTTAACAGTTGTGTTGCACTTAGCTTTAACAAATTTTAAAACTGTAAATTTTGAAGTGAAAAGCGGAACCTAAATTCCTAAACAAAGACCTTGCAATGGTACACCACACAGCAGCTATTTTTGCTTGGGTCTAAAAAGTTATTTACAATGGCAATATTTAGTCTTTGAAAAGTCTTTAGCAGTGTGAAGATCAAAGTCCACCCAATTCTCTTAGACAACAGAAGGGTTGACATGCCATGAGGTTACAAACTATCCAGAGGAGTGCTAGTGCCTCCCTTTACACTGCAGGTGTTTGCAATATAATTCTTTTCCAATCTAAATTCCAATGGATGGTGCTAACATATGAAATGCAATGTGAAATCACAACTGAATTCTTCACAAGAAATTAACAACGTATATGCAATAAATGAAGTAACAAAGGTTTCAGAATATCACTCAGTCAGTGGTATGCGTTAAATTGATTTTTTTCTTTTTTTTTTTTTTTTAATATACTTGTTTGAAGTTTGTCATTGTGTTGACGATTTCCCCATGAAAACAGCCAATCCCATAAACAAAGAAATCTGTTAGGCTGATTTTAAAGTCAACACACTAAAAATAAGTAATATTAGAGCTAAATTTAATCTTCTGTAATGGTTGCGAAAAAGGAAGACATGAACCCAAACAAGTTTTTTTAATTGCTTTTATATATATATATTTAGATATATATATATAAAACTTTTACATTCGTTACATAGGGCAAAGCTGTCTAAATTATTTTTCTCATAGTAGACTGCTGGGGCACGTTAGGAAACAGGCTAAAACAGTTCGGGGGATGGTGCTCGGTTTGTTGCAAGTCTGTTGCTCACAGTCACCAGGGATCATAAGTTTGAGGCGAACCGCGGTTTGTCTCCCTCGGGCTCTGTGCTTAAGACTGTGGAAGAATCCCTTTGCAGCGGCGCTGCGGGCGGCGCGGCCCCGCGGTTCGGGGGGATGGCTCCCGAGGACATCTGCCGGAACAGCGAGACCCGCTGCGGCACGGAGGCCCGGCCGGCTGGGGGCACGCCGGGGCCCGGGGCGGGCTGCGGGAGGGAGGCGAGGGACTCGCCCACCGTGGGATGAGGCCTGGCGATCAGCGTGGAGATTTCGTGGGGTAGGGAGGGCTGCGAGGCGGAGAGCGGCCGCACCTCCCGCGTCAGGTTGGTGTTGTGGAGGGCCTGGGTGCTCTTGTGCACCTCGTTCTTCTGCGCGGCTCCCGGCGGCTGCTGCTGCTGCTGCNCATGGAATATTCTCAGATGCTATTGAGGGCAAGAAGAAAAGTGATGGTATTGGTGAAGTACAAGCGGTTTGCAGGATCAAGCGTACAATTTTGCATAAAACATTGCATGTAAAAGTAACACTGTAGGTTTTAAGCCATTGCATTACAATTTAACAGTTGTGTTGCACTTAGCTTTAACAAATTTTAAAACTGTAAATTTTGAAGTGAAAAGCGGAACCTAAATTCCTAAACAAAGACCTTGCAATGGTACACCACACAGCAGCTATTTTTGCTTGGGTCTAAAAAGTTATTTACAATGGCAATATTTAGTCTTTGAAAAGTCTTTAGCAGTGTGAAGATCAAAGTCCACCCAATTCTCTTAGACAACAGAAGGGTTGACATGCCATGAGGTTACAAACTATCCAGAGGAGTGCTAGTGCCTCCCTTTACACTGCAGGTGTTTGCAATATAATTCTTTTCCAATCTAAATTCCAATGGATGGTGCTAACATATGAAATGCAATGTGAAATCACAACTGAATTCTTCACAAGAAATTAACAACGTATATGCAATAAATGAAGTAACAAAGGTTTCAGAATATCACTCAGTCAGTGGTATGCGTTAAATTGATTTTTTTCTTTTTTTTTTTTTTTTTAATATACTTGTTTGAAGTTTGTCATTGTGTTGACGATTTCCCCATGAAAACAGCCAATCCCATAAACAAAGAAATCTGTTAGGCTGATTTTAAAGTCAACACACTAAAAATAAGTAATATTAGAGCTAAATTTAATCTTCTGTAATGGTTGCGAAAAAGGAAGACATGAACCCAAACAAGTTTTTTTAATTGCTTTTATATATATATATTTAGATATATATATATAAAACTTTTACATTCGTTACATAGGGCAAAGCTGTCTAAATTATTTTTCTCATAGTAGACTGCTGGGGCACGTTAGGAAACAGGCTAAAACAGTTCGGGGGATGGTGCTCGGTTTGTTGCAAGTCTGTTGCTCACAGTCACCAGGGATCATAAGTTTGAGGCGAACCGCGGTTTGTCTCCCTCGGGCTCTGTGCTTAAGACTGTGGAAGAATCCCTTTGCAGCGGCGCTGCGGGCGGCGCGGCCCCGCGGTTCGGGGGGATGGCTCCCGAGGACATCTGCCGGAACAGCGAGACCCGCTGCGGCACGGAGGCCCGGCCGGCTGGGGGCACGCCGGGGCCCGGGGCGGGCTGCGGGAGGGAGGCGAGGGACTCGCCCACCGTGGGATGAGGCCTGGCGATCAGCGTGGAGATTTCGTGGGGTAGGGAGGGCTGCGAGGCGGAGAGCGGCCGCACCTCCCGCGTCAGGTTGGTGTTGTGGAGGGCCTGGGTGCTCTTGTGCACCTCGTTCTTCTGCGCGGCTCCCGGCGGCTGCTGCTGCTGCTGCTGCTGCTGTTGCTGCTGCTGCTGCATGAGGGAGAGCTGCGAGGCGGTCGGCGAGGCGTACTGGAAAGTTCGGCCGGCCAGCGGGCTCTGTACCGGCGGGCTGCAGACGGCCGTGGTGTAGGAGCAGGGCGACAGGATGACAGCCTGCTGGGGCGGCTGCGTGCTGGGCGAGGGCGAGTGCAGGTTGGTGTGCGAGAGGCTGCTGGTGGTGTACACGGGAGGGGACTGCGTCCTGCCGCGCGACGACGAGGCCGACGTGCTCGAGTTGAGGGCTGGCGTCTGCTGCAGGCTCACCGGGGCGATGGTCTGCACCATCTCCCTGTCGTGCTTCACGATCTGCTTCAAGATCTCGTTCTCCTGGTTGTTGAAGACGCCGGTGTTGAGGTCCTTCTGGAACTTCTGCAGCAGGATCGAGTTCTTCTTCCCTTCACAGAGAGGCAGAAGAGTTAGTGAGGCTGAGGGGCAGGGGCAGAGCCCCGCTCTAGCTTTGTGTTTCAGCACCCATCCCTGAGAGCTGTGTGTTGTGAAGAACCTCAGCAGGCACCGGGTGGCTGATCGGGGCACTGCTCGGCCGCCAGCCCACGCCAGGCCGGCACTGCCGCAGCTCCCCACGGCCATGCCCGCATGCCGCCGGCGCACGGCCCTGTCCGCACCGCGGGCCTTCGGGGCACCGCTGCACTCCGACACCTGGCCTTTCTCTGCCCCCTCACTCGCAGCTTACTGTTACTACTGCAATTACATGTACGAACCATAATTTCCCCAACAACTGTCAGAAAAAGTCATCGTGCTCTGCATCTACATCATCTTTCTCTCTCGTTGCAAAAGCATCTGAATTTCCACTAAACAGGTCCATATTTTAAAAGTACATCTGCCATCTAGCACATTTCTGGGAACTAGTTACTAGACATCAGTAACCAGTTTGTGAACTAATATGAACTCATGGATAATGTGACACCTGCTTGCACAGTAAAGACTGCTGTACACTGTGACCTGATGTCTGCTTGATGGCTCACAGTGTCTGTAAGATGTAGACACTATTCTGTCTGTGTCATCAGATGCACAGGAACACAATGGCACTCAATTGCCTTTTTTTTTTTTTTTTTTTTTTGATGAAACACTGCACTTCAGATGGGGTTGCTACTCCAAGAACAGACTGGAGTTTTACTGCTAACATTTTTCAAGTACATATTACTGAGAGTTGGACTGCAGTTCAAAAGAGTCTTGAGAGACAAACTGTAGGCGTTTAATGCAGTGAGTTGATGTGGAGAAATCCTCAGACTGAAGTTTTCTTGTGAAGTTGAGGAAACACCACAGTTTAAGTGATTTTTTTCTTTTTTTGTTGCACAGCTGTGTTTTAAAATCAGTATCAGCCATGATGATTGGAGTGCAATTTTCCTGACCAAAGAATGTATATTTTGCACAGTATTAGAGAAGTCCATAATACTGGAACAGCAAGTTCACACCTCGTGTTTTGATAATCTGCCATACCCTTCTGCCTTTCACTTGCATATTCTTGGCCTGGTTTTCTGATTGCAGGCAGATCTGAGCAATGCCAGTGTGCAGCCATCAAGGCTAGCAGTGCCCATGTTGTGAAGAAAATGAGAGCCCTGCTGCAAAGGATTAATTCACTTCAACAAACAAGGGGTTTGTGAGTGCTGAGAGGCTTCAGCTCTTCCCAGCATTATAGATGTCATCTGTAAGCAATTTATTTAGGAAAATGTCATCTACTGCTCGTGACACAGCATAAATCCTATCAAGTGCTGAAGGCAGCAAAAGAAATCTACAGGATTAATAAATAATACTAATGATAATTAAAGTATGAAAAATAATCCTCAGAGGAGTACAAGAGCTTTCTAAAACTCGGTGGTTTTTATTATTTAAAAGTGAGATGGCAAAATTTCTTGTCTGCGTACATGTGTTATTTATAGATCAAGAAAACATTTACTGCAGTATAACAGAAAAAAGCTTCTAAAGAGGGGTATTTTATCATGCAGCTCAAGGGAAAAAAATGCGGAAGGGTTTTAAGAATTAATCATATGCAAAAAATAAAATAAATACCTATTCTGTCAAGTCGATCAATTGCCACTGTTTCAAAGGCCCTTCTCATCATGGGGTACTCTTCCAGGACCTCGTTGAAGTTGTCCACTGAGAGGGAGTACAGGCGACAGTACGTGTCTGCTCGTACGCTGGCAGTTCGACGGCCTTTGGTCAAAAGGCAGATCTCTGGGGAGAGAAAAATTCAGCACACACTAAAAACAAAGAAGTTACTGAACCATGTGAAATTTTAAAGTTAGAAATTGACTCAGTGCTAACAAGTAATAATTTAGTACTCAGCAGCAATTTTTCTATTTCTGCTTACATAATGTTGCGGGGACAATTCTGAAGGTATTTGATTCTATTTTTGCTACTCTTGAAAAAATAATTCATGTCCTTTAAGAGCCCTGCCTATAGGTTTTCTGAGTCTGAACTCTGATTTTATCAAGCCTTTTTTAAATAGTGCTTCAAGTTCTAAGAAATGATCCATCAGCTGTCAAACACAGCTTGATGACTTTGATTAACCAAAGTGCTGAATTAACCTAAGAGATTCTATTGATTTTCTTTTAAATATACAGCTGCCATATAGAGGACCAATCCCTTTAATCATTCACCAGATTTACTAAGCAAATGCAATACATGATATCATGATGTAATGATATTTTAATATAAGAGCTGTTCTGAGAAACAATACTTTAAGCATGAACGTGCCTTCTGTTTCCTTGAGATTCATGTCCTAGGTATTTTAGGAGAGAAAACTTAAAAAACTTGACTTTTTTTTCTCATTAGATTAAAAATTGGAATTCATAAGATTAGTCTAGTAGCCTTTCTCTACAAGTACCCCCAACAGGAATTCCTTATTCTAGAACACTGGAAACTGAAGCCATGTGCAGAGTCCCAAGAGACAGCCCCAAACTTTTGATTTCTAATTCTCAAACCCACAGTAACAGGGTGACTGCATAGAGTCCAAAGTGTCTGAGGCTAGTAACAGCAAAACATATGGGGTAGAATATTTATTTGTGTATTTAGATTAAAATACAGAAAATTACAAAGTTATTTGCAAAAAGTAGAGTTTGAGTTGATCCCCTTTTCAAACTGTGGAGTAAGAACACAGTTAGAAATATCAAGAATTCTTGAGCTCAAGCAGAGTGAGTGTTTCCCTACTCAGTTCCAGCAGTCAAGAGGTGCAAGTTCATATTTAAACACGAAAGTAGAAAACTGTCTCCTGCCTTGCTTTTTTGTCCATCACAGGCTCATTTCAATCAAACTATCGTTTTCAAGTGTGGAAGACCAAATAAATAATCCTACAGACTTCAATTCTATGAAGTACCTACATAGTTCTTTTTTGTCTGTTTTTGTTTGTTTTTGTTTTGTTTGTTTGTTTGGGTTTTGTTGTCTTTTTTGTTTTGGTGGTTTTTTTTGTTTATTTCGTTTATTTTGGGGATTTTTTTGTTTGATTGTTTGTTTGGAGTTTTTTGCTGCATGTCTTTAAGAAATATATCTTTTCTTAATCTAGAATATGAAGAATCTTGATGGTTTTTTGTCTCATACTTCTTGTTGAGGAATTTCCACATGCCACCTAACCCTGAAGGCTTAGGGGATAAGATGCTTAAATTACAGTGGATAAATCAAAGTAAATTAACATTGGACCTGTGGTAGCACAGAATGTACTTAAACCCCAACAGCTTTGGGGAGAATTTATAGAGACTACTGGGAGAGTAGAGTAGAGCAGAGAATTTATAGAGAATACTGGTAAGAGTCTTGACCTAAAGTCCCTCACAAAGCTCAATGCCCATGAAATAGTGACAGTTTACTGTAAAGAACCAGCCAGGTATAACAGAAGTCAGTCCTTTCCTCTTCTCACTCCTAGCTTAGCCTGACCTCTTCTCCTTAGATTGAACTCACGGCATTTTAGTTACAAGTGAAAAACATTTTGCCCAAAGGGAGCAGTTAAATCCAGGCAATACCTGTTCCATTTCCTAAGATGTTCTCTAAGTCTCACAAAGAAAAAAGTTTTACATGATGTGGTTGAATTTAGAGAAAACTGTCTGGAAACTGTGCGACTAATGATTACATCTTGATTTTCAGCTCTCTTCTATTAAAATTGCTGCAAACAATACAAGACACATAAAGAGGTGTTTTCTGCTACACTCGACAAATACTTGAGTTTAAAAAGCATCAAATGCCCCAAAGAAAACAAGCATCTCCTAAATCCCTATCATTCTGCAGAAAGAATTAGAGAAAGTACAGTTTTCATCATTAATAATCTTGACCACTGTATTGTAGATTGCTTAATCAAGAAGGATGGGAAGAAACCATAAGAGACAATGCTAGATTTCATCACAGGACAATGAGACCATGGAATTCGTGGATATTACTGCAACAAATATAACTACTTTTTTTTCCTTCTTTCATCTTCTATTATTCTTGTCAAGTAAGGTGAATGGAAAAAAATCAGTGAAAACTACAGTCTGCAGACTCTTGTCAAACCACAACTTCTGGTTGAAGAATACATATGTTTGGAAGGCTTTTAATACCTGCAATCCTACTAGTTTGATAATGTAATGGGTCAGAAAAGATATGACAAATGTCCCAGTGCCCAGAAACTGGTCAGGGAGTGCGTCTGTGGAGCCTGCCTGCTCAGAAAGCAAGGAAAGCTTTGTGTTCTCAAGTCCAGTTGAATGGTCTCATTGAAAAGATGAACTACAGTTTTCTTACAGAAAAAACACTGTGTGATGAATACCCATGTACTGCATTTCCAGCAATGTTTCTTGACTGATTAGAACTGTATTATAGTCCCTGACACATCATCTATATTGCCTTGTTATATGTATCGATAGCATCATTTGTAGTCTTTCCACAAGACTAAAGTGTTTGTTGATTGTATGTGTTAATCTATCAGCTCTTTGTTTGGAACAGACCCTCAAGAGTAATAGGAAATTTTCCTTACCTGGATCAGAGAAGAAGAACACAGAATATTGAAATGTGTTCCCATCAAACATTTGTATTCATTTAAGTAAACCAAAGTGTTTGTTTTTCATGAAAAGAACGAAGTAATGAAAATATCCATGACATACTTAAAATGAGTCTTAGTGGCATCAAGTACACCAGGTGCCCTTAACAATTATGCTCCCCTTGATGTTCACTTGATTTAAATAGACTAGGAAATACAATAATAGCATAGGAGTGTGTAGTGAAACACAAAAGGCATAGACTATTTTTAAACAGCTTGGACAAACAAGGTTCTCCATTAGCATAAAAACAAAGTGTCAGCAGCATATTACTAATATTCCCATCTGCATTTGGCATGGTGCATTGCCTTCATGCTGACACTTTCAGTGTGTCAAATACTACTATCTTTACTTTCAAAACAAAAGAATTTCTTCAATTCCAATTAATAATTATGTATTAGGCTACAATGAACCTGTAATTCAATTCTGAATGCAGATTTTACTTTAATTATTTAATCTCTTTGGACAACTGTTCCCTAGAACATTATGAAACAAATGTCAATCACTACCCTAATGAAAAGTGACTGTTTGAAAGCACTGAATGATGCTAAAAACATTCATTTGTTCTTACAGTTCATATTTAATGCAAATGTAAGTAATTCATCTGTGAAAATCATTATTCATGGCCTGCTTGGATCAGGTCTTTCCCACAGAACAATACAGCCCTCAAAAGAATATGGAAATGGGCTCAAATACAATGTACTTTCTTCTGTGAAGACACTAACTAAAAAGTGCAGTGATAGAAGTTTAAAGTGAGGCTTGTTCCAAAAGTTATAATAATCAAAACCGATCACCAACATATTGGTTGCACACAAACATGGGATGTGGTTTAGTGATGGAGCTGGTAGTCCTAGGTTAACGGCTGGACTCAATGATCCTAGAAGTCTTTTCAATCTAAGTGCTTCTATGATTCTGTGGCAGGATTTCAGCAAGAGCATCAGGTTCAATTTTTGGAACACCATGGATTTCTAAAGAAGCTTGCCCATACAGGTATCTTGTAAAAGAGGGAACGCATAGGTAGTATTTTACTATTGCATTAATGTGGGAGAACACTCTGCATAGAAATTCTGCATGCCTGAAAGACAGCAATGAGGAAGGCTGACTTCAGGAAAATCTGAATGAGTTAAGGTGACATAGCCCACAGGATGAATTTTAAAGAATTAGGATTAATAGGCCTTTTGTAAGGATCAAGTTTTGATTCCAACTTTCATTCCAAGGTTCATTGTTCTTATGGACTGTACTGATACTGTAGGTGATAATTTTTCCCCTCCCTGTTTGCTATGTGATGCCTAAACACCTTTTTCTTCAAGAAATCAAGTGCTGCTTATGGATGTGCAGGAGATTGATCACTACCACCATGTACGATGTCGATCTCTTCTTTAGTCTTTGTTGGATGGGTATGTATTGACTGGCCATCCTAGCAATATTTTCTGGTTTCCATTTTATACAGACTAGGAAAATGCTTCTTTTTACTCTGAGAATCAGTACAGTTTATCTGGGAATGTATACTTGTCCATTCATCGTCTGTGCATTTTACATATAAATTACATTCCAGATGTAATTACTCAACCTCATATGTCACATTAACATTTGACTACAGATTAAAATCTGCAGAGATTAAAATATCAGTATAAAGTTGCCTTGCAGACAGAATGTGTCCACCAACAGATAAACTGTGTTGATAAAGGTAAGTTATGAGTCCAGGAGTTAGAGTTCACTGAAGGACACCAAACCAGTCCTGTCTCCATGGAACATTTCTTATCTTAAGATGTTACATTGTATAAACAGAAAATTAATACAATAAATTACTGTATGCGTATCTTTGTCTTGCAAGGACACAAAGATCAGAACTAAAGCATAAATTCACTTTACTAGGTGCAGAAATTAAATTTTTGTAGTAATAAATAAATGTATTCAACAGTATTTTAGCTATATAATGTCTATATTAAAAGAAATTAAAAACAGCTAGCAGTTTTTATGCATTTCTGCCCCATTCCAAAGCTTTGTGATTTCCCATCATCTGTCAGAGTTTACATTACAGGGTCTAGTGAGATGTCCTTCCAGCTGAGGAACACTCACTACTGCTCAGTTCCTCAGCAGGAAACTTGTGTCTTCTTGCAGTGGGCATATAGATTGCTGTGCAAATGGATGAGCAGCTATGCAGGCTATTTGATTACTTCCAGCAGCAGAAGAAAGATGGAAAATCAAAGCAATTCAAAATCCTGGGTCAGTCAGTCTAACAGACTTGGGAATGTTTTCTGAGAACAGGACAGTCGATTAGAATATTGTTTATTTTATAAACAATGAGTTACTAAACTACTGTAGACAAAACTTAAATGTACAAGTGCTCTTTCCATCCACCCATCTTGTAAAATTTCAGAGAAACCACCATGAACTTCGCAGAGCCACCATGTTTAGGCTATTCTTATTTTCTAACAGCTCTTCATAACAGCAACTCCTTGGCAGGTTACAAAGATCAATAGTTCTTTACTTCTTTCAAGCTGCTGAAGTGGTCCACTGAGCAGAAACGAGCTAATGGGCACTTTCTTGGTGTGCCAGTCACAGCAAGGAACATTCAGCATGGGGCACTCTGTTCCCAGCTTTACAACACATAGTATGAGTAGAGTGGGGTTTTTTTCCCTTTAGGAAAGGACTGTATAAACTTCAAGCAATTAGAAAAAAAATTAGTAAGCTTCTAGGCACCCTATTCTTTCAGAAATTGAGTGATTTTTCAGTTCCATGTTGACCTAAGCATCTCCAATACAGAAAAGAGGGAGAAGCTGTTTTGTATGATAACATGTTACTTTAACATAAGCATCTGCATTTCTCTTTCCTTTTTCTTTTTTAAACTCTGGAAAACATGAAATGCATTTATATTTTTTCCTCTATTTTAATGTGTTCTTTTTATCTTTCAGGATATTATCACTAGTGTACAGAATAGTAAACCCAGAGATATGCTGCTTTTTATTATAGTTACTAAAATAACTACCACCAGGTCTTACAGTAACTCAGAATGTTGTTTGAGCCAATTAAATGAGTTTCAGTAATCTGTGTTCTAAAAAATTCAGTCCTACATTTAAGAAACCCTAAAAAATAGTCACTGCTGAAGAGGAACATTTCTGCAGCAAGGGAGAGAGCTTAAGGAGGAAGGAAAATGGAGTTAATTCCTGCCTTTTACAGCCAGATTTGTAATCTGGACCATTCCTAAAGGAAGCCATGCAAAACCTGCCGTTTTTGCCACCATGTTTACACTAAATACTGAATTGCAGACAAATTAGTTTGAGTGAGCAGGTACTGCCTGCATGACCTCTTCTTTTACAAACTGACAGCAGTGGTTGTCTGTTGAGTTGCTTTCAGATATCTGAGTTGGCCAGTTGGACAGACTGTTCACAAAGCAGCCTGAATACATGACTGAGTAGTAACTATTTTGAAGAGGGACTTAAAATGGCTGATTAGAATTAAAAGCAACTTCTGTAATAGCTCATCTTCAGTCTTTTGTCACTTTTTAAACTATTTACCTGAACCTAGTTTAAATGTATCTATCTGTAATTTGTGATAGCTGTTGCCCTTATTAGTCATTCTATTAAAAAACCCAAACAAAAAAAACCCCCAAACCAACCAAACAAAAACCCCATAGGTTAGTTTACCTGACATTTTTATTGCCTGTTTGTAGTAATTTGAAATTTGTCTCTGAAGACCGACATGTGAGCTCTCTGCATGTTCACTGTTTATCATATTTTATTTAAGTCAATATAACTATAGCAAAAGAGATAGCAAAATCTTACTTGGGGAAAAATTATTCCTCTGAAAAGAACTGCCTACATTTAATTGAACCAAACTTTGATAGAATTTATAGACAAATACTCATTTTAAAAAAACATTTAATATTTATTTAGGGTTTGCCAACAAACCTGAGAGTATATTCCTTTCTGTACCTAGCTCCAAATGTGTCTTTTATGCCACTTACCTAGGAGAAACCAGTTTCTTGTCTAAAAAGTGGCAAGTTATCTGACCAGGGACTTTTTATTTTCATCCTGACCTCTCTTTGCTTTTTTCCATGTGCAGGTACTGAAAATAGGTGTGTCCAAGTTTTCATGACAAGAGCAAACAAAAGCCAGTGACAGAAATATGGGATCACTGAGGTTGGGAAAGGCCTCTGAGATAATCAAGTCCCACCTTTAACTGAACCTCACCCTGTCAGCCAGACCCTGGCACTGAGTGCCACATCCAGTCTTATGAACATTTCTTACATCCTGCCTGTTTTCCAGTGTTCAGTCGAATTCTTCTGAGAAAGCTCTGTTAGAACAGAAGCTTAGGATAATTTTATGAAATAGAAATGCAAGTGCATATTTTATCTTTAATGCTGTTTATAACAGAGCATCCATACGATTTTCTTCTACTTTAGTAAAGTGTTCTGTCTACAAAGAGAGACTAAGATAGTCTATTTATTATTTTGTAGAAGCTCACAACTTCAATGATAATAATTTAATTTGCCTTAAAAAATAATAATTAAGCTTAGATTCTAAGATAATACGCCTAGGTACAGATTTGTATAATTCGTTTACTCCTACTTTTTTTCAGATGGATGCTTATTACCTGTTGAAAAAAGCCACTTAGTTCCTTATGTATTCAGTGGTATGTTCTTGTAATCTTGAGTTTGGCAAAAAATAACAGTTACAAATTAAACTATTCAACTTGAATTAAAGGTGGCTATAAAATATTCTTTATTAAACTTCTCTTTTTTATTAAATTATTAAAAAAATTATCAGAGACTTTCAGTTCTGAATTAAATATTTAGATTAAATATTTAATCTAAATTCAAATATTTAGTTAAAATTCTACTGTGTGAAATTGAAGGCACTTACAAAATCTTCTTCTGGTTTATCTGTGTTGACCACATTAGATTTCCAAGGCATGCTTGGTATTTTACTTGTGTCTAGTTATATAAAGTTTAAATTAATAATGTATACTGTTAACAAACTTGAAAAATTAGAATTTAAATTATATATACGTATAGATTGCAAGACTTATTACTCGTGTTATTATTATGAATACTGTTAAATTTATATTTATGTTTGCTAACTAATAAAACTCCTAAACCCAAATCAACCTCAACCTTTAAGTATAAAAGAGTAAGTTATTTTCTATCTTCCTAAAAATTCTCTTGGACTTTTAAAAAGAGTATTGGGTTTGAATAGCAAGAAGTCCTTCTGACTGATTATTATTTTCCATATAAAGTATGGTGTCAAAAGAACAACACAACAACTTCTTGTCAAGAAGAAATTATACAATATTATGAGGAATTGTAGCCTCAAAATGGCAGATTAGTCTGTGCCAAAAAGACATTTAATTTTTAGGCCCTCTTGCAGACAATATTTTTAGAAAAATGTTCTATACTGGTCACCTGAAAAATGTTTTACAAACGAGTTGGCATGGAGATGTGGAGATCCTGCTCCCTTAAAGCATTTAATTATATCCCTGCCATCGAGAGTACGAATAATAGCACCTCTGTGGTGCTGCTTATAATTAACTATCTGGATTATAGTATGAATATTGAAAGATTTAATCCACCATTGCCTTGAATAAAGAGTAGCCATATGCAGTACTTTTGCAAAATGTAAAATTATATATCATATAACATCATATTGTCTATATGTAAAGCACTTCAACAGATTTTTTTCTATTTATAATCAGTGTTATACTGCAAATCTTTTAAAGTATTCCATCAAAAGGATGCACCTAGAGTGTAACCAGAAAAAAATAAGTGGCAAAATATAATCTAAAGTGACTCAACATTTCCCATGGTATTATTTTCCACTGCACTGGTCTAAAATATACTGACAGTTACTGTTCCGAAAGGCGGAAAAGCTCCATAAATAATAGGTAGGTCAAAGAAGTTCCATCTAATTTGCCTTCTACAAGCTCAAGCAAATGCAAGATAGAGTTTATTAGAATTTCAAGTGCAGAAGGGTAAATGTTAAAACTGCATTAAATAATTAAAGCAAAATAAAACATTTAAAATTTTAAGTATTCTATGACCTACATGTTGCAAAAAATAAACCAAAAAAGGAAAGATGCTATAATATGTCTCTGGGACATTGTCTGGAAAGAAGGCAATGAGAATCTGCTTTCTAGATAAATTTGCTAGATGAATGATGACATGAAGCACAGATAGTGATATCTGCCTTTGACTAAGTAAAATAAAACATGTATTTGTGTCTTATTACAGTGCAAGAGACAGGCCAATACAGTTTCATATTCACACACAGTAACTCTCATATAGACACACCATAAAAAGATTTTAAAAAATCACATTCATTTCTTCATGTTCAACGTACCTGGAAGTTGATAGAAAAAAAAATTAGCAGTATGAGTTTTGGTTTGTCTAAAAACTGATTTATCTACTGACTCAAAGTGGCATGATACCATTGGGATTTTCAGTGGAGGGAAAAACAATGGGGAGGGGGATCTGCAATGGATAGATCAAGAACTGGGCAGCATGAATTGCTGCACTTACCTACTGGAATTAGGAAACTCCTTCAACTAACAAAACCTCCATGGGGCTCCCAGACCTAATTAAGAAAAATATATCTGCACTTTCTAAACACTCAGTTTGGATTTCCCTAGCAATATCGGCATTCCTTCAGCTCTAACACAATATCTGTTAAAAACAGAAAAAAAGGGGTTAAATTTCCTGGAACATATGTCTGGGCTGCTGCATGAAGGAAAGCCTATGTAAACACAGGTGGGAAAACAGATGGAGAAAGGAAAAGATAGCAGGGAGACCAGTCTTATCTTGTGTCCTTTGTGGTTGAGAGGAATTGTGCCAGTGACTACAGAAAAGAGCAGGATGAGAGCACAGAGAACAGTCAGGCCTCTGTCCACCAGCGAGAAAGCAAATGAAGTAACAGCAGTGTCCTGAACGTGTTCCCAGAAATCCTCCTCTGACTATGCTGTGCTGAGCCTTACTGGTTGGGTAGTTATTCCTTTCTTCTCTCTGAAGGCATGTCAGCCCCACTCTAACGCCACCAGTTCAGCATGGAGGCAGCTCAGCCCGTGCTTATTGGAACCAGGACTGCCGGTCCTGAGCCCCTCCTCTGACTCCACAGGGCTGGTGGCTGCAGGGGCACAGGACCTCATGAAACCACTCCTGCTCATCAAAGTCCTCTGCACTAACTTTGGGACCGCTTAAAACTCCTATGTTCGCAGGGCTAACAACCTCAGACAAGTTATCAAATGGCTGAAATCTGTTTTTCCCCTTTGTTCTCCAAGCAGGAGCCTGCAGTCTGTAGCGGAGTACGTGGGAACACCATCTGACTGAGTCTGGTGCGAGGGGTACGCAGAGAAGTGGAGGATCACAAGGTATCAGGGAGCAAAAGGCCTTTCCAGAAGGGAAAGAGAAATTGCAGGCCCTGATCTTACTGTGATTACTGAAGTACCCCTAAGAGCCACACATGGAGCCACCTGAGTAAGAGGAAGGAGATCATTGGAAAGGATTTATTTTATTAAAACAAACTTCTCTTTAGTTTATTACATGCCTGTGTGTTTGATGTGATTAATTATCAGAGATTTTGAATTACCGACTTATATAATATTATTATGGACTTATTCTGAAACAGCAAAAATCAGAATTGTTGCAGAGCAGTGGTATTACATCAGTTTCTATCAATATGTATTTGTATAGGTAAATTAGATTAATATTAGGCTTATTAGATACGTTAATAATTCTGCTCTGTAAAGCCCCAGTAAGTGATGAACTAATCTTTTCTATAAGCAAAAGATTCATATTCTTGTGCTTCATCCCGAAAGATGTCAAAGTCTTTGCATTTTGCCAATTTTATAGGTACAGTGAAGAATTAATCTATTCAGTAATTCCTCCTGTCACAAGAAGAGTAACTTGTAATCCAATCACCTGGTACTGAGAGAAAAAGGTTCAACAGGATTGAAATCTGGCAATTTCCTTCCTGCCATTTATTATTGGGATTATATCATAAATGAGTTTGAACTACCAAGATATTAAAGAGAAAGACAAATATGCGCTGATACAGAGAAAGCAAAAATGGGGGAGCTGTCATTATCCACTGCTGTGTACTTAACTTCCCATTTTCAGTATTGTAAACTATAGATATGCAGGACCATGGACAAGATGACAAAAAAGTTAAACAACTTTGTAATCACAACATCCTCAAAATACAATTGCTTATATTTTTCACCTGCTTCCTGATTCTTATTCTCCATCCCAGGAAGGCTGAGTTCAGGTGTGTTGATCTCAAGCTTTCAATTCAGCTTAACTGCAAACACATGTGCAGTCAGGTTTTCCTACTCGCTGTTTAAAAGGGATAGGTGAAAGCACCTTCCCACTCTTTGCCAGCTTCTGGAGGTTGTTCAGATGCGTGCTTGCCCCTTAACTTTTCCTCCCTTTCTCATCAGTCTCATGCCCATGCTGTTCCCCTGAACTCTCAGCTCCTCTGTCTCCTATTTATTTGCACCACTCACAACCTGACTCCTGTCCACAGAGTCCTCTCTCTGTTGATATCTATCTCACACTCTTCCATACGGTTTTGTCCTATGTGTTAACATAGTTCACACCATCCATTCCTTCTCTCCTCATCTTCATTCATGTTACTCACCCTACACTAGAAGGAGAAGATCATAATTCCTTGGATAAAGAATTGGTTGCATGGTCACATCCAGAGGGTAGTAGTCAATGGCTCAGAGTCCTGATGGACATCAGTGACAAGTGGTGTCCCTCAGACATCCATACTGGAACCAGTACTGTCTTCATTAATGAAATAAATTGAGGAATTGAGTGCACTCTCAGCAAGTTAACTGATGAATCCAAACTGAGCAGTGCTGTTGACACACCTGAAGGATGGGATGCCATCCAGAGGGACCTGGACAAGCTGGAGAAGGGGCCCATGGGAATCTGATGAGCTTTAACAAGACCAAGTGTGCTCCTGGGGAGGGACAACCCCCGGTATCAGCACAGGCTGGGCATGAACAGACCAAGAGCAGTCCTGCCCAGAAGGTCTTGGGGGTGCTGTGGGTGAGAGGCTGGACATGCTCCAGCCATGGCACTCACAGCCCAGAGAGCCAAACATGTCCTGAGCTGCACCCAGAGCCCCGTGGGCAGCAGGGGAGGGAGGGGATTGTGCCCTTCTGCTCTGCTCTGCTCTGGTGAGACCCACCTGGAGCACTGCATCCAGCTCTGGGGTCTCCAAGATAGGAAGGCCATGGACCTGTTGGAACAAGTCCAGAGGAGGCCAAGATGATCAGAGGGGTGGAACGCCTCTCCTATAAGGCAAGGCTGGGAGAATTGGTTTTTTCAGCCTGGAAAAGAGAAGTCCTAGAGGTGACCTAATTGTGATCCTCTGGTACCTGAAGGTAGTCTACAAGAAAGATGGAGAGAGACTTTCTACAAGAGCATGTGGTGAAAGGACAAGGGGAAATGGCTTCAAACGGAAAGAGAGTAGATTTACATTAGATACTAGGAAAAAATTCTTTACTGAGAGAGTGGTCAGACACTGGCACAGGTTGCCCAGAAAAGCTGTGGATGCTCCATCCCTGGAAGTGTTCAAGGATGAACAGCTGGATGGGGCTCTCAGCAACCTTGTCTAGTGAAAGATGTCCCTGACCACGGCGGGGGGAGCAGAACTAGATGATGTTAAACGTCCCTTTCAACCCAAGACATTCTACGTTTCTATGATTCTAGGGTAATTTCTATTGAGGGCAACCTTATTTCATCCCATGTGAGAAAACGTGTCAGTGTCAGTGGGAGAAGTTTCTCTTGTACTTGTAAAAGGAAAAGATGCCTCTACTGCTGTGCTGATAGTGGCAGCAATCCCATTCCTAATAATGGGGAACTAGGAGCAAAATTTCTAATAATGGGGAACTATTAGCAAACAGAAAGTAAAAAAATGAAGGAAGACATAAAAAAAATCCACTGATGTTTCAAAAAAATAAGATATAGTTCAATTAAAAAGAAATAAAACAGCTACAGAGTATTAAAATCCCATGATTCTTCACTGGTAGCTGTGGCTTTCATAATTTCACTGATGTAGAAATGACTGTATAACTGCACAGTGAAAATTAACTTTGTATATTCTTCCTCGTCTAATTCCTGTCCCTTTTATAAAAATGCACATGGACATATCATGTGAGGACAGGGATTCTAAGGAAGGCAGTAAAAAGTTAGTGATTTCTACAAATGCCAGCAAAATGGTAGGGGGAATATGGCCAATGAAAAATGACAGTACCAGAAACTGCTTTCAAATTCCTACTAGCACTTGGAGTAGATATGTGGGATCATAATGTCCTTCGACCAGCAGTCTGAAAAAAACCACTTATTGGGATGAAAATGAGCATTGTTCATACTGCTGGGCTAAATGCTCCTGCACACAAAGTTCAAGAAGATTACATTTATGAACACACATCAAGGTCAAGGGACGAAATGCTCTTCCCACAGAAATACCAAGAAAAAAACCACAAGATCTCTGTGGTTACAGTCTTCTATTTACTCCTTCCCTCCCAAAAGGAGAAACCAGTGAGCATGGATGGGGAAGGAGGCAGACAGTAGTCAAGCCCTGATTTTTCTACTGTCACCACTTCGCACATGCCTCAAAAATAAACAGAAAAAGTACAGCAGAAGTTTAGTCTGATTCATCTATTCCACTGGTGGTTACCCAGGCATGTTCTTTTTGTGAAGAATTACCAAGCAATTGTAAGGTTTATCTAGTTTTCTATTAGACCAGATATATAGGGAAGGCTGTTTTTAATTAAAGAAAAAAAAATAGGCAAGAGAATTTAAATGTTCAACATCAGTCTTCAAACCTCAAGATATTTCCTCTTTTTTACTGCAACTTTTGGTTTTCCAGGCTTTCATTCTCCCAACAGTCCCCATTCAAGTCACTCTCAAATACTGGTGATACTGCTTTGGTTCCTCTGAAATCTTGGCTTTTACACTAATTTCCAGTTCTCCCACAACTTAAGGGTTGTTGTTTTTTACCGGTAAGTTTTTTTTACCTAAATATTTTTAGTGATATAATGTTAGCACAGAAATATTTTACATGTTAAGAGTTTGAGAAATGTTTTCCAGATCCAAGGCTGCTTGCTGGTGAAACCCTCCACTGAGTTCTGGAGGTAAACCTACAAATCTCTCGAGAGTCAAGGCCCCCAGGTAACTCAGCTCTGGGACATACTTGACAGACAAGTTAGCATCTCTGAGCTGGGACAAGGAACTTTCAAACCATAAGACATCTAAAAGTTGAAAAAGCATCTGTTTAGGCATGGCACCCTGTCACCTGTGTGCCCTTTACTTGCTTCTGGGAGCACAAATGCTGATATTGATGTATTGTGTCAGACCTGGGAGCTATACAGATCTGTTGTTATAAGTAGCATCATCTTAAACAGAGCATCAACCTCAGATTTCTCATCTCTCCATTAAGCAAAAAAGTGGTTATTGGTCTTGGGATTTGAATGCAGCCTTGCTCTTCCAGTTTATTATTTTATCACTGTGCAATGTTTCTTGTGTCTGCTTTGGCCAAGAAGCTTTACTCAGATTCTGATACACACTTCAGGGAAAGTGAGCATTCTCCAGAGAAATAAGCATGTTAGAACTGTTTTTCATTTTCTGCTTTGACAATCCAAACCTTTTCAATTCATAGATATCTAATTTGCTGATTGTTTCCTCTCTTTTCAGCTGCAGTCATAGAATTATAAAATCATAGGTTTAAGTTATAAGGGACCTTAAAGATCATCTAGTTCCAAGCCCCCTGCCATGGGCTAAGATGCCGTTCACTAGATCAGGTTGCTCAGGGCCCAATGCGGCCTGGCCTTAAACACTTCCATGGATAGGGCATCCACAGCTTCTCTGAGCCAGATAGGTTTTTCTTCTCCTGAGCTGGAAATACACTTCTGGAAATCCACAATATATGGGGTTTTTCTACGACAGATCTAAACCACACCACTTTGGATCCTAGGGCATTTCCTTTCTCAGGTTCTCTCTCCCTGTGCACTTGCCCTTCCTCACCTCTCCTCACCCCTCCGTGCTACAGCAGCAGCTATTGCCTTCCATTTGCCCCAGCAGCTGTCAGGCTTTGGATACATTACCATCCATTTTTGTAACACCTGTCTCATGCCAGCTGCAGTTTGGATGGCCAAAAGTGCTTTGGTATGCAGTGTAGTAAGCTCTTGTAGTGTCTGGATATTGCAAGTAGCTTATTTTTTTGTCTGCATTCCTGTTAAGAAGGGTAGCAGATGAACAGGATGAGCTAAATAGTTGTTTGCACTGCAACAACAGGCTGACAGTTATGTAAAATACTTTCATGTGCAATCTCCTCTGATCCTCTGCTGGTTCAGAGGAGTATTATGGCCAGATTCAGCACGCAGGCTCTTGCAAACTCATTTTCATAAACTAGGGCACTGCTAAGCATAGAGGAGACCAAGACCAAGGTTGCTCTGTTTCTTCATCCTCAGCATTTACCTTTTCTTTCTGCTTAATCTCCTGTCTTCAGCATCTACAGATTAATCCTGTGGGGTAAGCACAAGACCTCTTTACCAAAGCGCTTCTACAAATACTGGTGATACAAATCACCTTGCAGAGGCTACTTCAGAGTGACAAGGTCTGCAGGCCAGATCAGGAGGAGTTGCTTTAGCATATTATTCTAAAATGGGATTAGTTAAGTAACTCTATAGCCCAATTCAAACACTGAGCCAAATTCACTTTTCTTAGCCTCCCCCTTCTGTATACCAACTAAATGGCACTGATTAGGCTTTCAATTGAGCATTTTCTGAAAGACATTCAGGTCAGTTGTGGGATCATTCATGGAATTAAACAGCAAATTAATACAATGACCAGCTCACTGCAAGTCTCATGGGCAGCAGTGGTACACACACAAATATTCAAGCAGCTTCTGAAAACCAGCCTTTCTGCTGCTTATGGAAGCAGACACCTATTCTATTGCACAAAGACAATTTACAGTCACAGGGAACAACTATTTTATATCATCAATTATTGTATGTAAGAAAAGCAACTGCTTTCATTGAAATATAAATATTCAGATGCCTTCATCTAAGCAAAAAACCAATTTTTTCAGTAGGATTACCAGATTAATTTAATTACAATTAAAATTTGTGCCTGGTTTTTATTAATACACATCTGTTAGAAAGCTACCTAGTCAGATAGAAAGTCCAATTTCTCCTAGTGTATATTGGAAGGATAAACATGGATGTGTGCTAGAATTCAGTGAAAAAGCACTAATAACATCTTGAAATATTCATGAATTACAAAATGTCCCAGGTAAATAATGCTCTTCTATTCACTGGTAATTTTGCAATCCTTACTATGATTTTTACCTTTAGATTTATGACTCAAAAAATTGTATTCTCTTAAAAATACTAATTCTATCAATTTTACCTTTAAAAAGCTATAAAATTACTGTAATTATATTTTTATTTAAATATTGTCTGTTAAATAACAGTGCTCTTAATTTAACATAACTTCAAAATTCTGGAAGGTCATTCCACATTTTTAATGGCTGTCCTCACAACAGTAAGCAAACTCTGAATGTTTTATTCAGAAATATTTTGCATACTCTTCACTGCAGTTTGAATTGTCTAGGCAAATGACTTTTAGCTGACTTACTCAGAAGTCTCTTTTTGTCTGTTATCTGAACATGTTTTGTTCTAGTGCATTCACTCCAGTGTTATAATTTATTTTTTCCTACTCACCTCCAAAGTAAGAGCCATCTGTCAGCTTCAGCTCCTTGTTGGATTTGGTGATGACACCAGCAACACCGTGTTGAATGAAATACATCTTCTTACCCACAGCCCCTTCTCGGATAATATAATCTCCAGGTTGGAACACCTCAAATCTCAGTTTGCTTAGCATGGCAGTCACAAAATTTGGGTCTGCATTAGCAAAAAGAGGCATTGTAGCCACCAGCTTCCGACAGTTGAAGTTGACAATCTCCTAAATGGGAAGGAAACATCATGATAATAATGGTCAATAAATATGCACCATATGATGGGCATTGAAAAAAAAAACTTTCTGCTTTCTTTACAAAGAACTTCTTTATGCTCATATTGGACTTTTCTGTGTCTCTCTGCTTACTTTATAATGTATTTTCATCTGTTTCTAGTGAACAAAAGTGCAGTGTGACTTGTATTTTTAAGGTTAAAGGTTGTCTTCTTCTGGTGACTTTTCATGTGTTATTTATTATTATTCCCATTGGAGTTTAAGGGGAAAATATGACAGAAAGATAAAAATTAAATAGGAATTACACTGCTTGACAAGATTGGCTGTTCCATTAACTATATTAAGTGATGAAGTTATGCAAGCCCTGTGTTTCCAAATATTGCACCAGTAACATCTTTCTGTTCTGAACATATCCAGTGATAATATAAATATACATTACAGTTAGCTAGTTGAAATCAACAGGAAAATTTCCTTCACAGTTTTTAATTCATTTTATAAACACAGAGACATACATTTCTGCCGTTCCAAGAGATGTGTATAAAGTAGACCCCTATATGCAGAAAACACTACTATTTTTCTAGGGCCTTAAGGGTTTCTCCTACCAAGGACAAACTGCATTTATATTTACAGAGCACACCATGAGAACATCTACATGAAAAGATTAGTACCAAAAAAAGCTGTAAATGTCGTACTTGCTTTAAATAAATAAAACCAAAACAAAACCCTATGAACAATTTCTGAAATATTTCCAAGCTCATTCTTGCAGACCTTACATTGTCTTAGGAAATTAACACGGTCAGTTGCCGTTACAGATTTAACATTGTATTGGAAAACTGAGAGTAATCAGTATTACACAGGGAGAGGGGCTCAGGCAGGCAACATCTACTGAGGTAGCAAGCCCAACATGAGAGGAAGGGCAAATATAATCCTCTGTATATAAATGCAAACAGAGAAAATAAAATAAAAATACAGCCAGCAGTCACCTAATTGCTTTGCAAAACTAAATATGCCTTTATTGTCAGTGGAGTACCCCTAGCATTTCTTACACTAATCCAAGTCTTCGAGACTGATGTAAAAGAGACATTCCACCAACCAGTGCTCTCACTCCCTTGACTGCATTCCTCCTGGAAGTGGCTTTTTCAACTTCCCATGTATCTGCTGTCTCATATATCTCCTATGTGCCATGCAGACAACTCTCTGAGCATGAAGCTCTGATATGCTTATCCATAGATCAGACAAATTCTTTTCCGTTCCCAGTCCTACAATGTAATATCCTGCTTGTAGACAGGATGGGGAAGTTCAGGTAATTTCACATCACAAGCAACAAAACCATATTGGGTTCTTCAAATCAGTTCCCTTGAATCTGAGAAAGAAGGGCAATCCCCCTTTGAAGGCAAGCCATTTGCTACTGAAGCAATTAACAAGCAAGTACATGAAGAGTGAAGAAAGTGAAGAGAATGAAGAAACAACCACCTTTCCCTGAGCAATCACATCTTTTCCAAATAAACCTAGTGGGACTTAGAAAAGTAAATTGGAACAAAATGTCTCACCATGCACCCCACAAAGTAGTCTCCCTTGTAAAAAAACATAGTAAATTTGATGCAAGATATCTTCTGTTTGCCTGAATCCAAAAATTATCTCAAGTAACAGCACTGCAAGTTATGAACTGCCAGATAGGTGACATTCAAATCTGTGAATACTGCTGAGTCAGTAAGTCGAGGGGTAATCCAAAGACACCCTCTACATGTATTCTTTATAATGCAATAAATATCATAATGAGATTCCAACTGGCTGTCTTCCTAAAGCATGAGGAGAAGCCTGTTTTCCTTCTTTTTTAAATTCTACATTTCTCAGTAAAGCTCCAGCCATCACCTCCCTCCCAGAGGAAAGTTATTTGCTTCCCCCACTGCTAGCAGTATGGTGGCATCCCAGGAGGAGCCCCAGACTACATCCTCCGCTCCCTGTGAGACTGCCTTGCTGCCATCTCCACTGATGCTGGCAATAAGTATTACTTGTCTTGCTCAGGGACTTTTCAGTAGGCTTGCTGCTTGTTTTCTGCTTCTGAAAGTGAATAGCTTGTCTGGCATGCCCAGGAGGCAGAGAAAGGAAATTACTAAAGAAAGCAAAAATTGACTGGAAATTATATAGAAGCTGGTGGGGAAGCACAGAAAAGGCTGGGAGAGTAGAAAGTTCAACTCCAGTCAAAATTAGGAAGAAAGAGTAAAATAGACTTAGGTGGAGTAGTACTACAAAAGAGAGAATGGGAGGAAAACAAAAAGAAGGAACACAAAGACCTAGAAAATAACAAACAGAAAAAAAAAAAAGAAGGCAGGAAGCTTGACTTTAAAAACATATCGAGAAATGCTGAAACGTGAGAACACAGGAACACAACACCTGGAGAATAGGTGTCTGGAGTGAAAGCTGAGAAGCAGGGCAGATGAAGTAAACAAAAGGGAAACTGGAAAAAAGTGCAAAGTTATCCGTAACATATAGTTAACAGTATGGTAGGAGAGACCAGGATTTACAGAGAAGGGGGAATTCAGACCTGGATGACTCCTTTGCACACACCCAGTCCTGCCCACGCAGAAAGGAATTCATCTCATGTGGGGAATCCCAACAAAACACACCCTTGAAAGAGGATTTTCACCCTTGAAATTTCATGTCCTCTTGTGGCTCAATCTTCTGCCCACCTTTCTCTCGCATTATGTAATATTTATCTGGTTATACCCCTGTATACACACACATTATCCTGCTCAGTCTGAGTTGCCTAATGAAGGTACCAACATAGCTATAAAACCACCCTGCTGTGGTAATTTCAGCTGTTATTCCTAGTAATGCATTCATTTTGTTGATTAGTTTTCTGTGAAAGTTTGTGCTAAAGTACAAACTTCCCTTATTTAAGATGTTAGAAGGTGGAAAATTACCGAGGGAGAAAGAAATGTGTCATTTTTAAGTGCTTTGTTTTTCTTTAAAGTGTTCTTTTATTTAAATATGAGATCATTCAGAGCAAGTAAAATACATTTCCCTAAGTCTTAATCACAGGCAGTTCTGCAATTTCAGGTTCTTGTGTATTACTTTAAATATCATCCTGGGGAGAAAGAAACAGTAAAGATTATAAAAGTGTTTTTATGTAACTCAGAAAGTGCCAGGAGAAAAAGTTCTGTGTTTTAAAAGAGAGGTAACAAAAGAACAAACTGACAAATTAAGAGTTGACATTTTGTACAGAGAAAAATCTTTCACTCATATTTTTCTTTTAATTCTTTTGAGCTAGACTGGAACCAGACTATGCTGCCCAATATGATATCTTAATTAAATGAGATTTTGTCCTCTACTTGAAGAAAATACCAAATGAAACCTTAGAAAAGGATCAGGGAAGAAAATACCAAATAAAGCTTGAGGAAGGGATTAGGAGTGCATTACATAGCTGAAATAGTTAAAGAGCAAGAATGATTCAGACCTACACAGAGCAAGTGTTGATCTATTCCAATTGCTGGTCTCTTACACAAGAATTAACTCAGAGGTGCAATGGTCTGCTTTATATAAGAGATTGGTTAGATAATTACACTGGCTTCTGCTCCTTTGTACAATATTGGGTTTATTACTCCTCTTGACCTTTCTGGATATTTTTTCAAACTGATGTTAAAATGTCAGATATTATCATTTTGTGTGGGTTCAATATTTCTTGATGGCTGCTCTGAAGCATCTCAAGATGTTATAGAAGCAGTCACAAGGCTGTCCCAGCTATGACTGGGATTCTCTGATGGCATCTCTAGAAGTTTATCAGACCTCTTTTCCAGAATATTTTTAGATGTATGTAGTGCTTTTAATTAGACTGACTGGAAAATCCTGTTGCTATAAAGAAGGAAAAGTTCTTGAAAGATCTGTATGCCTGAAAAGTTCTTTACTTTTTCTCAGTAATCCAGTTGAGCTAATAAAAGGTACTACTTCCATCTACAAACTATGTTCTTCTTATGTGTAGGGCATTTAGAAAAATAGCTTAGCTTTGTTTGGTCACTTTTACATATTATTGCAAAAATCTAGTGTGTAACTGTAACAATGCACTTTTTTTCTGAGTGTTCTTCCTTTATATTTTGCTTTCAAAGGATGCAAAACTAAATCAGTCTTAATTTCCTGATCGTTGAAAGGAAGAAATCACTTTACTGAGAAAACTATTTTTTCTCTTAGAAAGAACTCACAAATGAAAAATTACTAAACCACCATTAAGAGCGAACTATAGGAAAAGGCATTATATTTGGGGATTTGGGGCTGTTTGAGCAGGTTAGATATATTTAAACCCAGTTTTAAGGAGCTATATTCTGTATTTGTTCGTGATTTCCTGTAATTTTTTAACCCATTGGTCAATTATAGTCGAGTTTGGCAGAAAGGAGACATCTCACTGATACTAAGTTCTCACAGGTTTTATGACAGCAGGCAGTCAGGAGGACTAGGATTAGTACCCCACTGAGGGAATGACTACATCATTATCTAACAACTTGTTAAATGCCAGAAAATCTACATGTGGCAATAGGATGCAATATTCTTCATTTCTGGTGCACCTGAAATCGTTCAAATTGCTTTGACACATTCTGTTTAATCATCTCTACAGAGTGTGACTCAAAAATAAATTTTGCTCAGAGGTCTTTCATGTAAGTAACAACAACTATGTACATTTTTTCTCTTTGAATGGGATTGCCACAATTTTCCATTTTTCAATTACATTGATCAGTTTCAACATAGAGACTCTGTTCAAATTTTACTTAAAACATAGTAACTCTTGCATCATATGTCTAGAGCTGTGTCAAGAAACACTATTCTTTTTTCTTCAGGACTTGATATTTTGTCATTTTGATAATATAGCTGAATACTGTTTGTGTCTGTTTTAGAAAAGCTCTCTGTCTAGCCCCTTTGGTTATATATTTTAAAGCCCAAGAATGCTCTGGTCTGAGGTAGCCAACATATCTGACCTACAGACAAAGCACAAAACCTGAAAAAAACCTGTGATCTCTAAGGCAAAGAGAGTCCATGGGATCTTAATTACCTTGAAAATCAGTGACCAGCCTGTCTATTTACATTTTCAAAGCCCCTCAGTTCCCAAGACCCCCAGCATACCTGGATACAGCTTATCCACATGCAGAAAATTTGCCAGCCAGCTGTGACAAAAACTTAGGCAAAATGAAGGAAGGAACACAGGTTTTGCAGCAAAACAATGAATGAAATTCCTATTCTACCAGGACCGACAGGACTGAGTCAAAGCAAGGGTAGTTTTTCTGTCTAGCTCTGTTCAACTCAGATTAAGCCAAGTCAACCCTAAACAGAGCATATGGTAGCTGGTATTGCTGTCTCCTAAGAGAAAGGAATCTTTTTTATGCATTTGCAATCAGAAGGGATAAAGATTTCACCAATTATATTTTCTTGGCTTCGTTGATTAAATGTTGGCCTTCTGCATACTTTTCTGTCATTCCCTTCTTGATTAGAATTTTCTATTCAACTCCTTCTATGCATTTTTTATGCTTCAGTATTATTATTGCATTAAATTCAAATGCAGACAGAATAATCCTTTTGAGGCAATATGGTTCAACCAAACCTTCAATAAAGTCATTCTGACAAAGGACATCCATCTTTTTCCCAGCTTGTTAATTGATTTAACAGAGCTTAAGAGAAAGCAGTTCTGTGCATCTCAAGCTCCTCTTTGGATTGTCCATTTTTTTTAGAAGATTAAAAAAAAGAAAAAGAAAAAAGCCATTATCTATCTACTCTTTCATTTATCCAACTGCTTATCATTCTGTAACTATTTTAAAAAGGAATTTGGCTTTCATCTTCTTCAATATTCTGAAATGTTCAATGCTGCTTAAGTTTGTTTTCCAGCTGGGAAAAGGACGAGAGGCTTTAAAATGGCAGCAGCAATAGAGTCAATGTTTTAGGGCAGTCTGTGAAAGAGAGATAGCCAGTCTAATTTCAAAACCCTGAGAAGTCCTGATAATTCAGATAAGTATTTAAAGTTTCTGCCAGCTGACCAGTCTCTGCTTCTTGAAGGTTTTACCCTTTGAACTTCTGCTGAATGAATTTTCTCTTTGCATGTTTTTTGGGAAAAACACCCATAGTTTATTACAGCGGGTAATGTGGAATTAGTGCTATACCATAACAGCAGTTGCTGTAGAGACTCTTACTAACTAAATAAATAAACTGCAATTTGCTGAAGTATTTAGGAATCACTATTTCAGTTTTCTGCCACTGAGTAACTAAATATCTTCATTCCCATTTGTGTGTGTATACACTGGAGCGTTACATTTGCTAATCCTATACAGTATTTAAAAAATAATATCTTGGGCAGGGGACAATTAAGGCTGAAATCTTTGTTTAGCAGGCATTTTAAATATAGAAGTTGCCCATTATGCAAATGCGAACACAGATTTAAACACATGTACTTTAAAACTGTAGCAGAAAAATAATCCTAAGAGTTGTGAAGTTGATATTCTATTGGTATCCATATGATTATCCGTATTTTCTGTTAGTACGTGGAAGAGTGGCACGAGTTGGACATAATGTTTGCTTCACAATGAAGCACACTTCATGTTTTTCTAAACATCACTTTCAGTGATTAAGAGAGAGGAGAAAGTTTTGCTAATAATCACAAAACTTGGCCCAGTCTGCTTGCTCACAGGTTAGTATCTACTGCAGCACTGCTTTTCCACTGTCTTTGGAGCCTCCAGTCACCTCCTCCAGCTGGTGATCCACTGGTTCTGCAAACCATTTTCACTACTATGCATTCATACTGAAACTCCACCTGCCATCACCAATCAATATGTGGTTGATCTTCTATGTCATTGGTGTGGCAGCTCTGTTTTAATACTACATCCTCCAAAAAGAAACCAGTTCAATTGCTACTTACAGCTTTGCTCAATGAAGAGTATCTCTTATATCCACCAAAGTCAGTGAGATTTCACCCGATTGCCGGAAGAAAAAGGGTTTTGTTTTAGTGTAGTGCTGGAAGGAGTGCTGCTATTCTCAGGACAGTGCTTGATTCACCTGATAGCAAGGGATAGTAATTGTGCTTGAGAGAAGGAAAAAGAGGAGACAGTGGAGTTTCACAAAGGCAGCCTGAGTTACATCTGTGTGAATTATTAGATAAAATATATTGATTGGGGTGCTTCATTGTGTAAAACATACCAGTTAGAATGCAGGACAGCCTGAAGAGTTTCTCTCACTTGAGAAAGGGAAGGCCATGAATAGAATAACTTGTGGCTGAATGCAGGGAAGAAGAAATCCGTGTTTGAAGCTATGGGGGATGACTGGGGGCTAAAACAAAGTATGAAGCAAAGAACTAGGTGGTGGAAAAATACAAACATGCCTTAGAAGAAATGAAAAGCTATGGTTTGGATAAAAATTTTTGTGTTATTTCTGATTTGCACTTGCTTGATCAAGACCAGAAACTGAAGCTGTGAATGCTTCAATGGAGAATTTATTGTGTGCTTTGAAACAGGCAAGGAATTCCTTCTGCCATTCCACCTCTCCCTCTTTGTCCTCTCCTCCCTTCTTCTGTCCCCCATGTACTGCAATCCAAATGGCCAAAAGTAAGCAAGAACAAAGTTCTCAAAGAGAATGTGCTTTATCTACACCTTATGTGTATGGTTTAGTTGACACAGTAGAAGCAACAACCAGGAAAACAGTTATTTAAAAATCAGTGGTGATTTGTTCAGTGAGTTATTTTACAGCTCTTGAGCAGCTCTGGATGAGAAATACTGCTATCTTGTTAATTGCTAGGTTAACACTTACTCTTCTTATTATGTATTAAAAGCCCATTGGCTCAAAGGCTCTCTCTATAAATTTATTAATTGGCTTAAATTAAATCTTACTGATTATACTGGATAAATCCCAGTTAACTGAGCTTGAAATAGCCACACTGAAATTATGCTTAGTGTTTTTAAGTGCATTTCATTTTGCATCTAATTTGATTTGTAACTATTCAATGAAGGCCTACTCTATATTATATGGGAGAAACATGAAACTCTTAACTTTACCTAACACAGAAAATTTATACATTTTTGGACAATGTATATTCCACATTTTAAAGTGGTAAAAAAGAACTTTTATAATGAATGAGAATGATTTAGACTTCTTAGGCAAATGTGCAACAGGACACTGAATGCCTGTGTGTGTATGTGCTAGAATATTTACAATGCCAGCTATAGATGTACACATTTATATGTAACAGACGGATATAAAAAGAAAGATAAGGAGGATGCACAATCCCTTTCTAATTCTGACTCGGCCTTCGTCACTGCTTTGCAATGGGAACTGGGACAAGCTAATTGTAATACCATTTGAGTTTGCCTTCTGAAGGAAACTACTGACAAGGATGCTGGAGTGGGATCAGGTGCAAGGGCTCAGTGATCTTATGTTGTGAGTAGCAGCTTACAATACAGGTGTAAGAAGCCCATGACCCACATTCAGGCCACTGCTCCAGAGCCCAAGCATGCAGAAGTAGAAAAATACTGAAAGTGCTGGTTTTAGAGCCCTGGTTTACAGTGAAACATGAGGATGATGCTCAGTTGTAAGGGTGAGAGCTGGCTCCAGAAAAGTTATCAGCAGGTCATAAAGTTGAAGTTTCTGGGAATAATTCAGTAGAGTGTCAGCCAGACAGCCCTGAAGACAGAATTTGCTTGAGAGTACCACTTTGGCTAATATTGGTAGCTGCAGGGCAAACAGATGAATAAATGGCAAGGGAGTTGTAAAGAGTGGAAAAAATTCTGAGGAGTGCAAATGGTGACAGCAAAAACAGCCTCAATAGCAGATCATGTGGAGCAAAGAGAAGGCAATCTGGCAGGCGTAGACTAGTCAATGTGTATTAGTAATAACAGCTAGAGTAAAAGTAATGCATCAGACTTTAAACATCCGGTAGGCAGACACACTAAATAATGGCATGGCATCAGAGTAACAAAGAGTCACTTTACAACTAGGACCCAAACCACAGTCAATACTTGACAGATCAAGGATGCACCAGGACATCCTCAGCATTTGTACATCCTGAAAAGTCTTATTTCATAGAACATGAATAAGCAGCAGCTATGGAAATAATAAACAAGAAACCAGGGGAGGTACCCACAGCCTTCTGCTGTCTACATTTACTACTGCTGCCCTGTTTGCTCTCTGAATACCATCACTGAGGCCTTAAATACTTGTGCTGTGCTTCCCCTCCAGGGCTGGACATACACTAAAAGCAAAGGGGCCTGATGCCAGCAGGGCACTCAGGAACCACCATTAGCATCTGTGCATGAGCCCAGGCAGCCATGGGATGCAGTTCTTTACATCATTTTAATATTCTTTTTCAAAACAATTTCAGTTCATCTGCTTGCCCAAAGTTTAAAATTTATTTAACTATTCATAGCATTTAATTAAATTATATATATATATATATAAAATTAAATTGCTCACTTAGTGAATTAAACATAGGCTGAGGTTTATTTCTGTAAGAAATCTATTCCTATAATTTATTCAGAAAGTTCTTCAAATTATCTTTAGACTATATCTTAATCTCTACCTTTATGAATAAATTTATCTACATTGATTTTATATCATAGGAGGACCCCTAAACTCCTTGTAAATACAGTTAATTTTAAGGTAATATATTATAAATATAGTCTGGTGGCATAAGAAATATGTGCTGAGATACATGGCAACAGTAGAAACAGAGACCATATCAGAGTACCTGATGCAACATATGCACTCAGTACCATGCAAAGATATCAAAAGAGTTTTATACAGCATTCTTCTCACATAGACATCTTGGATACGTGTTTGCATGTATGTGCCAGAACATATGTATATATGTATGTGTATGTATGTATACACATATGTATATATATATATATATATGTATATACATTCGCTCCCACACATGTATTTATATGTGTACATGGACATACCTATATGTCTACAGATGTACATATTTGTACACTAAATGGAAAAAAAAATCAAAAATCAAAGTGTAAGTAATTAACGTGTCCCATTAGAACTGTATTTCAAATTAGATTTAGTTATCTTATTTAGAGGTTGATACAACTCACGTAAGAGTGTGTGCTTGTATAACCCAAGTTAAAATCTCCAAGCAAAGAGGTGAGAGGAAAGAAGATTCTGCTCCGAGTCCCAGTTATGTTCTTTGGAAATGAAATGTCCTGATGTTCTATATTCTGCAAGGACACATGATCTGTATCTATTTTCAGCTAACATCTTCTCACATGGTGGCCTAAAAATAGGCCAGCCATGAACTTTAAATAATGGCTCAGGAAGGGTATTAACCTCTTTCTCACATTCTAAGTTTGTCCCATTGCTGTAAGTATCAATATTATGAAGAACGTATCTGGTGTTAGAGAATGACAAAACAAGCCTGCATTTCTGCTTCTCTACAGATGTCTTTGCCTCTTAATTCCCTTCAAGGTCTGTTATATATATTAAGCTGTCCACACACAATACTGACAGCATTTCTCTTCCTGTAGGTAGTGAATCTGTTTTCTGCCAGGTGTTAAAAAGCATTAACTATTTAATTTCCAGCCCTGCAGAGTGGGAGACTTTCTACTCTTGGTGAAATACGGATGATTGTGAAAACTCGTATTTTCATAAATACACAAGTGTTTATTCAATGTGTGGCAATGATTGGTACATCGAGTTGCTGGATTTTTGTTTTGGGGACTGTGGATATCTGTATTAGCTGTACGTCCCAAATAATCTATTACAACTCCCTCAGCACAATGCAAATTTTTCAAATGTTTCTCAATAATTCTGTTCTTTTCTTACTTTTTGAATAGACACAAATACATAATTGCATCCTGATTTTCAATTTTGTAAAAGAAAAAATCCTCACTATGAAGTAAACTTAATTTTTTAATACAAGTAAGGGATATTCATGAGACCACAAAGATAATAGTTTTCAGTTGCACAGTTACCTAATGATGGCCATACAGGCTATAGTGAAAACTGCAAATTACAAAGAATGTGGCTTTTCTTTAAATTGATATATTTGCCACACAGATATTTATTTTATCCACAAAATATTTTAGTCTTCTAGCAAGGTATCATCCATTGCTTCAAATGTACTACAGTGAATGCACAAACATGCAATGATCAGGTCATAAACTTGCAACTGTTCATGTTCTAGGGCACCTCATTAATATCCTTTCAACCAGCAACAGATTTTTTTTTCTTTTCACAAGTGAGGGAAAAGAAAAATGGATTTATTGAGAAGAAAATTAACATCGACTCCACAGAACAAGCTAGGAAATTAAAATCCTTTTCAGGGAATTCCTTGCCCATCAGTGCTCTACTACTACCATGGCTGGCTTAGGATCCAGTGCTGCCACTGAGCCAGGACTGTGCAAAGGTATCATGAAAGAGGCGGTGGGGACAGATAAAAATATTGCCTTGAACTCAGTCCAGGAGCTACCAGGAAGTCTGTACCTGTACTCACAGTGTCAAACTCCACATTTTGCACCAGCTTTTAATTTCACTTATCTCTGAGACTCCCATTAATCACTAGAAGTATCACATATTAAGTTCTTTCAGTGTTAGACACTTTAAATGAAACAAGTGTAATTCAACACCTTGTACATCCGTATCTATGCTATATTTCATTATCTGTCAATTTATAATAGTTTCAAAATTTTTAATTCAATTTCCATTTCCATTTAATCCCTTACATAAAAATTCTTCATCAAAAGAGACTGAACTTTCAAAAGATTATTTTGGACCTGTACAGGAGACTCCAGATTTTTCAGGTACCAAAAGAATTTCAGTATTTCGAATTTGACTTACCTGCAAGACAATTTCTGGAGAAAAGATTTTAAGTATTTGCTTATTGCATTTTCTAGATAACAGCAATGATACAAAAGTATAGATTAGACAGAGTTTTATGCAGGTTTCAAAGTAATGTACAACTTTTTTTTTTGCTCAACTAGCACTAGCATGAAAGTAAAACAATGATTTAGCATTGCCTTGAAGTGCAAAATTTAACTTGCATTATCTCCCATAGCTTTAACTAGATTCGCCTTCCTAAATCATTGGTGTACCAACTGGAAATTAAGTTCATAAATGTGCATTCAGAACAGATTTTGGGCTCCATTGTTTTTTCTCTCCTTGTCTTTGCCTTTGGGATCACATGCTTTTAAAAGGCAACTCCAGATTTATGCATGGGAAGTGCTGCGTACCCTTCTGTATGCTGTTACTACCATAATGTGCAACTGAGTGCATAAAAATAGGCACATGCATTTGCTTCTCCATCAAACAGTCCATGGCATATTTATCTCCTCTTGCTGGCGGTGAGTCACAACTCTAATCTTTATTTGTGGTAACTTTCATGGACAGTGGCACATTTAAAGGGTGCCCCCTCAACACAGAAACTTTTGTATTACATGCCCCCCACAGTATTTTTACTGGTTCCAAACAAATAAGCTTCAAAAGCCTTTAGCCTGCTTTCTGAATTTAAACTCCACAGTTAAAACTCAAGGAAAAGATGTTGACTTTCACCCACCTCCATTAATGAGATTCACAGGAAAGGGATGTGGGCATGTCCATACTGTGCATCCCTGTCTTGTCTGAAATATGTTTTCTACTGAAGCCCCGGCTGCATCCTGCCCTCTGCTTTCCCCCTTCCCCTTCCCATGCTTTCATTATGGAACTGCCGTGACTTTTTATTGCAGAAGTCTACAAAGAAGAAATTGAGAATCCCGGTAGGTACCACAGTGCCAGATCCTGCATTTCCTGATCTTAAGAGAGACAATGTAATTTCCAGCTCTGCATCAAGAATTTCAATTTACTTATTTTTCATTTATCTTCAATTATTCGCTAAAGGGTTCAGAGGAATGTATGTTAAATTCTGCTGTTTTATTGTAATGGATTCAGTCACAATTCAGGGATTAGGGCAAAAGATGATCCTGTTTTAGCTAAATAAACCAAAAATTTCCACATCCTACCAAAAAAGGACAACTGTCAAGCTAAAGCAAGCATGATATTAAAAGAATATGTTTACTTAAGAAGAACTAGCTCAGGACTTATCTGAAATATGTTACTACTATTATTTTGAACCTCCTAAAAATCAGCAACACTAACTCTAATTGCAATAGCATATTCAGATCTGATAGAAATTAACATGTTGTGATAGGCACCAATTGCAGCAACGTCTCTTGGGTTTCACCAGAAACTGCATTGAGATTAAAAAAATATGCTTGACTCTTTCCATCCATTGCCCCAAGCACCACCTGGGTGTCAAGTAGCTCAGAAATTATTTGGTCTGGTAAAAACTGACACATCGCAGATACTTGGAAGCATGATCTTGGGCAGAATAAGGCAATGGGTGAATTTTGCCTCTGCGGGACAGCTGCAGTTCTCTCATTGCACTGGACCTAGTGTCCACAAAAACCTTTCTGATTCTGCTCTTCAGATGCCCGAATAGCAGTTCAGACAGAAGCAGACACAGACTGCATTTACTTTTCTGTAACAGGATTTGACCTCTTTCACAGCATGCAGTTTGTATCTAAATAGTTTGGAACTTTGCTCAAACTACTTACCCTTCTTTAAAAGAAAGAAAACCACTGCACTAAGAATTGGGCATTTATTTGGATTAGTATATTTGAAGACCTCATAAAAGAACTGTCATGTCTGAAATATTTATTAAACAATTACAACACAGGAATCTCGTAGGTGCTGTAACATGACTATTCAAAATCATAACTACTGAGAAGTGCTGGTGTATTATTATCTGTATTATTGGAAGCAGTTAGATCTGGAACTTGTCAAAGCATGTCTCAGCTCGGGATGGATTTGCTAATAGAGCATGTCAAACACAGAAAGGACTGTGATCAAAGCTGCTTGAACACGAGGAACAGCAGTGGAAGTGGTTGACAATTCAGCCCCAGCATGCACCCTGTGAATGTGCTTACATCAAAGGGCAAACACGCTCCCCAGAGCTCCACAAATCAAACCACATTGTCTTAGGTCTCTGGGAAGCAGCCTTGAGTGTGCACACCGTTTGTTACCATGTCACACCTGCTGGGAAAATCCTCTTAAAACACAATAATCCAATCACCTGGTGATAGTCTGCCCATTTCCACATTAAAATGGCCATTTGTTACTATTTCAGTTTTAAAAACTTCATTACGGTTCCTTCTGAAAACTTTTTTTTCAGCCTTGTATACTTGGACTGCAATTTAAGCAAAATTTGCACAGATATTTAAAAACCACCAATTTTCTTTTTCAGCATTAGTCAAATAAATAATGCTGTGGTATATCAGCATTTATTTTGCAAGACTGACATGCTGCATAATTCACTCACGATTCAGTACTCCAGAATATGAACTACAGTTATACTTTATCTGTGTCTTTGAGAAAAACAAACAAATGAACAAAAAACCCCTTTAATTCACCAGTTAAAGATAAGGAGATATTTAAATTACTTCCAATGTGAGTACATCTATAATACTAATGCATTTTTCTTAGCTTCTTTCTTTAAGCTTCATAATAAGGATCACTGCATATTAAAATGCAGAAAAGTACAGTGGATTGCAATGAACTAGTTACCTGTCTTTTATGAGATAAACTTATGGACATAAGTTGTTACAGAACCAAAATCTCCAAATTTAAATATTTCCCTGATATTTTATTCTGTTTTAATAAAATAATTTGATTTTCTACCATTATTTTAATGTTTGAGAGTCCGCAACCCAAAATCATAATGACTACACTATTAACAAGGCTCAAAGCATACCGTAGTCTAATTACACCCCATTTTGGCCTTGTACTATTACTCTGGAGATGCTTTGCATTTTGTACATTATAGCATAGTCTAAATAAGAATATATTGCTTTGTGATTTCTAAAGATAAATACTAAATAAAAAGAAAGGTATTAAAAAAGGAGATAACTTCAATGGGGAAAAGGAGAAGATCAACAACTAGGAAAAAACACCAAGGTTACCAAATTGATTATTTTAAAACTGACTTTAAGAACACAAAAAAATTAGCTAATTTGTCTACATGTACCAAACCATCTGGTTTGTGTCCAGTTTTCACTTAGGATACAATATAAATTATAAATCCAGTAAGGGAAGCTTTCCTTTACGTTATTGTGAGAGTACTTCCCTTACAACACCTGTCATAAAATGCCAGTTTTGATGCAACACTAAGTACTGTGGAAGATGTTTCTCGGAACCTTACACCTGACTCATCAGGCTGTAATAGGTACCACTATGTACCTACATTCACTGTCCTTATGGGAACAACAAAGGTCAAGGACTTCATACAGGACTGCTCAGTTCCAGAAAAAGCACCATGTAAAGGTGGAGAAGCCTGTTAAAAAGAAACTACAAGAAGCTTCTTATGGTCTGTCTGGAAGTTACTGGTGGAGAGCAATATTAAGTCATAACACCTAAATAAATACATAAAATAATGTATTGGTTACCTCTTAGAGTCAGTTTTTACCATTACAATGTAAAACAAAAAGTAAACTCAATGGTTGGCAGTGATTAAAAAGCAAATAAACATTCGGAATTATTTGCATTATTATAATATCAGTATACTTGCTGCAGACCGGGTGCTCTCAACTCTAAAAGGCTGTAGGAGACCCAGAGGAAAAAAAACTGAAAATGGCAAGAAGAATGATCTGGCTTCAATGCAAGAAAGAATTAAGTAGAATATGTCTCTTTACCATCAAAACCACACTGTTTAAGGACGTTATTATATAACTCTATAAAATTGTAAGTGGCATGCAAAGAGTCAGTAAAAATTGACTGTACTATATCGCTTTTGCTACAAGAATTAATGGCCACCAAAACCAAACAACATTTGAAGCCATGTTCAATCCCAAAAGAAGGTGGTGATTTCTCATGCAGGAGGCGTCAGGTCTGTGCTCTTTGACAAGGGATGGTGTAGTTGCAGAGAGTAGAGATTAAACAATGCAAATAAGTAATTGGAAGAAATGTGTATTGCGGATTACCCAGTGTTGAAATCGCATCAGTCTCAGAGCATCCCTCGACCTGAAAATATTGTGAGTCTAGGTGAGTCATTAAGGGACACACCATACTCGCCCTGTTCTTGTTTATTGCACGAGCATCTACCCACAGCCACTGCTGTTGAGGCTGGTGGCTTAGACAAAGGCCAGAGTTGAGTCACTTGGATTTATACTCAGTTACAAGATGGAACTAGCAATGTATATGTATTTAAACTTTTATAATTCAGGTGTCCTTCTGGAATATATTTCTCTTAGGTGTGTGGGAGTTTGTTGTGTTTGGTTTTTTTGAACTTCTTGTCTGTAGTATCTCCATTTCATGTGATGACACATACAAAGACCACTTTTGGGATTAAGGCCTTCTGAGGCCAAAAGATGTTCAAGCCTTGTAGGTGGTAAGAGTTACAAGTTTAAAAATGTGAAGTTCAGTGTCTGCTGAAGAACTAGAGATGATATTGATATAATGGAAACATGCTAATTGTTACCAGTTTCTAATCACTAACTCAAAAATGAGGGAGAGAGACAGTTAAGTGCAAATGCTATTGAAGACAGAATTTATTTCACATGTCAACTGCTGTTTGAAGCTGCAGCCTTTTTTCTAAGCTAGTCAGCTAGGTTTTCTTTACCGTGAGAGCATGTGTGTGTGGGTGGTGTGTGCAGAGAGAGCCTGATGATTATCTTAGACTTGTTGCAGAACTTGTATGGAGCTACAGATAGGTTTGATGAATCCAACCCTGCATGGCCTCTAAGAAGCAATTTAAAATATTTCATCTCTACCAAAATTGTAACTGCCAGGAGTCTCTTGATTATCCTATTCTTGAGAAGACTGGAAACTTATTATCAGATAAGTCTAACTGTGAAGAAGGGAATATGCTTTCAGTTCAAGTGCAATTTCTGAATTTAATTAAAAGAAACCCTTATCCTTTACTTTTGTCAGAGAGCATGTGTCCTTACGAGCAGGTATGCACATAACATGTTGCAATTTATGGTTAATTCAGTTTGAGTGAATACTCACCTAGAGTATCCAATTAACTACATTACCAATGGACTAATACACCCAAATTGTGCAGTTAACTAAATGGAGGAGAATATAGAGTTTTTCAGTCTCATAAATGTCTGCCTTAGTTCCCAGTCATCAAACTCAATCTCTTTGTTAATACCAGATTATCCTTGAAGGATACAGGTCAGCCACTAGTTGCTTTACTCAGCTTTGAAGCACTTAGACAGAGCCTTGTACAATTTAAAAATGTTCAAGATTCATTATCCCCTTTTTTTATGAAGCCTTAGTTAATTCCCCACAATAAATATGACTGTTTCTATTATCCAACAATGCTAGGCACTCACACACATGCATCAAATCTTTTATCAGATTTTCATTATTTTAATCATCCAATCTGCTATGAATGTTCCCTACACAGTGTTCAGAAGCTCATTAAAATGAACATTCATGCTCTTTTACAAAGAAAGTCTTAACCTCTGCTATCAAGGGAGATGATTATTCTGCTCTGCTCTGCACTGGTGCGACCTCACCTTGAGTCCTGTGTGGAGTTCTGGGCCACAATATAAAAAAGACATTAAACTATTAGAGGGAGGGTCACAAGGACGGTGAAGGGTCTTGAGGGGAAGCCGTGTGAGGATCAGCTGAGGTCAGTGAGGAGCTGAGCTGGTCTGTTCAGCCTGGAGAAGAAGAGACTGAGGGGACACCTCATTGCAGTTACAACTTCTTTGTGAGGGGAAGAGGAGGGGCAGGCACTGATCTCTGCTGTGTGGTGACAGTGACAGGACCCAGGAGAATGGCCTGAAGTTGGGTTAGGGAGGGTTAGAAAAAGGTTGGATATCAGGAAAAGGTTCTTCACCCAGAGGGTGGTTGGGCACTGAACAGGCTCCCCAGGGCAGTGGTCACAGCACCAAGCCTGACAGAGTTCAAGAAGGATTTGGACAATGCTCTCAGGAACACGGTGTGCCTGTTAAGGATAGGCCTGTGCAGGCCCAGGAGCTGGACTCAAGGATCCTGATGGATCCCTTCCAACTCAGCATATTCTCTGATTCTATGATTCTGTAAGCATATACAGCTTTATTACTAGCATTTATCATGTACGAATTATTTTTACATAAGATTTTTGCTGCTAATTCTATGTACTTCAGCTATTTTTAATGGTTTAATGATCATATTTATATCATGCATAATTACTTTCCTGCTAAAAAAAACCCCAAAGTTTTAAAACGTGGACCAAAAAGAAGGTCATCACTCTTCAAGAAAGCATAGCTGTGGAAAATTTCAGCCCATACAGTAAATTTGAATGGCTGAGAACAAGAAGTAGTGAAAACCCTGCAATTTTTTTCATAACATTTCACGATGCTATAATTATGCAGCAGTTTGTATGGTTTCTTTTGTTCTGCGTATTCCAAGTGAGGAAATAATGGTTTCAGATTAATATCTTCATCAGAAGCTATTTCATGAAGCTGAGTATGTCCTGTGGAGACTCTGAATGTTTACCCTACGTTAAATTCCAAGTATAATCAAATGCAGGATTAATTAAAAACTTAAGAAATGCAGTAAATGTTTATTCTTCACTGATGCAGCCAGGGTATCCGAGCTATTGCCTATTATAGCCTTGTGCAGTTATTGCAATGTAAGATGGTAAAGCCCATCCAATATATGAACAACTGTGTTCCACCTTTAAAAGGCTGTAACTCATTATTCATTATTTCCATCAAAAAGCCACCACCTGCACTACTAAACTGCACATACTGAAGTGGTAGCTAAAACATAATTTGAAACTATTAACTAAGCAAAATACCTAAGTGGTGTTTTCAGGGCACAGTGCATAAGCTGCCATGAAAATTTGGACAGATTCATTGAGAAACCTGTTCTAGCACTGCCAGTGTCCAGTTCTTATTTTTTCTCTTTCTTTTTTTGACCTTTCTTTGGAACACTGCTGTGTTGTCAGCAGGGCAGTATGCAACCTGATTGTAGCTAATTTTTTCTTATATAATAGAGAGAACAAAGAAGACCTGCTAAATACAGCATAACCATAGCAAAATCAGAAGCCACTCCTTCCACAAAATTCTATTCTTCTTTCATGTTTTTAGGGGCTCATTAATTTTTGAAATTTTCCATGCTTCATCTCTCACCACAACTGCTTTTTGTTTGTTCATGATTGACCAAATTTGCCTTGCTGCTTCTAAGCTATAAGAAAAAAAGGAGGGGAAGGGGACAGGGTTAGGGGAGGGAGGGTGGAAGGGACTAAATAAAGAGGAAGGCAGGAAAAATGGAAAGCACAGGTGGTTAGAGTGCCACAACTGCAAATTGCTGTTAGTAAAATGGTACTTTGCAATGGAAGGGTATTAGGATTCACTTTTGGAGAAATGCTTTCTTTAGAAGTGGAAACAGATGAAATTGTTTCTGATGTCAGTGACTGATGTGTCTGTACATGCTTCTGTTCTCTTAACAAAACACAAGCTCCATACCGGCCAAGATTCATGTTTTGGCTGTCACTGTTGTCTAGGGATAATTCCCACACTTTTCCGTGGCAGATTTTTGTGGTACATTCTCCTCTTGACATTTCAACAGCTACCAAGCAGAACCACAGTGTTAACAGGCAGTGGCAATGCAGAAGCCCAGGCCCTCTACCTGCCCTCCAAAACACTTACAAACTCACAATATAAAGGAACGCCTCAGGCTACACCTACGTAAGGGAATAAAGTAGGCCCAGGATCTGCAATTCAGTCATGGGCTATTAAATTGTTAGAACAATCATGATTTGGCCTGATTTTGACTTCAAGCATCTAGCAAAGACCCAGCAATTTTGGGCAACACTCACCATTCCCATTTGGCAGTTTGTAGGAGGGAGGCTACTGTTGGACTTTCGTCAACAGAGATGTGGATAAACTGTGACTTGGCAAGGCTTTGTTTCTTATGGCTATTTTAAGTATGGAACCTGATTGATTTTGGCAATGGATTGTATGACATGTTTTCCCTTCCCAACAAAGTGCAGGATTCAGTAGTCCAGGCAAGCCACCACAGACCTATGCTCCCCTTATGCCTCAAAACTTGAAAAAAACTGACCAACTTTCACCTATCTTTCCAAAAGAACAGATGTAATGCTGTGCTCTGTTGGGTGTTATATATACATAGCCATATATATACACAGATGTGGACACATAATCAGCACCACTCCTCCAAGAGCAGAGGATATTAAAAGGCATTACTTGGTAGTACTGAAAATTACACAGGTTTAATCACATACTAGACTGCTCCACTGTTACTTTTCCTGTTTCTTTTCTCTTTTCCCTGTTTATGCTCTCTTCTCTCTGAGTTTTTGAACTTGATTATTTTCTGGGTTTTTTCCCTCTCCTTTCACTAGAAGATATCAGCCAACCTCCTAGAGCAGGTCAAGCATGAGCACAACCCAACAGAAGACAGCCTGATTTATATTCCCATTAAGCAGCTACTTCTGCTACCGCAAGATGACCACCACCTTCATCCCACACAAGCGAAGAAAATTCCAACTGCTTGCACATATCACATCACATCGCACAGCACAGCATAACCCCCAAAACTGGAATACAGACTAAAGTTTTAACTAAGGAGATTTTTTAATGGCTTATGTATATAATATATTATTCTAGCTTCCTCATCTCCAGTAAAGACCACCTTTACCAATGATGCTACATTACAGAATGAAACAAAGCAACTCTCCCTTTGTGGTGACTTTCAGTGGTTTCTGTATAGATGGTGGTTAGCAAGTAGGGAAAGCAGAAAAAGATTTTCACCCAGGATTTTAGTCTCACCACTCTCTATTTTAAAAAGTGGCAGAAAAAGAGGAGTTTCAGTCAACAATTAGGGTGGGGTTTTACTCTTTGACAGGATTTTACCCTTTGACATCCTTGTGTGGCAGTGACTCTGACAGACTGGTTCTGACTAGAGTGTAGATCTGCTTATTTCTTTGTGTCAACCAAGTACAAATTTAATTATCCTGGTCATTCATTGACTATGTTAAAGAAAATGAAATGTTACAGAATAGAAAGAGCATTTCAACACAGAAACAGCAAAAGTATGAAATTTTTTCATAGCATGGAGAGCTATTCAAATACTTTAATCTTACCTCCCTGAGAGGATCATTGAGCTCATTCAAAATATTTTCTTCATCAAAGATCTTGCCTTGGTAGCGATGCTCGTAGTAATCATGGATCTTCTGGCGCATTTCAGCAGGTAACTTGTGGAATGACATGTACTGTTCCACTTGTTTGTACTGTCAAGTTAAAAAAAAAAAAGGAAGAATCAGAAAAAAGCCTCAAATTTTTGCTATCTAGAAGTACCTACAAAATACAAATTCACTCGTGTTCACTTAAGCTTTACATATTTTATAAGGATAACATTTCTTCGTATGTCAGAAAACCCTCACAAAAATATTAGTTAAGGTAATGCTATCACATGACAGCACATCTATAAATTACAGAAACTGCCTTTAGCAGCAATGCTAATACCCACATGAATATGTAAGTCTTAGAAGCCAAATCCTCATACTTTTCATGTTTCCTACATTCCCAGCTGTACAGGAGCTGTAAAAATACACCAACACACTTTTTAGCTCATGCCGTAGACTGGAGAGCTGTACTCAGTGTTTAGTCTGTAGCACTGCATTCAGGGAGAGCTTAAGGTGTGAAGTTTTAGAAACTGGCTATGCTGGTATTAATATGCAACATATTAATGTTGTGTATGCTTATGAAGTTAAAACCTGTGGAGACAATGAAATAGAAAGCATTCCTCAGGAGGGATGAAGAGAAGAGAGAGGTAAACTAGAAAAATAGGTATGGCATTAGGAAATAGAAACTGAGGGAAGAAAAGGATACCAGGACTCCAGAGACTTAGAACAGCTCACTTCATTTACCTTGTACATTTGGTTTCTTTGTTTTTACTAGTCCTCTGTCCTATATTCTGGGGTTTGGGGTTTTTTTTTTTTTTTGGTTTTTGCTTCCCTTTTTCAGAAGCCTTTTTTGATAGCATAAATTTCAGAAAATAAAGTCCTGAATCAACACGCTCAGAGTTGTATTGTACTTCACTACATGATAATTTGAGACCCACAAAATGGACAAGTTGTCTAAAGTGAAAATGGACAAACACCACCATAATATTTCTGCCCCTCAGAGCCCCATCCTTGTCTCAGCTTAAAAGGATAAGGTGCTGAGGGAGAGAAGGATAAATCCCCTCTCAGGCTGAAACTCAGCAGAAACTTGATTCGTGTATGTAAACAGTCTTAATTTATTTTTTTATTAATTATTTCATGCTTAATTAGGGAATTCAAACTGTTTTCAATGGAAAAGCCAACTAAGTCCTAATTGGGACTGGCACCTCTGTAGAACAATTAATCAAATGTATAATGTACATGCCCTCCTTGTGAACTGCAGCACATATCCTTTAACCTATATAGTTGAAGACTATTCTATCTTCTGGAATTGAAATTAGTTTTTGCTTTGCAAAGTGGCAAAAGATAAAATGAGGCCATGTGTACAACATGCATTCCAAAAATAAGAGGAAAGTAATTTTTCATAGAACTATCTAACAATGCATGATGAATATGTAGGAGTGATTTAACCTCTGCACAGTCATTTTGCCCCTCTGCAGCAAAAATTCTTCACCCACATCCTTTAGATGTGTGATTTAAGTTTGCATGCTTGCCATTGGTTTCTGTTCTGATATGAAGAAATTTATCCATATGTTGTGGGTTAAAATCAGACATCACTATGGCCCCTAGGACAGACGCTGCTCCCTCTACACAATCTTATTCGCACACAAATGTGCTTAAGTAACACTAATAATGAATAATCCTTGCTAATAAAAGAAATACATTCATTCAGATGTACATTGCAAGCAAGCTGCAAAGGACTTTTATACCAGAATGACCTTGAAATAGAGAAAATTCGAGCTATGAGGAAATTGCTTGGGCAGCAATTTCCACTGCTGCCTTTCATTAGTGCTGTTATTTGAACGGGGGCTTTCTCCCGCACCAGCAAGCTCTTTGCTTTAACAGAATTTATGCTTACACATGAGAATTTTAGGGAAAAAGAAAAAATGAAACTAGTAGGAATGGAGTGCTTACCACTGGTGTGTCTCAAAGTGTTTCCAAATTAGTAATATATAGAATAATAGGCACAGCTGAATATTAGCAACCTTATTTTTAAAAATCTATGAAGAAGTTAAAAGACTTTCCCAATTCCCAGAAGTATTTATCATCTCATATAACATCAAGGTCTCTTTCCCTATCTAAATAACTGAGCCTGTGAGGGTGTAGCATACCATCACCATCTCTTTAATCAATTTTTACCTAATATTTCTCAATGTGTGATTTTTGCTCATTCTCTGTATCATTCACAGTTCTACTACTCTCTTCTCGACGTTCTGTTCACATGCAGTGTTACCTTAAAACTTTTAACTTGCTCTCTTGTTCAGCAACTAATATCTTTCATTAACTCAGCACAAGAAATAATTGCTTTCTCCATTCCTCAGAAAGGCAAGTTCAGTTTTTCATCCTGATACATATTATGGCAATACTGTGGCTATTCCAGATTAGTTTCCACTGTGGTATGTCACATGTCAGTTGCAAAAAAAGTGTGCAGAAACGAATATACGAGGACAGCAAAACTGATATGGTCTTCTTAAATTAGTGTAATAAACCAGGAATTTGCCTAAATTAATTTTGAAGAGTATTTTCTTTGTGGATACCACAGACATCAATAATGGTTAGAAACAAAGGTATTTTTCACTTTTATGTAATTCTACTGGTATTTATTCCTGGGGCTTTTTTATGCATTACAAGAATGCAAATAGCTTAAGAGAACTGAAATATTTTCAGGAGAAGATAAAAGATGTAAAAAACATTTAAAAATTCTCATTAGTGTTTTGAATCCCTAAAAAATGATAATTCAGTAGATTCTTGATTTTTCTAATTATAATTTCAGATAGGAAGTGGATAAAATTGTCAGTAAAGTTAATTTTTTTTAAAATTATCTTTTAATCATATTTAAAAGAGCTGTAACTGATCCTGAGCTACCTATCCAATCTGATATTTGCACCTGCATTTAAATATCTGAGTAAAATAATTTCTTTCTCATAACTCTTCTCATTACACTGCATCCTCTATCTTTTCCCCTCTAGACTTTAAATTTTGGGTTGCTTGGTGTTTTGCTTTGGGGTGGAATTTTGCTACTTTTGTTTTTTGGTTGTTGGAGGTTTTTTTTTGGGGGGGGGGTGTTGTTTGTTTGTTTGTTTTGTTTGCTTTATTCAGAAAATAGTTGTCTTAATTCCACATGGATAAAAGCACCCCTGGTATTTATTACATTTGTGTAAAATAACTTTTGGAGCCACAGTAAGTCCCTCAAGATTGCTTGTCTTTTTTTTTATTTCATTTTTGGCTTTTTGTATATCATATGAGAAGCACCAGACTACATTCAAACACAAAAGACTCTGCTAACGCCCTCCTTTTTAATTTCTAATTGCCTTTCCATCCTTGCTCCTGCAAGTAGCACTTGATTTTCCAGGAAGGACTATTTAGTGAGGGACTCCATGTGTGCACATCTAAAGGGAGGTGCCATAACTGTTACAAATATGTATTCCTGGCCTTTTCAATATCTCATTGAATGGACTAAATACTGTGCTGCTGACGACCCAACAACTATGTTTTTTTTAAATGAATATTGAATTGTTTGTCCTAAAATGAATACATACATTAATGTGATTTATATATTGCACTGCCAAAATTTCAGTAATTTATATATGTTTTATATTCATCACTGAAATGAAAATGCCCATATATGCTACAGAATTGCTGAAATAGGTAACAGCTAAGTGGATTTCAATATTTCAAAGTAACATTCCACATATTTTAATGCAAAACGCCATCCAGTAAGAAGTGAATCTTGTTGTTTCAGACATAATCTTCTTCATGGGCTCTTTGTATGTAGCGAAATCTGCTAATGGGCTCCTCCAGCAAAAGGTGACTAGTATGACATCAGTTATATGGGGTCGTTAACAGAGTTGGTTAGGAAAGTAGTTATCCTTAAAAATATAGGTATGGAAAAAGGCAAAGGAGAGGAAGGACATCTTGTGCGTAACAATTTGCAGCTGAGGCAGGCAAAATATTTAAAAATTAATATAATATCACAATACAGAAAATACCCCAATGAAACCAGTAAGGCAGAAACCTGAATGCTGATCTTTCACAAGATATTTTAGTATATATGTTGAGCCTACCAGGTCCTTTCCTCAGTTTCATAACTAACAAGTTGACCTTTTTAGCTGAAAAAATTCTTCGAGTCCTAATAGTCTTTACAGCTCAGCATTCTGTCCTTGATATAATAAATGATATAAATACTTGAAAGACATGAATAGTATCAGTTAAAAAACATTAATTTAATTACTTTCATGTTCCTGGAACTGGTCCCACCTAAACTACCTGAATACTTTTCAGGCAAAAGTGCCGAAGTCAGATTTTTCCAAAATGTCAGCACTCAACAACTCCCATAACTGGCTAGTTTTCTAAAGAACCTAGGTCCCTGTACCATTACTTGAAAGTCCAGTTTGAAAAATAGGCCTTTTGCACTTCTCACAATAATTTTGTCCTCAGCAATAGAGCCTAACTTCTAAGAAAGTTTGCCCCAAAAAACTGTAAGCAACTACAAATAGCACTTAACTGGAGATTTATAGCCAGTCAGAGCCATAGCTTTACAAGTAAAAAGTTCAATGAACTGTGGAAAAAAAAAAAATCTTATATACTGATTGCAAATCGAAAAGAAAGCAGAGATCATTTGTGAAATCCTTCTACTGAATCAAGCAAGTTCTGTCCCACAATTTAGATGCAACAAATCCATCAGTACTCAAAATGGTTTGAACATACTTGCGTCCCATGTATAAAAGAAAAATCTACACATCATTAAAATATGCAGAAGATTTAACTCACTGAGAAGGAGCAGAAAGATAAGAGGGGGAATTCGATCAAGACAAAGCCTTTCTAGGTAATAAACATAATGTTTCAAGAAGCTCTGCGGTCTTATGTATAGTTCTGAACCTCATTTTAAATTTCAGTCTAAATATATTCAGATGCAGTTTGAATCAACTAATGATAGTACAAAATTATCCAGCAGCTCCAAAAAATTCTGTCTCTTGGTATATCTCTCTGGAGTGTTTATAGATGGGAATTGTGTCTCTTCCCAGCATCCTGCAGGTAGTCGATTCTGCTTTTTGTTCAGAACACAGCATTTTTGTTCAGAACTGGCCCTCTTTTATCTGTTCTAGTTTGAGTTCATTTTCATCCAACTGCAATTACTAGAATAGTACATAATATTTTAGAGGAAGTATCACCAAATTGTAGTTCATACTGATTTCTTTCCCATCTATTGGAAAACCAAGACACAAATGTTGTTTACAGCTATTTTATGAGCAGCTTCAGCACTCAAATTTCTCATTTTCTTCCTCCACTTACAGCTGCTATGCTCTTCATCTCCGACTTTATAATAGTACCTGAGTCCTTGGACTTTGAATTTTTGAATTTCATCATATTATTACTACTTCACCTCTTAAAACTCAGTTCATTCTCCTTTGATCTTTCATATTAGCATCTGAAGGTTTATACCACCCTAAATGTCAAACCATTGTTTAGCACAAGTCTAACAACAACATCATACCTTTATGTATTTTTCTACTACAGAATCACAGAACCACTTAGGTTGGAAAAGACCTCTGGGATCATCAAGTCCAACCTGTGACTGAACGCCACAATGTCAACCAGGCCAGGCACTGAGTGCCACATCTTTTAACACCTTCAGGGATGGTGACTGCATCACCTCCTTGAGCACCAGCCCATTTCAATGTTTAATCACCTTTTCTATGAGGGAATTCCTCCTAAAGTCCAATCTGAAACTTCCCTGACAGCTTGAGACTACGTCCTCTCACTGCAGTTTGGTATCTTGAAAACTTGCAATTCGGTCAAAATGACCAAACTGGGGTGTAGACTGGCAGTAGCATGTGTGATAGCACAAAAAATTGCTGTCCTTCAGCAGATTGGCTTGTGACAGAAGAATGAGGTTTATACAACCTAAAGAAAATCAGTTTTGTGTAGGTGACATTTTATGATCTACATGGCAAGTATCAAGAGAAGAGATCCCAGAGATATCCTATACATCCTAATACATAAGTGATTTTCATATTTGTAAATTTTCATCAGCTACAACTTTCAAAAAAATTGAATTACTCAAAAGGCAGCAAACTTGACTATCACCAAAATTGGACTTTGAACAGAATATTTTAGAATTATAAAATTAAGACTGTTCTCTTCGCTAAACAGTCTTGAAAAATGTGACTGACAATAAAAATAGGGCACCTTAGTTCAGCTTTTTCTAAGTCCCTAATTTAAAACAGTTATCCTGGCTGTCTCTCATAAACAAAGGGAGATTATCAAGGGGTAATTAAACTAATTCTAATATTCATTTATTTAAATGAATTTTTCTATAGCGGTACATGTAAATGGCCCAATAGATCCAACTGAACTTTCAGGTTCCATTATTCACCCTTATAGCTGCAATTTTACAATTTTAGCCTTAAAGGAAGAAATTTAATAAATTTGTCTATCAAAAGAAGAAAGTGAATATTACAGGGAGGCACTGATGAATCTTTAGTTATCAAATCCCAGGTGAGGATTTTTATAGACTCACAGAATGGTTCGGGTTGGAAGGGACCTTAAAGATCATCTAGTTCCAACCCCTTCTGCCATGTATTTGAGATTTTCAACAGAAGAAAAGCAGGTGGGTGCCCTGTATTGAAGGGCAATAAATGAGGCTGTCTCATTTATTTCATGAGGGTTGAAGTATGGGAAAGGTAGTTGGTGTGCCAACACATCAACGAATAACAGCTGACAAAATGCACTGACCTACAGAATGGTCGGATGTATAAAGGATTGCATTCTAATAAAAAAAAATATGATTATAAAATTTCCCTCTTTAAAAGTTTTTAGTACTGATTAAACCCAAGATTCAGGTGACTGACAGTTATCTGGCATTTCAAAAACCAGCTGATCTTAATAGGTTTTCAAGCAAACATTGAATAAAAAGGAACAGCCCAAATATTTTTATAGTATTTGAAAAGCTTTTTAGTGGTAGATTGTTTCTATAGACACAGTTTAAAACATTAAAAAAATATTTTCCTAGTATTTTTTAATCCCTGTGAAAGTGCACCTTACACTTCAGAAATTATTGCTGTCAAAGTCCTTTTTCTCTGTGATATTGTGCTGTAAGGCCTTGAAACAAACTGAGGAGCTTTGACTCACTTCTTGTCCTTCACGTTGCTAAACTCAAGGTTTTATTTTCTGCTTACAGATTTTTATTTATTTTCCAGTGAAGAAAAGGGAGAAAATCTTTCTGCAGTAGTTCAGGAGGACGGGGGGGAGGATGGGGGAAGAGGCCCAGGGAATTATTTCAAAGCACATAAACACTCAGTTTAACATAATTTGCACATTCGTGGAGTTTTAGGCCCCTCATTTCTCTGCAGGAGGTATCAGACAGACAAATTTTGAGGAAAAGAGGGAAGGTTCAACAGGGATCCCGTGACACAGAACAGGAGGGATGGCATTTGCAACAACTGTATAGCCAAATACAGTGTAATATTGAAGCTACCCAAAACAAAATGTAAAATGTTATAAGGTAAAATAACATTATGTTGGGGTTTTGTTGAGGTTTGTTGGCTTGCTTTGTTTAATGAAAAATAATTTTCTTGGAGCATATAGAGGTTAATGGTTTTCATGGAAAATTTTGCTTTGTGGAAAGCGTGCTTGTTATTAAAAATACCTGCCTCTGTCTCAAGCAGCACTAATGCTTAGCTCTGGAGATAGCACGAGCTGTGTGGACAGGGACAGAACTGAACAATGATCACACATTTGCAAAGAATCACAGATGGAGAGAAGCTTTGCCCTATTAAAGGTGTGAGAGGTTTTCTGACTCTTTCTCAAGAATATTCAAATGCATGGTGGACTTGGACAGGGAATTACACAAATTATTAAATATGCGGGAAACTTCAATTTCTAGTTGGACACTAAACATATAAAAATAACATTCTGGTTTACAATTGACAGTAAAGTCTACTACACTTACATTTGGCATTCAGCTGAGTGTTGACTTTTCACTCAAATTACATTCAGGAAGAAATTAAAAAAAACCCAAAAAACAACAAACTGAAGTTTCATGTGACCAAAAATTCACAGGCAATTCATTTTTAAGCATCATATCTATATTTCATTTGTTAAAATTTCTTTCTGCAGGGAAGGATATCTCCAAGTGCAGTGAATGACTACTGAAATAATTATAAAGAACAGTTTTTCTCCTAATGAAAAAGAAGTAATGTCACTTTTAAAAAACAATCTTTCAGCAAAATGTATTTTTTTAAGAATAAAGGAATAAGATTTGCAAAAGACTGCACAAAGATCCCAGAATGAAATAATTTCCACTTAAAGATACTATTTTGAATTAAAATGTTGTGCACTTTAAAAGCATGTATTTTGCCAAAACGCCTTATAAGCTGTTTCAATTAAATTCTATTCTATTTTGCAATGCTATTAAAATGGTACATAATAATTACATTATTCCCCCCCAAAAGAATGTGTAATTTCACATGGCACATATCCCCCTTTGTATGGTATCTTTCTCTCTCTCATATGAAATAACAAATTAATTTGCTTTTTCACTCAGTAATTTGAGAAATTAGATACTAGATTGTTTACAAGCTTTTAAAATTATCTCTTAACCCAGTACTCAGTAGTGCCAACTCCCTAGTTGAGCTGTGCAGTTGGATGTCTGAACATCACATGATATTGCTTCAGTTTGCTAAATGAAAAATCTAATCTGTATAAGTAAAAATAATGTCTCAAAAAAAATCCCCATGGCTTCTCCCAGGAAGAATTTGAATAGTACTAGACAATCATAGACACCAGGCTACACTTCTTTCCTTTTGGAGGAACTTCCAATCTAACATCATAAGTGGGTTCTATGTTAAAATAATAATATAAGATATTAAGTTGCAGATTAATGGGAAAGGAATGAGAATTGTATAGCTTATATTTATTAATGGCTATTTAACAAATTTTCAATTTTTCTTGTCACATTTATTCTGAGAACCTGGTATTTTTCTCTTCTTTTAACTCCTTAACATGTCATCAGCTACAAGCATTACTCCTGATACATAGTGCTGTAAATGAGGTAAAACTGGTATTTCTGCTCAAAAAAAGATGGGCAACCCACATTTCCAGCCCTGCCAGTGTCTGACTGTGGGAATCTGGGCAGGGCATGTAGCCACTGCAGGATCTTGTTACATGCCTCTTCCCTGTCTCATACTGCAAACCATGCTATTTAATGAGCCTGACATCTGGATGATATAAGGTCTCCAAAGCCATTATCTGTTCTCTGCAGTCACTGTCAGCCTCACAGTCCAAACAAACTGTTTGTGTGCCTTGACTCACAGCTGAAGAACCACACAGTAATAGACTGGGTCGGCTGCTCTGTGTTAGCTCTGCTGATGACTCTAGCCTGGAGCTCAGCTACCAGCAGCCAGAATAATGTGGAGAACATAATCCCTGTTCATCTCTCTTCTACCATAAGGGAATCCTGCTTCACTAACGAGGATTCCTAATTATTACTGCAAAGAACTCACGTTATGTAAACCCAAGGACCTACTGCCCTTGGGTTAGGATCTGAATAGTTTTTAGATTACTGGGGGACAGAAAGGAGAGAAAGGCCAAGAACACCTTCCCAAGCTAGAAAGAAGTCTGGATAAATATTCCTAAAGGGTTGAAGCTCAACATCTGTTCAATTTCACCTGCCATTTAAAAGCATGATCTTCAGTAGCTGCTAACATGCATTTCCTATTTGGAGTGCTCATTCTCTTCCATAGAACAGTTTTTTCACCTGTACAGGAGTGGACTTGTTCATTCTGTCCTAATATCAAAAAAAATCTCTTTAGGCTACTGCTCCATATGCCATAGAGGGCTTCACCAAGTTTTCAGGCACTTGGCCATAGGGGCTCTAGCTCTCCAATGGAAATTCAGCCAGGAATCAGGAAACACTGCTTTGCCCCTTCCAAGGGTAGCTCTAAGTCTGGTGTTTGTGCAGTTCATCCTTTTATATTCCTTTTCATCCTTTCTTTGACTGGTATTATTAGGAAAAGAGAGGAAGGTTTTGCATATCTCCATGGGTTGAAATATCTCCATGCTTCAAATGGGGACAAGACTCCAACTCCTGTCCCTCTCTTGCCACACTGAAAAACAAATTATTTCCATTTCAGAAACACCTCTCATTTATGCATGGTCCTCTGGCATACAACGGCTGTTTCATGCACCAGCTGAACTTTTGACCTGAGCACCAAGGCACCAAAGGACACTCTCTAACCAAATATTTGGTCAGACTTGAAGTTAGAACTAACTTTAGCTCACAGGATGATTATCCGTGAGGATAACTCAAAAATGAGTAAGCACAGATGGTTCTTAAATGACCAGAGATCTGGCTGTGTTCAGAAAAGACACCAAGCAGTGCACCTGCCAGTCAAAGATCTGGCTATCTTATTTTGATTGTGGCAAAGTAATAAGCTCACCTGTCCATCCCACCATCACTGAACAGCTGAATTTATTAGGGCTCTAGAGATATTTCTACAATCTGCTTTCCTTACTGCTACTTTACTTAACATACAGATATTTGCACATAAAGAAAAAACAGTTTATAATCAAATACAGATCAAAACAAAATTTAAGTACTCCTACTGAGTGGTATGTTAATGGTAAGTTAATTTTTATAGTTCTTTATCATGAGCTGGAACTGAAGTGATTTGTTTAGCCTAAAAGCTATCATCTGTTTACCATCTATTTTTCACTAATTACCCCCCAAAGAGTACTGTTGCTTACAAGAATGCTTTAAACTGTCATTTTACTTACAAGCAGTAATTAAACATTTCCTTTCAATTGCCACAAAATACACAATCTCTTATTATTGTTCCTTTCAATTAGTGTAATTGAGAAATTAATTAAGTTATAGGGAGATTTCTGAACAGGATTTGTTTTCTTAGTCTGTTCTTTATCTTGCACACATTTGCTTTTTACTGCTTTAAAAAGGGGAGTGAAGCAGCATGAAAACCAGGATCAGTTCCTCTCTTCACAGAGGCAATGACAGGACTCTGATTTAATGAAACAACAATCGGAGCCCCAAGGCATGAAAAGAAAAACATCTCTCCTCCATGCTACTGTTGGTGAAACTGTATCTAGTCTAAGGCAAGATGGTTTTCTTTCTTAACGAGAAGGAGATTATAAAGATGACAACTTATTTAAAAATATCAGATATGCTATAATGGCCTCCTTAGAGTCACCAGTTTTGAATTGAAATTTAATACCTATCCTGTCATCTTGTGCAATCTTCCTTATCTTTTAAACAATTTGAATTTATTTCTTTTTTTTTTTCTCATTTTTTTCAATTTACGGTGCCAGTGAAAAAGAATATACATTAAAAGAAGTGCCTAGAGGGGAGGAGCAGGAGACAAAAGGAGCTATTCCCAACAAGCAGTCTGGGGAAGCAAAAAGGATCAGCTGGGTCACTTCTTCAGGTCAGTTCTGGGCACGAGCAGCATCCACAATGGGGACATCTGTACCTGGGCACTGAATGGACGCTGCAGGTACCTTTGATGCTGACTCTGAACAGAGGGTGACAAGTGTCAATCAGCTATTTCCATTTCAATGAAAGTTTTTTGGAGATGTGTGTCAAGTCTGCTTATCAGAAGCAGTGGTTTCCTGCATGGGCTTCACCTCAACCCATTGATCCTGCCATACAGAAACATTGCATAATGCTGAGTTCTGTGTGCCCCACAATGCCTTTAGCTGAAACGGCATGCTTAGCTGCGAGCATCTCACCCACAGGAACACCAGTTATTTCAAGAAGCAAACTGAAGTAGCAATTTAGAAAAGTAATATAGAAAAATGTATAATTAGGTTGAAATTATGTAACTTTGTATCTATTGTTTAATAGTTGCAATGAAAAGAAGAAGAAAAAAAGTTTTATTAGCACTGTAATTGTTACATCTGCTTGGTGTTGTGCCAACAGCTATGCTACTAGCAGCACCAGCATACACAAGACAGAAACACTGGCACAATACAGCTGCTGATCCTGGTAATTTTATCTCTGATAAAACCTAATTATGGCTTCCCAGTTCCTTTTGTATTAATTAGTAAAAAAATGCCAATTCATCAGAAAGAACTTGCTTTTTTAAGGCACCCATTTTTCACATTTTTGTCTTCCACGTCAAGATACTTGCACACAGTAAGCTTATCATGCATGGGAAGGTCTGTTCAAAGCTAAAGGGAGAAACAAAGAGATTCTTCAGTACATAAAGTTGCTCAGTTAAAAGATGTATTACTTTTCTTGACTTCTGATCACAGACCCAAAACTGGCCTTCCCTCATTTCACAGCAGTGTCTTCATGATGAGGAAATGGTTCCTTTAGGCTGGGCAGGTCATCTCCCAGTGTATTTTCTACTTGTCTATTATGTGTGCATCAAGATAAGAGACAGAAAGTTCCCTTGCTCCTCATAAGGCTAGAAATAGTGATGTAGATGATCACATTTCACCTTGCTTTTCCAAGAAAGTATAATCACTTACACAGAATTGAGATGATGGGCAACACAAGGAGTCATCCCATGCAGATGCAGCTCGTGGGGAAGAAAAGCCTACATAGGGCTTCTGGCTGCAAGTCATCCACCCTCCTGTAGGCATTTCACATGTAAACACCTGAGTCAGTGTCAGACAGATGCAGTACTAAGATTTTTCAAGACCCATAGGAGCTTAAAGGAGACCAGACAACGTCTGCTCGGAACAGGTAACCTCATCAATACTATTATTACTTCATGAACTATTGTTTAACATCCGCAGTGTGAAACCTTGCATATTTTATTTGAGCATACAGCTAGATACTGCAGCATAATGCAAAGAGCCTTTCCAATTATAAAGGAGACTTGAAGACTATAATTTATTTTTTTAGATAATTGAAGACTCTCTGTCAGACTGTTCAGGTCTCCAGCTTCATCTAAAAGACTGAGGTTAACACACAGTATCACACAATATTCATGCATACTTCACCAATAACTGCAACAGTCTTGACAAACTGGTCTTCGTGTTCACAGCTGTTGTGTTTCATTCCTTCTTCTAAACTATTCATAATCTTCCTTTTTTTGCCTTACTCTTTTCTAGTCTTGAAGTATACACACTTCAGAGACATTCTTAGAGAAATAAATCTTTGGCATCTGAAGGCTTCTCTGATAAACGACAGCCATGGCAGGGAAGTAATACTCCAAGCAACCTTTTGTACTCTGCTGAAGAGCATCATTATAGACCTGATGGTTCCAGAGGAATGACTGTGAGCAATAGCATGTATTCTCTTATATTCCAGAATTATGGAACTTATTCACTAGGTACAGGAAAAAAACCCTTTAATTTTTAATGACTTAAAGACAATTTTTTAATTAGAATAAAAATGAGATATATATGAGAACTACAGACTCTACCAGGGTGGAAAAGCCAATGAAACATTCTGCAAAGAACAAATTTTAGGGCAATTTATAGCTTTCTTCAAACAAATTGACTAATGATTCCTGTAATAGTTCTGGTTATGAAGACGCAGTTTAATGCACTGACCATGCAACCATCAAATCTTACATAAAGAGTAGGTCTTATTTTTTATTCTCCAAAACAATGCAAGAAGTTCCTAGTAGTAGTGGATGACTTCCCACATCTCTGTGGAGATTTAACTCTCGAATTAATGTTGATACTGTATTTCTGTGCTGAACATTTCTGCAGAAACATCAGGGAAAGTCTTTTATTCAGTGTCGCTGGGTTCATTCAAAAGTGAAGCCACAGAGCTGTAAATGTCAAAGAAAAATAACAGAACTTCTGTGAAATAATACCTTTATTTTCTTTTTCCCCTTCTTTCAGAACAAGAAGGAGAAATAGAGAGAGCTGTGAAGAAGTGGGCAAAACACCTCTAAGATGCTATGGAAAAACAATGAAAGGAGTAAAAGGCTAATAAAGGGTTCTTAAACAATTCTACAAACAATTCTAAAGACCTAAGGATTCCTCATATTTTCTTTCACTTAAAGGAATATCTATATATATATATAGATATATATATATGTAGTGATAAAGTCCATATTTGTTTCTTCCTGTCTTAAGTATTTTAGGAGCACTCTGCTCAGCATCTGAAATTTTAGCAAAATTTACCTTAGTTTTAGAGTTGAATAAAGGATACTTTATTCCCAGGGCAAGAGAAGCAATTTGCACTCTAGTAACACTGGCTGTGAGTACGATAGTCTGCCATGGATATTGTTTCACAGGCCCAATTGATAATTCACTTCTATTCTGAACTAGTTCCCTAAACACCATTACCAGCACTGACAACCGTGTCTCATGGAAAGGCTGCAGCGCAGGACCCCTGCTGAAGCTGAAGCAGGAGGTACCTGCATAACCCTGCCAAGGAGGTTTATTCCTGGGAGGCAATGCAAAATGCTTGGTTTTATTAAAAAAAAATTGTGTGGTTTTTTTTTTTTTTTAAAGCATGCAATAGATAAATAAAAGATCACCAGGCCCATTTTCAGTCTTCTAGAGATTGTGCAATGGCCATGAAGATGTAGGGAAACCTTGCAAAGAGAACAGCAGTGCACCCCCTACAGAGAAAGCCACACCTCGGCTATGTGAAAAACACAGGTAACAAGGTGCTGAGGCAGGAACAGCCTTTCCATTTGTATTTTGTTTTTAAACTGAATCTGAAAAAGAGTTGGAAGAATTCAGAATGTCTTCCCAATAAATCAATATAATTTGAAGCTGTACAGACAGTGAAATTTTGAGTAGTCATAGTCAACTATAGCACAAGGGCTCTACGATGCTAATTCCTGAGAACTACAGAAACCGAATATTGCTTCCACTAAAACTTCACTGTTATGTAAGAACCTCACTATAAATAATAACTACCTAATGATTAGATGGTAACTTAACGACTTTAAAGGCTAAAGCACCAACCACTTCAAGCATAAGCTGGCACTTCCTTCTGTTTTTCACATCACAAATTGATGGCTAAAACAGAAACCCCCTCTGCCACCCAGGAAGTGTATGTTAGAAATAGCATATAATGTAAGTTACAGTGTTAAACTTCGTTTTGAGCAATTTTCTGCCTTTAGCCCTGGTGTGTTACAGGAATCCAGGCTAACACACTGAGGAATCGCCTTCAGCCACCGCAGACAGAGACAGCTCATCTTCTCAGCCTGCCTGATTGATCCCTCCTCTGCTCAGAACTGTACTGCAAATTTAAAAGCCACATGCAGTGGGGCTTACACCTAATATTAATGGATATGCCACAGTACAGTGCTTTCATTATTCACTTCTTTTCCCCCCTTTTTTCTGCTTTTTCACATTATTCTATGTAATTACATCACTGCAGCCTCCCCAGGAAGCTCTAACTTTCTTGACGTTAAGTGATACTGGATCGTTTGGAAAATGAAAGCTTTCTTTTCCTGCCATGGCAAGCATGGTGCAAGGTTTAGATGAATGTCCTGTCTTCTCTAAACCCCACAAAACAGACTGTTTTTGTGGAGGGTTTTGAGGAAAAAGAGGACAAATGGTCTCTGCCAGATGCAGAGACTGCCTTAGAAAGAGACATGGGGATTGGGGGAAGTTTTGGTAGACTGAGAAACTATGAACGAAAATAAACCTGAGGTAAAAACAAGGAAGAGTTAAGGTTTATGTCTGTCCCAAATACTTTCTGGATTTGGCACTATTTTACAAGGGTATACTGTTCTCTCTTATCTTACATAAATCATGAACTTTTGCAGAGCAAGAGCCTGTTTCTTAAATATTTTGCAAACAAATCTAAACCACAATCTTTCAGCAATAAAAAAGTATATTTTCATTTACTGAGTTATATGTACTGTTGGTTTTATTGTGCCATCACTTTTCATTCAGAGTTACTCTCTGACTGTTACAGCTTTGTTTTAAAATCAGTGGACCAATACAGTTCCTTAGAGCTTTAAATCTCTTTTTCCCTTTTTATACTAGCCCATTTACTTCCTTTCAGATTTTTTTTCTAGCAACACTGCTTGAAAAGTAAATACTGTTGCCTGCCTTACAGGTGCATCTGGTGGAGCACAGATTATCAGATCTTGTCTCTGTCCATGCAACCCAAAACCTTGTGCCTGGCTGAACTGGGTAATGTGATACAGTAATCCAGGTAATCATTGCATTGATCATCCTCACTTCAGCTCTCTCGTATTGTTTTATTTGCACTGTCCACACATAGAAGCTGCTGTTCAAAGCGAGGGGATATGCAGGTGGAAATAGAAGGCTCATCTCTATTTCTTTGCCAAAACCTCAGAGTGTATGTCAAATGATTTCCTAATTTCTTTCAGATAACATCATGTACTGCAAGGTTCTTGCTTAGCCATCAACACATTTCTCATTACAGAGCCTCTGTTGATCACAGTTCTTCCCTAAAGCAAGTCAATATCCTCTACCCTCTGGTGCAGGCCCTGTTGTTTCGTTCTTCACTTCCTCACAAATTCTTTGGCTCCTGCCATTTCAAACTGGTTTCTTCCTTGCAGGCATACCATAGGAAAAAGCCAGAGATGCCTTCCCACTACCTTTGTTACACTGACCAGTCATCTTTTGGGGCTCTCTGCCTCAATTTTCCCTTGAGTTAGCCTTTTGGGCTGCCTCTGGTGTCAGTGGTACTCCCGGCTGAGGTGAGGCCATGTCCATCTTCTGATGCTGCCTGATGATGCCCAAACATGGCTGAACATCTAATGCTGTGCAGAAGTAAAGCAGCAACAAAGACAGATGGACTCTTCAGCCAGGTGATCACCCAGTCCTCTCTCTTACCTATACTTCCTACAACATCAGGGGAAACAAAGGCCTATGCCTAAAATAGTATTGAAAATTTAAAAAGGAGAGGGAGGTATCCTGTACAGGGGAATCAACTCCATAAATTCTAGCTACCAGCTCCTTCCTTTGTCTAATAAGAAACACCCAAAGACTTCACTTCTCATTTAAAAAAATGCTGTTTTCCTCAAAACTTTATAAAATTACTTTTACATATACATCAAATTCTGAAGTGAAGCTCTGCCTGAATATATGCAGGAATCCAGTGCTGCCCATAATAAAAGGCATCTGACAAACAAATATTCTGTCTAGAAGGAGATTGTATAGGTACTTACCTGAAAATTACATTTTCCTAACCCCAAACTGTGAAAACACAGAAGTGTGAATTTTTATTTAAAAAGTCTTTTCATTATGCTTTAGCAACTAGCATTTAGAAAAGTGTTTTCTGAAGGTTTTGTTCTTTTTTTTTTCCTTTGGCAGCAGAAGACGTAAAAAGTAGGTCTAGCGTATTTTATGACAACAAATGGAGATAAAAGTATTCTGCTTCTATATTTATTACTGCTTCTCTTTACTAATTAAGGTTTATTGAATCAGTGTTACAATATTTTTTCAAGGTTAGTAAACACTTGGACTAAACTTAATTAAAACAATACAAAGGGTTTTTTAAAACATTCATTTGCACAGAAAATATTTTGGTCATTTTGCTATCATCTGCACTCCAAAGCATTTATAAATATTGCGTGTCTTAGTTACACAAATTATTATGTTCTCAAAGTAGGCATGCTTTAATTACTTGAATATTGAGGAAAAAGGATGAGGTTGGGAAAGAAATATGATTTAAAAGTCAATATAATCATTCCTTCTTTATTCCCTTCCTCCCTTAGCAAGGTAAAGGGATAAAAAAACCCCTAATCTTTCACAGCAAGGATTATTTTCTCACTCCTAATATTATATTAGATAATATTGACTGCTATTTCCTTCTACCTATCTACAGGACATAAGCACAGTAATTCTAGTGCAACTTGGATAATTGCTACCTGCTATACCTATCTGGTGTGAATCAGAGAGTTTTCTCTTGCTAAATTTGTAACTTGTGCCGTATCTGAACAAAAAGTTTGAAACCAAAAACTTAGTTCCTTGTTTTTTGTTTCTCTCTCTTCTTTTCTTTTAATCTATTTAATGTGGGAACCTATGGTAATTACTGTGGAAAGAAAGCAGATTGTGTGTAAAATCTGACTCTGGAATAACTTCATGTCTTCATAGCTAATTTTATTTAGTCATCATGAACACGGTTGAAATTGTAATGAGCTTGCTCTGCAGTTTCATATGGAAAACTGCTAGAAACCTAATCCATAATGCAAGACAGCAGAACACTTTATAGGTAAATTACCCACAACACAGCAATAAATCAAAGACAGGCCCATCTGTCATTTTAGAAGCAGTGGGAGTCTATTACAGTTTGGCACAGGTATGATGCAGCCGGGCGGAGAGCACTTGGCTGGCACGGTATCTGCTACCGGGAGGAACCAATCACCTTTTGAGACATGAAAGGCAAAAATAACCAGCCCTATCACCTCAGCAAGACTGGCCGTAACGAGAAGCTGAAACACAATAATGAAATATCAGGACAAAAGAGGAGAGCAGCCTAGTGAGAATGTTCTGACTGATTTGCGTTTCTCTCCAAAGTCTTGCCCTCAAACTAAACATAATATTCAGTTCAACTTGCAAAGAAAATAACATGTTTCTTGTTTTTACTGTTGCATCATTTAAAGGTAACTTCTTTAACTTCTTGACTGGGAGAGAGAAAATAATTTTTGTCCTTACTTTTTGCAATACTATCTATCATTCTTTCCCATTTCAAAAATTGTGAAGATCAATGTCAATATCACAAGTATGTGCAGCAAAAATCCAGGTAATCACTATAAACAAAAACTGATAAAGTTGAGAAAGAGAAAGCAAGTGATGGCAGAGAAGGCCTCATCACGACACAATGAATATTTTCATGTTCACTGAATAAGCTTCTGTCTGCACAGCCCACACTGGTTCTCATGGCGGAGAATTTACATATTCATTTATATGTCAGTGGGTTGATTTCATGATGGCCTTAATTATGCATCAAGTTAAAAGATGCATATAAATAAAAGAACTAATGTACCTACAAGTTCTATTATGTGCATGTTCTACCAAATAACAGGATGCATCTGAAGTATCTGAAAAGTTTTTTCCGAGATGCAGCTGTTTCTTCGCTTTCAGAATGTTTTGCTATTCAGCGATACCAAGTATCTTTTAATAGCTTGCTTTATTCTAATAAGTCTCAGTGCTTTCTGCAAGACTCACAGAAGCCAGGAGTACTACATCTATCCATTCAGCAGTCTGTAACCTGATGTATGCCGAAACAGCGTAAGATGGTTCAGAAATAATGTAAAAGGCAAGATTAACAAACCCTTTTCTAACCATAAGGCACCCTGGACTTCCAAAGAAAATCACAAACCCAGGAATTATAACTACCAGAAACCATCCACAAATACTGTGGTACGCAATGACTCTCAGTCATGCCTAAATATTTAGGGAATAAAGAATTTTCTCATTCACAATACTGTGATGACTATATGTCTCTTGATAAAATCAATACTTAGTCCTGAGGTTCTGACATTGTACAAAACTGTTAGCGACTCTTGTACTTGATCATTCATAAAACCCTTCAAAAATTGTTAACTATTTAAAATACTGCAGTGTGGCAAAGCTAAATAGGATACACATCTGTGCAAGCTGATGAGAATTTTCTAAAAACCTGCAAAACTAAAGGCTGATAGTCAGTGAAAAGGTTTTGCTGTATTTTCCTGTTTTGGTTTTTTTTTTCCCCAAGTAGTTATAACTCCAGGATAAAGTAAACCACCCCTCATTTTCCAAAATAAATAATTCCTTTGGGGTGGCAAGTATACTGTAGCACTGCTGCGTTGAAAATACAAGATTTATCTTCCAAGTGGCTCACCTTCTCCAGCAATCTCAACATGACATGACCTATTGCTAAAATCAGGCTTTAGAAATGAAAACAGACTATTTTTAAGTAAAGAGTCACAGAAAATTTTTGTGTAACAGTATTGTCAGACTTTCTAAAAACTACTATCAGCACCAGAAAAGCATGACTTCTGTTTTTAAAAACCATGTGTACGCCATAAAAAGCTACTGAACTTAGAAATCCGTACTTAATGAGTACTTGCTGCTCAGATCAGACCAGATCCAGGAATAACATTCTAAAACTCCACTATGGCAAGTTCAGCTGTGTGTTTAAAATTCAGGTTCCGCAATTTCTATTTTGAACACCTGTTCAATTTAAGAAAAAAAAAAAGCCATAAAACTAAATTTTCGAAGATTTTTATGAATGGCATATAATACGTAGGCAATGGAAACTTCCTTATGTGTTTCACTCTATTTCATCTGACTTGAGCCCAGCGAGGGCAAGCTGACAAATTAATATTTACATGTATATGGATATTTGTATTTAGTTTAATAATATATATATACCAAAAGCTGCTGTAAGCCTAGTTAAATAGTGATGCGGTCTTGAGTTTGCCATAGCTCTTCCTTTCCTATGAATTTCCATCATAACCGGAACTGCCATTTCCTAGACTCCTGTGGAAATACAGAAATCCCTGATACTTACAGATGACACAGTTACAAATATCTAAAATTTTCCAGAAACATTTCCTAAGAACTGAAGTAGTATTAATGAACACACCAAGAATTTGGTATCTGCCTTGTTCCACTTTCAGTTTAACCACCAAGGGCTTGAAACTCAAAAAAATATAGAAGTGCTGTCTCCCATTCCTCTTTAAGAAAATGCAGAGGCACCTCTGGGTAAGTGAGTGGTCACCAAGTCTTGATTTACTCCGTGGCAGAGCCCTCCACTGCACCCTAGAACAACTGCTCAGATAAAGAAGCTCAAAGAGGTGGCCCCCAGTTTCGGAAGGGAGGACCTCAGATGTGTCACTGCCCAAGGCGGTTGAGCACACACCAGAGCCTCTCGGAGGGGAAGGGAAGTGGGGACACGCTCCATCCACGGCTCCCCCAAAGCACTCCACGGCATTGCTGCCCCTTGCAATGCACATCGAGTATCTCCCCACGGACTGCATGGACAACTGGGATATCCAAACTGCAGCTGTGAAGGACAGACTTGAAAAGCTGAGGCAAGGCCTCACGCTGCAAAATCTAAAGCTGCCCTGCTGCCCTCATTCTGTTACTTTTTTAAATGTTTCTTCTGATGCTTAAGAAATGAAAAATGGGCAATCTGAGCTTCAAATCCCAATGCTGTCTATATAAAAAATGCACAATATCACATAATTGTGAAGTAGTTGCTTACTACTTACAATTTACTGGTTGCTTTTAAATTAACTTTATATTCAATTATTGCTATTTCTCTGTAAAAAAGTTCATTTAGGTCCTTTTCTTCTTTTGAACTAGACTGATTTAACTGAAGATGTGCTAAAAGATCATAAATTAGGAGATAAAATAAAAGCAAAATATGAGGTTAGAAGGACATGTCCTTTGGGATATTTGAGACAGTTGTAATTTTTTTCCATTTCCTATATGCATAAAGTTGAACTAAATATATTTTATGTCTCTTATACTACTTGCAATTGGCAAAACTGGTCTGATTCTTTTTTCTGTTTTTGAGACCTTGTGTGGTTTGAGTTCCATTACAGAAAAAGCAAAATATACAAAAGGATAGCGTAAGGAAAATGGATCACTAAAATAAAATTAAATAATGATTCTCCCCAGCTAATACCTGGTATTTTATCAAACCAATTTAACAATCGTTACACTATAAGACAATCTGTATGCTACTACAAATCTTGCCTCTATTACCGTGTTGTTCCTGGATATTTAATGCCCATGACAGGATGTAACAGAAAAAATATTAACTGTTCTAAAAATGTAATCTCTTCAATCATGACAATTCAGTGACATTCACAGCATTAGGCAAACATCTCCCTATTAGGAACGGCCAACATCTAAAGGAAGAAATATTTAACTAATGATCTTCACCTTCTTGTCAAGTGACTGTTAACACTAGATTGTTAACAAGTTCAGCACATGTATTTCTGGTTCTTTCAAATAAGTGCTGTCTTTGTAAAGGCAAAAATCTTTGAGATTTGCTGACTTCCTAGACGTTAAAAAACATCAAAGGTGTTGTCACTTAGAATATTGCTTTTAGTTACTGCTGCATTCTTCTTTGACTTACACCAAAGTCAGGAAGGAGAGCGCTAAGATGACATTGATTTGTTGATTTATTCAGTCCTTTTGCAAGGTAGAATGGTCCGTCAAACTTTATTACTGAAAAGAGAATATGGATTGAGTACACCTGGCTTGGACATCTCTCTCCTTTGTCAGGTATTAGCCCTTCACTAATTGATACTGGGATCTGATGCATGTACTAAATCTGAGAGGTAATTTCATCTGTGAGAACAGTTCCACTATTTCAGCAGAAAAAAAGTCTGAACTTCGTCAGAGTGACCAGAATGTATCAATGCATTCTTTCTTGTACCACTTCTCGGTGTGCAAGTTTACTGCCCAACTCCAACATTTGATGGCTTATAATTGCTCTTCATTTTCTCTGATACATTTTGTTTCTGGCCCATAAGAGTAAACATTTGGAGCAATATTTGCTCCCTTACCATATTTTGATTTCTCTCAGCATGCAATGCTTGGCACAGGTGAAATTCTTAGAAGGTTTTTAACATATTGAAAATCTCTTTCATAATGATTTCATAATGAAATCTCTTTCTTCTGTTCCTGAGTTCTTCCATTTTGAACTATGTTTGTTCTGGTTTTGCATATCATGAGCTTTGGAAGGATCTGAAGGAGGGAGATTTCAGCAAGTATTTAATTTCTGGCTGTTTTCAGTGTGAGAAAGACTAGAACTTTCCTTTTATTAGTTGCATTCCACAGATACATTTATGATGTTATTCAGAGAAGAATCAAATAACAAGCTCTTTCTTAACCTCCACTATGTTGCCTAGCAATTCATGTTCATTTCATTATTTTACATAATTTTTACAAGGAAAACAATGGAGCCAATAAATACACAGCCCTAGATATATATGTCTAAACAAAAGAAGTTGATCCCAGCCCTTAAGCCCAAAAAAATTTCAAAAGTCTCACTCTCCTGATTTTTTAATTTCAGAAGAAAAAAGAAAGCAATGAACTATGCAAAAAGGCATAATGGAGTATGCTAAAACTCTGAAATCTGTAGCTGGAATTTAATATACTTTTTCTCAGATTAGTGAAATATAAAAAATTTTTATCTGCCAGTATTTTAGAAAATATGACGACAAAATGGGTACCACAAACAGGTCTTTGAAATACCCACTTCTCTAGTTTACAGAGTAAAGAAAAATGAAGAATACTCATTAGGAATTTATAGTAATGGCTTATGATTATCATGCTGTAATCAAATATTTATTTCAAAATATGATTAAACTATGATAAAGCAATGGTCAAGAGTATACAAACAAGCCCATAGAGTTGTGATTGCTGATAATATTTATCAGGGTCCAGGGTCTCAGAAACCAGTAGAAAAAAATTCTTTATTCAAGACATCCTTTATATCTAGCCCTTAATAACCAGCATACGAATAGATTCCAGAACATAAGAAACAATTTTTCTGAAGTGTAGAAATATGCTATTTCTGGCTCATTTGTTAAATTTCTGATTGTCAATGCCATGCTATTTTTTTACCTCAGAAGTCAGGAAACAAGTAAGGAGTAAAAATAAAAGAAAAAATGAATGTGTTGAGAATTGCAGGAACTGAAAAATGACAGATATTTCTATGCTAATGTTTAATAAAGTGTGTGCATAAAATCAGAGAACAAACAAATAAAGAAAGAGTTTTTTTGCTGTTAATGTGAAAAGATGAGAAATACAATACTGCTTGACTGCTGCTGGGTTTTAATTTACAAAGAAAGTGCAAATAAGAACTGGCTTTACTCAGCACAGTTTAAAATACATGGATATCTTTACCCATGTACTATATTTCTGATCCTCAAAACATTGTGATATAGTGCTGCAGCCAGCAAGGTCTGAGGATAATTATTAAGATGAGATTTCAGGTCAATAGTGACATTTCTTCTGATTTCTTAAATCTGTGTTTATGTGTGTATATGTGTTGACCCTAACCTCTAATGAAACTGCAGTCATACTTCATGTCCATGGTTATGACGTTTCTGTCCCACAGCTTCCTAGAGATGTCCCATTTGGATAAAATTACTTTCCTTTCTGTTCACAGAACAGACCAAATAAGCCAGTTGGGTTATGTAAGTTAACCAGGATTAGCCCTTTGACATTATACTGAGATGAATAAGGGGTTTCACATGGTCACTGACTGAACTCAGATTTTGGTTTTAATGATCATCTCTACTCCCTTTCTAAACTTCTCATTCTCACTTATATTTTATGACACTATAGTGTGTGAAATTTCTTGCTTGCAAACTTGTTTTGAATAGCTGTTTTGTGAACCAAAAGCTAATTCTTCTGTCAGTGAACTTACAGGGCATCCCTTACCTCTTCCTGTCTCTCATATATTGAACTCATGATCTTGCTGCAATTTGAGCTTAACAAAATGGAATAAAAAGCCTTCTTCACCCACACATTCTCATTTCCTCCCTCTTTGCTTCCTTGCAAAGAAAATCCCGCAATCCACCCTACTTCCCCTCCCCCCCCGCCCTTTCTTGCCTGGCAAATTCAGGTCTTTCCTCTTCATCCTCAGCAGATGCCAGGGTCACCCTCTCTGCTATTTAGTCTCTGCCAGGTTTCTCCCTCAGGTTTGTGTTACATCATACTGTGATTTCTGCCCAGTTTGCCTTTCTGGACCTTGTTATGGACACATGCCAAATACTCTTGCTCAGGCTGCGTTTCTTATTTGCTGGTGTGAACTCTGGTTTCATTACTTTGCTCAGCTGACTTCTCCCCTGGCATGGCTTCTCCAGTTCCCCATTTACTACAATAACAAATTTTGTCTTCTTTTAAGCAACTCAGTAATTCTGCACATCCCTTGCTGAGGTTCATTCTGATCCTTTCTTCCTAATGCCATCATTGCTAGCTGTATCTTCCAGTTTCATATCGTCATCCACACTTGTCTCTGATTTTTATTACACCACTGACAGTTTTAATTAGTGCATACACCAGAGAGCTCCCACCCTGTACCTGTTCATATCTTCTTAATTCCAATCTCACACGAAATAAAACAACCTTTTACTTCCTGCTTCATAAAGAACTCTCTTCCACCAACCTTTCTCTACTTTTCTACCTTCGGCCACAATCCTTTTTGACCTTGGTGAAGACCCTACAGGTCATGGATTCACATGTAAACAACATTGTTGCTAAGCAAATGAAAACCTTTTCTAAGCACTTCTCTGGGGAAGTTACAAACTGATTGATTTGGTCCAGTCCTCATTTAAAGGTCATTCTTTTGACATGTTCAAGGGTGATCCCTGAACTGCACTCCAAAGGAATGACAGGAAATTGTACAGACATGCCCAAGCTGCCAAGATCAAGGCCCTTGTTCAAGCTACCTAGATCAAGTACCTACAGAATGTAGCAAAGGGATACAAAGCCAGTCTGAAGCAAGGGATAGAGTTTTCGCAGAAGAGTTTAAAGGAAGTTGAACATCAAGAACCAGCTGCTCTCTGAGCAAAGTAGGTTCCTGCAGAAATATACTGAACTCATGGAGTGTTCTGATCGCCTTTGTGCTCAATGACATCTGGCACAGGATTCAGACAGTACTAGATTATTTCATGCAAAGTCGTACCACCTTTTCACAGTTAAAATATCCCACTAATCCATTTCAGAACTTATGAGGCAATGAGTTACCTTTTCTTGATATTGTCGTCGCGAGGAGTCCAGAGACTGAATGAGGGCAGTGGCATGGCCAACAAACATGGCATAACAAGTAGCCCCCACAATCATACTCAGCATCGTTATCCAGAGGTCGGACATGCTGACGGGGGCACGGGCTCCATAACCAATGCAGAGCATATGGCTCATGGCTTTGAAGAGTGCATAGGAGTACTGCTTTCCCCAGGAATCGTTCTGCAAGAAAAGAGACAAGTGACTGAGCCTGCGAGCAGCTGGAGAGAAAATTACAGTTGTACCTGTTTAGTGGGATCATAGATTGCTGGCTCTGAAAGAGTAGGCTGGTAATGTATCCTCTATGCTTCAGAAGAGATATTCCTTCTAAATTAACTCTTAGATAAAGTGTCAGGGATTCTGACAGATAATACTTATCACGCTGAGATGAAATAAAATTGACTATTTTTAATACATTATTGTATTCTTACATGTGGGTGCTAGCCTAATTACAAGGAGACTAAAGGTCAATTTTATTTTACAGCCCATCAGATGGATTAGAAAAAGCTGAGTACTCAGACTTATCAAGCACAATAAGGTAGTATTTTGTTTTAATGTGCATGAACACACTCCTATGGCCCTATTTCTTTCCTTTTGGAATTGCAAATTTTAACACACAACCATATTTATCTTACTAGCCTCCTTTCACTTTTCAAGGACAGAAAAAAAAGTTATTATTTGTTGTCATGTCTGCTTATCCTGATACTTTTTTTGTAATATTGTGTTTATACTGGAATAATATCAGCTGAAAAGAACTGTTCATTTTGCATCATAGCAAACCTATGTTCATAGTCATAGTCTGTGAAAGTCAGCTCAAAAAAACACAAACTGGCGATGCCTAGGTCCTGCATTTCTGATGTGCAGCTACCCCTTCCCAGTCTCTCTGGTAGGTCAGAAGGGCACGAATTCTTGCTCATAAGCTTTCAAAATTGCAAAGATTTTGGCATCCTCCCTTTAGCTTTACATAAAGACAGTCAAAGGGGCTGTTCCCAGCAAAAATCAGACACCTCAAGACATTCCAAAAAGCCCTGGTAATCCCTGTCTGATTTTTCTATTTTCCAAGACAAAAGAATGAAACAAAAACAGGGAGACAAACAGTGCTTGCAGGCACGCTGCGCACACAAGAAAACACAGTATTTACCACAAAAAGAACAGAGAACAAATTAAATAAAGAAGAAGTAAAGAAGGAAGAACTGGGATGACAGGAGAAAGATTAGTCTGTTATACAGTATGGTGTCTAATATACAGGACCAAAAATAACAAACCTATAAAACTTATTAAAATAAATAATTAATCTCCAAATCAGCAGTAGCATTTATATATGAAGTTCATGTGTGACATACCAGTATCTCTGTCTCTGTTCTACCAACATAAGCTTTACTCAAATGCTCTAATTTCTCAAAGAGCTGCAAGCTTGCTCTCTTGCCATCTAAATGCCAAGGTTACTAACTATCCTTATGCTTTACATCTATTAAAATGCTTTTTCTAGACCCCCTATTAGCCTAAATAACTGGTAACAGAAAATAAGCTGCCAACCGTTGTATTGCAGATGACATAGTTACTACCCATTCACTAATATAATAATTTACAAATTAATGGTTTCTCTGTACTTCCCACTTGTTTCATGTTGTAAGTCAAATCTTTTTGGATTTGTGAGCTGTTTGTAGCTTTTTCACAAGTTAAAATTTTGTGTCATAAAAACAGCTAAGGAATAGGTTTCGAGTGCCTACACTTAAAAAAGAAAAAAAAGAAAAAAGGAAAAATATCTTAGATAGCTGGAAGCCAGGGAGGTTTCAGTAACTTATAAGGAATTAAGTTTCCTATTGTTTCAGTCCTTTAAAAAAATACACAAAAAATGAAAGAAGTGAAGAAGCTTCCCTGAAAAACCTCCATTTCAGGATTCAACTACCCAGTCTGAGCACAGAAGCTCCTTGCTGTTGGGGTCACTGCAGATATTCTAATGAAAATTCCCTATTTCTCAGGAAAGAAGCTTAAAAAAATTAAGGCACCGTTTATTTTGAAGACCTTTCCTTCCAGCTGGAATCAAACTCCTTCGGTAGAAATAATTAATGAGGAAATTGTTAGAGACCCATATCGAATTCTTTAGCAGTTGTGCTTCATGTATATTATGTTGGGAAAAACAATAAACTGCATGCTAGGTGAAATATATCTAGGGTTTTTCAAGGCTACAAGTGGAGTTATTAAAGCCACAGTATTCATGAGACAGTAAGATCAAACCTTCGGTTCTTGTAGGGCTCCGTAAAGTGGATCTTGCTCCTAGATTTATTAGCATAACTATTACAATAATTAAACAAAAATAAAAGCTAATCATGATCCTGCCTATGAATATTTTTCTATCATATTCTTGGTGTGACAAATCTCAATTAAAATACTTTCTATAAAATTATATTTTTACACCAAAGTTTCTGAGTTAATCTAAACACTAATGGATTTTATTTCTTGGCCAAGATACTTTCCAAGTCTGTGAAACACAGTTTTAATTAAAATACCATTGTTTTAAGAAAGAGTAAGAAAATAGAAGTGAGGAACAGCAATAAGAAATAAAACACAAAGAATGTTTTCTACTAACAGGGTAACAGGGTGAGTGAAAAATAAAGTAACTACTACGAAAGGAGTAGTACCAGAAGGGAATAAGTGGGAATAAGAGAGCTGTAAAGACAGACGAGAAATAACTAAAAATGTACAACAAAATAAACAAACATACATTTAACTACATATCTGCCTATATATACATATATATACATACATACATATATATATATATATATATATATGCACCAAAGTGTGATCCAACACCTCAGACAGTCACGACTGCACCTGAATCCAGAGTGGAGGTCACGGCCATCTCAAATGACCATTTTTTTATAAAAACAGCATCAGCTTTTACTGTGTAGCTTATTATAGACCATGCTACAGGCTAGGCACATTTCAGACATTTGTGAATGGATGGTCCTGAGCAGCTGGTCCTCAGGCAGGTAGAAAGGCTTTAGCACAAGGAGAAAAAAAAAAAAAAAGTAAGGACTGACAAAGCATCTGAATTCAGCTTGGATTTGTCTGAGGATTTTGTTGCCGAAAACACTTGTCAATGTGTTTTTTCTTTCTTTTCTTTAATAATGGTGGGTTCTTGTAAAATCAGGTGCAAAAATTAGTCTGTTTACTTTGTATGGGGATATTTTTTAAAAAATACTGGTGAACAAAAACCCTTGTGGAGGGTACAGATTTCAGTGCAGTTACTTGTGTTGTTCAATGATTGATTCCATATATAAACCACTTAAAAAGAGCATTGATTCTAATGTCAAATCCTATACATCATGTATGTTACAAACAATGTTACTAAATGAAATAATAATTATTTATTATTTTCATATTAATGTTGTATAACCTAAGGGCTTGGCAGTAGTAACACTAACTTTGTTTCATTGTGAGGGGTGGGAATTTTCCACAACCTTGTTCCAACATGCTGCTCTTTGCTGTTCAAAAGCAAGGTGTGACCATTTCTCTGTTACTAGCCTACAGTGATATTTTTTTTTAATAAGTAATGTTGCACCTGCATCATGGAATTTTTACATAACGCATTCACAGATGTTAAGAAAAGAGTTAATAAAAGTCCATTCTATGAAATAGAAAATTCTGGTTTTATACAGGTGTCTTTTCTTTAATACAATCTTAAATATTAATATTTATATAAATACACATTAACTGTTTGCCCAATGATCATATTTTGTTTTTAATGTATAGATTAAAAAACCCCGACAACAACAACAACAAAAAACCCTCTACAAGCTGAAAAAATAGCCTACCAATTAATAAAAAAGGGTCTTTAATTTCTTAGTTGACAATGGGTTGATCACTGTTTCCAGATTAGCAGTAATCGGTTTAAAAAGTTTTAAATTAAATGACATTAATTTGGAAAAACTATTAAAGACTGTAATTGTGAGAAATACCAAAGCTGTTTATCCAAGGATGGATTACATAATCTAGCTTGATGACATTAGGAAATCCTCACATTTGTGACAGGAATGGTCACTGATCATTTGCAATTAGTTCTGTAACTATATACATTAACTTCACAGTTATCCTGAAGAATAGGTTACTTCCAGGGCACTTCTGGTTCTCAAAAATCTGTGTCCAAACCTTTTCCTTCACGAAAGGATGTTATGGTTTGTCCCTAATTTCAAGTAAGACTGTTACAAATATCTTTTTGTAATATTAACTTTTCACCTCAAAAGAAATAAATCACAGATAGGCCACACGGCACCTTCCAAGGGACAACAATAAAAAGCAAATTATTTTTCTCAGGGGATTAAGAAAGTGTTTCTATTTTACTGTAATCTATGGAGGTTTTATCAGGAAATTCTGCTGTCATAAGACAAATCAATTCCACTCCCATATTGTAGTCATTCCCTCAGGCACAGCTTAGCTTCCCTCAGCCATACTCTTGCACTGAGATATAAATTGATTTAGAAATCCCATACCAAGGAGACTATTGCACAGACAGTAATGGTTTCCTCATTTTTGCCTCCATCCCTTTTTTCTTTCATGTCACAATTACTGCAGGTGTCACAGAAATGGTTCTGTCAGTTTGCAAGGGCATGCTTTACAATTATGGAGCAAAGATTGGCTTAATAATTAAGAGAGATTGTTTCTACAAGGATTTTGAACTCATCCTCATTCTCCCTTTCAAAACTGCAGAAGTGGGGAAGTAGCCTCTCTGCCTGAAAGAACTTGCCTTATCATTCACACCCCAGTCTTTCACGCTCACCATTGTCTTTAGGTTCTTCTGAAAGGAAGCGCTATCTGCAGGATGACCTTGACAGGACATAGATAGTTAATCTCTATCCTAGTAAATTAAAAAGCATCAGAAAGCATTCCCAAGCTCTAGAAGTTGGTTCACGCAGTTTCACTTTTAGAAATGTCCCATGTCTAACACTGGCCCCTACAGCACTCTCCCAAGAAACAGCAGTTGTACTTTGGAGCTGGCGTAGGGGAGGAACCCTTCCTCCTAGGCAGCTGGCACGAGCTTGCCCTGTGCTGAAACCCAAACAAGATTTATACTACGGACAGAGTAGGTAGCTCCTAAACCAGTCCTATCCCAAAGGCCATCGAAAGTGGACACTTTAAATTTATTTATTACCATGGAGGCGGCTAGACAGTCCATAAGTAAGCCCTCTGGTTTTAGTATTGTCATGGGAAGCCATTGCACAAAATGAGTGTAAATTTAGGGTTGAAGAGGTTGAAGAAAGCACAAAGCATCCTTGCCTGCATGGTGGCACAGGCTGTAACACAATAGTGGCCCTGAGGAAACACCTGCCTAGAATCTGGAGGACACAAGTTACTGCCAGTCAAATTTACTGCAAAATTAGTCTTTTCCATCAGGAATTCAATTAAACCGTATTAATGTCTTAAATAGCCATAAGATGAGTTATGGCTATATACTTATTTGCAAGTCATTATTATCAAGTGTTTCTAGAAGACTTCTTAAACTGAAGAGTTACTTATAATTTAACTAATCAAAAAGACGTGCTAAGAAAAGGCTATACATGCATGTTAGTGGCATTTTTACCAGGTATGTCTGACATAGCTAGAAAAAAGGCCATGTGTTTCCTTCCCTGTGTCACCTAGTTAAGTGCACATTATACGACAAAAGAACCGGGTCTCTGTATTAAATCTGTCATTTCCTCAGTAATCCATATATATACATTTTGATACAGATTTATAGTTTGCATACTTTTCCATCAGGAAGCTGCATAATTTTCTGCTTCTGGTATCATACAGTAACTTAGAATTACACATTAGTTAAAATCTCAGACAGGAAATTGGAGCAAAATATCATCTCAGCATTTCAGCTTTTAAAGAAGTTGTTTGAATTCCCAATGAATAACCAAGCTGGCCAAGGGGAACAATATCCAATATTTACTGTTTCAAAGCTCACGCAAATGTAAAACTACCATGTAAAACCTCTAGTTCTTATCACAGCTATTACTACTACGAATACCTTGTTTTGTAAAACTAGTAAATAAAGACAAGGTGGGATCAGACTTGGAAGACTAAAAATCCCGGTGTTCTAAAATTGTTAAGAAGTGCAAGGAGGAAGAGTCTATTTTAGCAAGTGTGCAAGTACGTCTGATTTAAAACAGAAAAACCCTGAATCGGTAAGCTCAGTGAAATAAGCAGATGTCTTCAGAAACTTCTGAACATTTCTCTCTGCTGATACGTGCACAGATAACAGATGGTGTAAGTGACTCAGCATATACTTCCAAGAGCAGTACTAGCAGAAAAAAAATCAGAAATTGTTTGGCATTGCATTCCACAGGAAAAGAAGTGTGACTGGAGGAGCAATGACTAAATATTATATATTTACTCTGTTCAGAGTAGTTACATGACTTTGCTGTCATTACAGCTTGTTCATTTTTTGGTGCTATGTCTTTGGCACTAGCCATCAAGCAAAAACAATGTAGCATGGCAGATCTTTCCTTTTATTTTGATTATTTTTCCTGATGCAGAAAAAATCGAACATTTATCTGTGAATACACTCCCCCATCGAGAGCAAGTAGCCAGAGTATCTACTTGTGATCACCTTTCTGAGGTAAGGATGAATAATTTTCATTGTAGAGTAAGTGTGACAATTCATAAACAGCAGAAGAAGGGCAGATACTTGGTTTATGCATACAGCCTGGTCTTTCACATACATTCAAACAAATAGGCCCATTGCATTCAAAAGGATGAGAAGATATGCTCACAATCTCATAGGGGAGGCTTCCCTATACTCTGCTCAGTACTGCTCTTCATTCTTAGTATCTGTGCATAGTTAAGAGATACAGTTGTGAGTTTTTACAGCCATAAATATAAAGCTACAAAATAATAAATGAAATCTTATGTGAAAAATACTTTTTCTGTTCTTCATCTTGTGAATCAGCTCACTATGACTCATCCTTTTATCTGGTCATTGTGCTCCCATTACTGAACCCAAAAGACTGAAGAAATAACATTCCACTGCAAAGGATTATTTTAATAAGAATTTTAAGGGAATTTCAGCTTACAAAGATGTTAGAAAGCTTTTATAAAGTTTAGAGTAAAAATATTAAAAGTAGAAACTATATTTTTCCAACATGAAAATTTAACAATGCTAGAAAATATTCCCCTATTATGGAATTTGACTGTCTATACAAAACACTTTTTCAGAAAACTGTGGGTTTGACTCAAGCCAGTTAATGCCCTCCAGAACAGCTCCTAAACCAGTCACCAGCCTGAGAGTTAGCACAGGTCTACCTGAGGCCCCTTTGCCTTGGTAACTAAGAAATCCAGCTGTATGGAAGCAGGTTGTGGAAGCAACTGACTTCCAGGAGGAAAAACAGACTTGGGCATATTTAATCTATATATTTAATCTATCAGTACTGCCCCCTTGTCAATCAGTCAGTGACAAACTAAGGGATGAATATTGGTGAAATAATTCTTCCAAATTGTACCTGTTACTTCATCTCTTCCCTACCTTCTGGAAAAGCAAAATCAGAGCGCGGGGAAGCAGACAGGCATTTTTAAAGGATTTATGTTTCAGTTCCTTAAAGAACTGTTGCAGGATGGGAACTGTGTCTACAAGAGGGGTGTCAGGGAGCTCTAGACTTTGCCAACATGTAATGACTTCTTTTTTATACATCTGTTTTCAAACTGATCATCTTTAGCAAAAAATGCTGCTTCTGGAGAGCATTCTTTCTCCCCTGATTTGAAATTAACTTCATTATTACATAATACATTTTAAAAAATAATTTTTACAAATGTGTACCACAGAAACTGCAGATGTTACCATGCCATTCTATAGTGAACAAAGTTCCTTATTGAAATGTATCAAATGAATTAAAAACCTGATCAAGGCAGTTGGCTTTTGTTTTCCTTTCTGATAATGCAATCAAATTTTGATAATGTTCAAACCACTCTGATTTTTTATCCCAAAATGAACTTAAGTGCCATTGTTTACAAGGGAATGACTGGAACAGATATACATTGCCTGCAAATGGGAAAATATGTTCTAATCACAGTAAGGATGGTTTGGTCACAGTAAGTGATTACAAGTGTATCTACAGGTTTCTTCTGGGCAAACAATGCATCCTAAAAGGAAACACTTTCTTACAGGAAAAAAAGAAAAAAAAACCCAATACAATGGCATATCTAATAAGAGAATACATAAATACATAAAATGAAAGGTAGCATTTTTGATCAGCAACTTTGTTCATGAAATAGCTCTGTTCAGGAGAGTTAAAAACTCAGTGTGCATTAAAGAAAACGTATCTCTTTGTTCTACTCCTTTCATTTGGTGAAAGGAACTGGATATAACGTAAAACAGTTTACTTAACAAGCCTCAAGTATCAAATCAAACCATTTATGAAATGCTTTTACAATGCAATCACCAAGAAAAGCTTTGAATTTTTAAGACTAGCTATCTGATAGTCAAGAATAGGCAGATGATTATGTGAGCTAAATATAGAGCAGTTCTGGGAAACAGTTGAAGGAGTGAAGTGACATAAACCTGACTTGTGACTCCATAGTGCACTGCTTTACTTAAAACTGTTAGGAAGCATCTACATCATCATAGACAATATTTACAACCAATTTAGGAAAGGGAACTTGGCAGAAGGAACTCAACCTCTCTACTATGTGAACAACTCAGACTAGATAGCAAATTATGTGAAGCATCCAATCCCAAATAAAATGACAAATGGAAAATTATGTGCTTTTCGAAGTGGACACTGAGCTTTCTGAGTGCTGCCACCATTCTCTTTGAATCAGAGTGATTTTGAAACTACATTAAAAACAGGCAGGAAACAACAAACCTCACAAGTGGCAGAAAAAGCTATCATTAGGAAATATCTAGGCAAACTTGATACATAATTTGAAAAGTACATAGACAGAGATGCAAAGAATAATAGTATCCCAATGCTTTCTCACTAAGAATATTCCGAAACATTCAAACATTTTCCAGGACACACTTTACTCCTTGTTCTATATACAGGCATACTCTAGTTAAATATAGTTCCTTTGTAAATATTTTTAAGAATGTGTCCTTAGGGGGAAAAAAAATAGTGGATTACAGTAGATTAAAATGGTATAATATAATCTACCCGTAAAGAGTCTGAATATGTTTTAATCTACTTAAAAATGAATCAAGGTGAACCAATGCTACTTTGACACAGAGAATCACCATAAGGGTGGGATTGGGATTTGTGAGTTACTGAATACAGTGCTTCAAAAAACAGGGTTTTTTTTCTAGTAAAGTGGTGCTTGGTACCACAGACGCTAATTCAAGTATCATTCTGCTTAGTCTAAGGATATAATTTTTACCATTTTTTTATTTAAGTAATGTATTTTTTAAGGCAGAGGATCAGTGCTAGTTTTAAGCATTTTGTTTCACTTAGCTGGTACTTTTCTTGTCAGTTTTTCAATAAATTTCCTAACCTGATGCCTTTGAGACTCTAGGCTGCATCTGGTTAGTTTACAGCTCTTCAGGAAATTACCTACACTAAATATCTGAGCCCTCAAGAGGCTGTTCTGCGTTTTTGGTAAATTACAATCCTTCATCAAGTACTACGTCCTACAAAAAGCTGTGCATTATTTTATTAGGCAGCAACAGCAGGAAGCAAAATAGTTCTGCAGCTGAAAACCTATTTTGGCTCTGTGAAAAGAACAAACCTCAGTGTCAAAGCAAGTAGGCTGAATCTAGGTCAGAGGCTTTTTTTTTTTTTTTTGAGAACACATCTGAGTTTCCTGATGACCTTTTCTTAAACTCAGATGCCTTAAAACTGCAGGTGCTTACTAGAGTCTGCAAGACTTTCAAGGTAATATAATATAAAGAAAAATGATTTAGCAGACTAAACACCACCCACAAAATGATGTCTAGGCATTAAAAAAAAAAAAAAAAAGGCAGACTTATATTTCATTTCCCTCCTCTAGCAAAGGGAATTTGATTAGAGGAGGTAAAATCATAGAAGATTATCCTGACCTTTAGGGTATGAACTTTGTACTCTGAGGAGAAGGAAGAGGAAAATGCTACTCTTTTATCATCCTTGAGGGAGTTAACAGAGCACTTGAGTGACCCTGTAGCATTCACTTAAGAGTTGTGGAGCACCCAGGCCCCAGTTCCCAGTTCCAACTGTAAAGACAGGGACACCCCTGCACAGCCATCACTCTGTGCCCACTTGGTCCCTCTGGGCTTTCTCAGGTACAGCCACCCCAGTGTGGAGTGCAGCGTCAAGAACAGCCACCAATTTCAGCTTGAAACTGACAGTATGACAGTATGTCAGAGTCATGATCCTGTGACACTGTGCCTGTGCTTCTGGACAAATATGAACATGCAGTCAAAAATGACTGGGCAGACTACTAGAAGAAACACATACTGATAGCTGTTATACACCTGGACACCAGCTCAGTCCCTCAGCTGCACATTTCTGAAAACAGAAGGAAACATCACCCCATGCTCACTGTGGTTTTCCTTCCTGGGCATCTACTCCTTGCCACCCTTGGAAAGGGAACAGGGAGACTGCAAGCATACACTCTGCTGGTCCCACCTGAATGATCTCCCAATAGCTCAGCCATTAACTGGGGTGCATTCAGTTTGTCTTTGCATTCCTCTTGTTTCTCTGTCCAACTTTCTACCTGTTTAAGCAAGTCCAGAGGAGGGCCAAAAATATGATCAAAGCGATGAAGCACCTCTCCTATGAAAAACAGGCTGAGATAGTTGGGATTGTTCAGCCTGGAGGTGCTCTGGGAAGACCTTTTAGCAGCCCACCAGTACTAAGAGAGGGCTTATGAAAAGGAGGGAGAGCAACTTTTTACAAGGGCAGGTAGTGATAAGACAAGGAGAAATGGGTTTAAACTGAAAGACAGTAGTTTTAGATTAGATATTGGATTTATAAAGAAATTCTTTACTGTGGAGGTGGTGAGACACTGGAACAGGTTGCCCAAAGAAGTTGTGGATGTCCCATTCCTGGAAGTGATCAAGGCCAGGTTGAATGGGGCCTTAAGAAATCTGTTCTAGTGGAAGGTTTAACTTTTTTTTTAGCCAACTTGCCCTCTCACAGTTCCATAGCAAGTATTTATGAAACAGCTGTTTCATCCACAGAGTAATGGTAATGCCATTTAATTATTTAGAAATGCTTGGAGCACTTACGGGATACCTTCACAGCTACAACATAAAAAGTAAGAAAGTCTCTTGCTGCAATTAAGAGTTAAACTGCATGCTCTGATTACAGGAAGACCTGCAAAATTATCCTGCAGAGCAACTAAAACATCCACCTGGTGAGTAGCTCACAGGAGTCCAGGTTCCTCAGTATCTAGACACTGAGGATGAAAATGCTCTGACAGAAACGGACAAGGCTGAGGCAGACGGCGCAGGCCAGAGGACAAACCCTGGGGAGATGCCAGGCACGGCATGTCTGGCACTGTTGCTTGAGGGAGAGAGGCACAGCAGGAACACCACAATCCTCAGCGATGGAAAATGAATGGGAAGAGTAAAAGTGGATTGCTTTTTTTATTGTTTCACATGGATGTCTGCAATGACCAGTGGCTCCATTTGTCCTGAGTTTTGTTTGTGAGAACCAGCACTAAGAGAGAAATTTCACTTCAGCTGACTTCAGGTACTTCACTTTGATAGCTAAGTGAGTTGGCAGGTCTCCCTAGGCTCCCCACACAGTCAGTAAAAATCAGACTTCTGCAGACGGTGATTCAGAGTAGAATGTTAATGCAGGTGTTCTTTATCACCTCCAGGGGAGAATTTCTCTTTCCATAAGCTGCCCAGGATCCTATTCAGCTGAAGTTGCATCCATTATCTTCCTGAGCTTCCCTACTGGGCATACCTCTCTTTTCATGGATAGACTTGACACCCCATTTCTTCCTAGCTCCAATCCAGTGGAGAAAAAAAAAATTCCCTAGAACAGCCTCTTCTCTCAAGCTCTGGTTTTATTTTATGATCCAAGTTTTTTCTCTTGCAGTTGAACTTTGCAGTCAGATCAGGACATGAGTTTGCCCTTGCAAGTCTGACAAAAGTCTGTGGGGCTCTGTAAAGGTGCTGCAGATTTGACTCGGTGAATTCTGTTCCAGCACACTGGCTTTAATATAAGCATACTACAGTGAGATGGTATCATAAACCACAGATGGGAGCAGGTGAGAGACAAAAAAAGATTCCTAATGAGAACAGAGGAATACTTAGAATGCAAACATCATAATTATTTACTTATATGGATAAAGTTATACAGCAGAGAGCACACAGTGAGAGAAGAAGTTCTTGGATTCAGGGCACATATTTGTATAGCTATATATTGAAAGTATGACATTTACTTTGCTTGAAAAAGGCTGAGAAAGATGTTAAACTGGAAACATCTTAAAGGACTCGGATTCTAAGGAAGATAGCATATATTTACCTAAAAATTGCATTATCTAACATGCAAATGGTTGGAAATCTTTGTCATCTAGAAGCTTCATGATAACTGGGCATGTGCTATATTTCAAGATTGATTTTAAAAATCTGATAATCCACAGCATATCTATTTAAGTAGAATCAAAAGAGTAGCCTTTTTCTTTTTTAGGTTTTTTTTAGTTGGTTTGTAAAAACAAATGGAATCATTCTCTTCAGACAAGCTCAGTTAAGCTTGTCTTGAAACCAGTATCACGGCAATGTTTGAATATTTTAATAAATCTAGCAAACCACGGCACTCAGTACATATATGGCACTCAGTCTGAACAGTGACAAACAACAATCATTTGTTTTTATTGCAACCATGATTTGCATCCTCCAAGCACACAGGTCAGACAAGTTTAAGCTGAGTTACAAATAAAAACAGTTTAATAATTCCCTCCAAAAAGTTACTGAGTGAAGCTCTCATTTCATTTAAATAAGGTTTAAAATGGTCTTGAATCTAATCTCTGAATCTAATTTCAGATCGCATGGCTATTTCTTCCTTCTGAAGTTTACATTAAAAATCCCACAATTTTTGTTAAAAAAAAATAAAATATACTAAGGTACTTTTCAAATCCAACCTTTACAGTCAAAACTATGAAATGGAACAAGATCACTCAGTGAGAGGAAAGTCATCAGAGGATATACAGCAAGGCAGCTTTCAATCTCCAAAACAGCAAAATGCCATGCTTTTTATACTATCTTTTAAAATAAAATTTAAAGTCATTATTGCTTAGAAACATACATTATATTGTATGTGGGCGTGTTTTTAATTGCTATCATGCATATTCAGTTTCCAATTCAGATTCTGCATTCAGTGTCACCACTGTAAGTGAATAATTTAAATGTCATTTTTCTGTCTTTAACATTATTAAAGAGAAAAATTTTAAGAATATTTTCTAGATAGTCTCTAGTCTATGTATTTTCTGTATGGGCAAGCAGCGAGCACTTTCTTATACCAAGTCTGAAAGATTTTAAAAGCAAAAGAGTAAAAACAACAAGCTTTGTTAAACCCTAGAAACCCTTCATCTTTTATTTATCTGTACACATGCCAACTTTACGTTTCCTCAAATCATGTTGCAATGCTTGAGTGCACTGGCTCATGCTTAGAAAAAAACCCAACTTCTGCTTCAGATGTTCTATTTTTATTTAAACCATTGCATTCTTTCTTTCTCCTTCCCATATCACTCTGTGTGTGTGGGAGGGTTTCCTTCACAAAAATTCAACAAAAGTGGCTTAGATTTAGTATATTTTATTGATCTGCAAAGCACATTTACTTAGGAGCAATACACCATTTAGTCTGAGGGCACTTCCTCTCGGCATTTATACGTATCCTATGTATTTATATATATCCTTTCCAAAAACAGCTTCTTTGTCAAGATACAGATGGCAAAAACCTAAGGGAACCTCACCCTTCTTTATCCATACAACTCAGAAATGAATTCATTTATCTTAAGTTTTATATGCACAAAAGTGTATGTAGCAGCAGAATGGTCTTGCTGCGAGAGTAAAGCCGTGACAATCAGAGTTGGAGAGTAGCAAGAAGGTAAAAACACATTTAAATATTCTGTATTCCATCTGTGTTTCATATAGAGAGATGGTGGTACAGTACAGGCAGCACTTAGGTGATTGGCACGGGTTATGAGAGCTCATACAGAGACACCTGCATAGGTCCAAAAAAATTCCAAGGCCAGATCTGTCCTTACCTACTGGAAATGTAGCACGCCTACCCATTGCTCTTGTGGGTACATTTCCAGGGTGAGCTCTTGCATTTTCTCATCACACAAATCTTAGTTATGTTTTGCACCCACCAAAGGTTTTTACCATGGACAATAAACTTAATTTCTGAACATCTGGAAAAAGCTATTACAATGAACAGGAAACTCCCTCAAATATTCTTCCATCAACATTGTTCCAGCAACATTCAGCTGAGTTTAGATTTGCCATAACTTTTCTAGTTATGCCAAATAACTATGGCAAACTTTTCTAGTTATCTAAGAGATCAATTTTATGTCTTTTACTATTAGAGATAAGCAGAGGGATATTACATATTACTGCAAAGAGTGACAAATGAATGGTACACTGCCTTTATTCCTGACCAGTAGACAATTACTCTTTGTAACATTGAACTAGCAATCTGAGTGCACTCCACTTGAAAACACTGCTACTAAGTAGGCAGTAGTTCAAAACCAGTCATGTTAATTCCCTCTGTATCTATACCAATACAGATAATCCTTTTTTGATTATATGTACTATTGTCAAAATGCTAGGCTACCCTCAACTGCAAGCTAACTTCATCGTCTTCCAATATAAAAGATCAAACACAGTGACTAAAATGATGAATGTGATGGATTAGAAAGGGAACATGAGTCATTTGTGAAGAATATGGGCATTATTTTCTTATCTCATTCAAATGCCAATTGCTGGCTTTCAAAGAGATTGCTTCAGAGAATCTCTCTCATGTTAGCAGTACCCCAAAATACAGATAGTATTGTGCTACTAAACAAGGCCTCATAGTGTACATCTTTCTCTGCTCCAACCCACTTCACAGGAGACTGTCAGGAACATTTTGTAATAAACCCCAGCCATTCAAAACAAAGAGAAAAAACTAAGGTAATATCAATAATGTTTTTATGAAATTTGGGGAAAAATGATTTTACTCTTGCAGCTAAATTAGATAGATTATTACATTATTTATATCAGGTTTTTTGAGAAATACTAGGGTTTTTTTAATGACAATATTGCTTTTTTCCTCACATGAGGAAAAGAAACCCACTGCAAATTATTAAATGTGGCATATGGGCCAGAGAAAGTCTTATCATAGGGCTTTGTTCTTTTCCTTATGCTATCAATAGTATCTCCTAAAGTATAAATGAAACAAATATAAAAATCCAGATAGGAGAAAGAAAGCAAAATGTATTTAAAGGGCATTCAGTAATTAAAGCTGATACAAAAAGTATTCACTGCTTGCTCTTACAAGTAGTATGTAAACATCTGTACACACATCTAGAAGATATTCAAAATTTGCTCATCAGCAACAACATTAAATAAGATGCTGATTTTACAGAGAATATAAAAATTTTCCTATACAAAATCTTTTCTATCATTTCTATTAGATTCAATTTTATGAAGGTTTTAGATCTCTATTGGAATTAGTTCAGGTTGAGTCTGCTCAAATGAGTATATGTGCAGAAAGCAGGAAGAGCAGGAAAGCAGATGGATGAGAGCAATCTTAAAGAAAATTATCATACATTTTTAAAATAGGCAGCTTACACACAAATGAGTTGTGTACATCCCTGGTTTATATGTATAAATAGTATTGGCAAAACCATTTCAGACATGAAGGAAAATTAGTAGGTTAAAAAAATGGAAAAAAATAAAATGTCATATATTTCCTGCTTTTCTCATGTTTTGGTAACCAGAAGTGAATGCAAATTGAGACTTGCAGTTTTACAGGGAAGCTTTCAGCTTCATTCAAATTCAAATTAAAGTGAAAATATGAAATATTAAAATTTTCTTGGAGTGGAGAGAGAAGTTCAGAAATAACCAGATTTAAAAAAGAAATATTATAAAACCCTCTTTTTTCCCTCTGGGACTTTGGGAATCCAGATTACAGATCCTACAGACTACTGATATAGGTCTGGTAGACACAGACCTGTATCTCAAGTTTCTTTTGTATCAGAGTGACTTGGTTTAGAATCACGTGAACCAGAACAAAGTATTTTCCTTTGATTTTTTCTAATGCAAAATGTAAGCATTCTAAATGTGCAATTTAAGATGGCCACTTTTTTATGCCTAATTGCATCCCAATAGAGACTTCCCTCCAGATGTACTTTAAGTATTAGAATGAGTCAGACGTTGAATAGTCGTGTGTAGGAAATTCAAATTTGATATGGCAAAACCCAACAGTTAAACGCAGTAAAATCAGAGCTCTTGAGAAAATCTGATTGTGATAATGACCCCTTGACAAAAATATGCAGCTCGTGCAAACCACATTTTTGTGCAGTCTTAAATCATACAGATCAAGAATTAGACTGTGCATTTTAATTACGGTTTGCAGTTAAAAAGAGGAAGATTTACTGAAGAACAGCTGTATATGAATGGTATTCATCTGGATATATCTGCACTGGATTTATTCTGGGAAACCTGGTCTGGCATAAATATTCCAAGAGTTCAGTTTTTGGGTACTCCAATCACAAGAGGAAAGGCCACCCATGGAGACCTACTTCAGAATAATGGTTTCGTGTTTATATTCCAGTTCAAACCAGAGTACCGCTACACGCAGAAAAACATTTTAAATTTACAGAGCAAAGTAGACTGATCCAGCCCCCCCCCAGAACAAAGGGAACACTTTCATCTACAACAGAGAATCTGCTTTTGGCCATGGTGCTTATAACACCTCCTCAATATTTACTCCAGGGCAAATGTGGGATACAAGGTCCTAAAACATGACAGGTCCAATTTATGTTTTTACTTTAGTTCATATTTTTTTACTAAAGAAATGGCTTAGGGCACACTTTATGAAGTCTGTTATTTTTCCCTCAAATGTCTATCAAACACAACACTAGACTTTACCACATTATGTGCAATTTCCTGTATTTCCAGTGTAAGGCTTACATAAAATATTTCGTAGCTTATAGTTACCAGAAATCCCTTCACAATATACTGCAGCACAAGCATTTATGAGTTGTGTTGATTCTTGAGGGAGAAACATGGAAACTAAATTTTGATAACAAATATGCAAGTTCTTCCTTGCATCTGCTCCTTGACATATTTCTACTAGCTCTTTCAAAAACAAAGAAAAAGTGTGAAAATTAGTTAGTCTCTTTTAAGTGTATCAACTTGCTGTTGTATGCTCCCTCTAACTAATTGTTTCATTATTCTCACCCCATATAAGGAAGACCAGCTTTCTATCTGAAAGAAACAGAAGCATGCAAGGCAGCCAACGAATTCATTACAGAAGTCATCCTCTTTAGCACCTATTATCACATTAGTAAGATAGCGCTACAATCAACACTCACAAACACATGTCCTAATTTAGATCCTTCCTCTTGGTTGCATTAAGCATCAGTATCTACTGAAATAACTATCAGAAGCAGCATTAAATAATTACATCAATATTACAACATCAGTTTTAAGCACTTTAGTGAGAATAAGGTAAGGTGGCAGGGCTTATGACAAGAGTTGAGTTTGCAATGCTAAACAATGCTCAGAGTTGGAGTTGTGTGATTACAACTGGGAATACCTTCTTTGAAAGACTATTTTCCTTTTTGAGGCAGTTATAATCCAAATATTCAAGTATAACTTTCCCTATTGTTAAACTTTCAGAAAGTTTTAAACCTCACTGTAATTGATTTTGCACCTTTATTTTTTAGTTCTAAAGGTTCTACATCAGAATTAGCTCATGGCGTTAAGACAATAAAGTATAATTTATAATCTGAGAAGACATTAATGGTAGAAATAATACACAGGAAAAAAATCTCAATAACTGCGAGGCACAGGAAATCTAATAACTGTTTTTATCTAAGCACATCAGAAATCTATGACAAAAATGCACAGTCCAAAGTATATGAGACATCAAAAATATATATAGAATATTACACCAAGGAGGTTGAAAGGAAGCAAGGAGGTTGGAAAGAAAAATTATTACTACTTCCCATTCTAGGCCTGCAAAAGCAGATGACCTGCTAACCTGTCAGAGAACAGAAAAAAGCATAAAGCAAAACCTATGTGGGCTTCCTAAAGCATCAGCAATTGTTGTAAAAATTTGATTTGTTTTTCTCTTCATTGATCCTGATTTGTTTTTCTCTTCATTGATCACAACACATTGAATTAAATCAACAGTGTCCTCAGATATCCTATTTCTCTAGTCCCCACTAGCTTGGCATAAAATTTTGGTATCACAGTTAATGCACGTGTTCAGTCTGCATTAAGCCTACCTCGCCATTTAGCACAGTTACTCCACAAAATTTTCCTCTGCAGTTTCTTTTACTGTCAAATCACACAAATTAATATATTCTCCTGAGTTAATATATTTTTAGGCCTATCACTTCATGCCAGACCAGTGAAATAGGTCATTACTTCATCATCTTAATGCAGGAGGAAGCAGACTGACCTCAGTGACTAGGTCAGTGCTGAGGGCAGGAGAGACCAGTAGCTGAATTCTGAACAGCTGCACATAATAGAAGCACTATAATTACTCACTGTAGATTTAACAATATGTGTGTCTTAGTCCTAAGAATGCCAGTTACACATCGCTGTCACCAGTATTACCATATTTCCAAATTGCATTGTAAACAGAGTATCTGACTTAGGCAATTCCACTAATTTTGATCCCAGTCCATCTCTGATTTGTAATTGCACTTTTACCTGTTACAAGAAGCATTGCACTAACTAAATAGACACACATTAACATAAATATATGACTATAAAATACATTAGAATAGTAGTATACCTCATCTGACCCTCAGTGCCTCTGGTAATCAGATGATTCCCACATGGTCCATACTTTTTAAGCACCTAAGACTGTGGGATTTGATTTACATAAGCGTTTATTGCTCAGCATTACAAATGAAATCAGAGGAATCTAATGCTTTAAATGTGACTCTATAATATTTTATAATAATAAAAAGGTACTCAGAAACATTTGTGAAGCTCTAAATGATGACTATCACATAGTGATCAAATGAAGAAAAATCTCACCAGAAGATTAGCTTCCCTAATTGCCAACTATAGGGAAGAAGATGCTAAGCTGATGCATTTTCCAAAAGGACAAAACCCAATGCAGAATAACACATCAAATGACTACAATGAAATCCTTGAGCTCCACAAAGTAAAGCAGAGATCTTACTGAAAAAAAATAAAAAGTGATTGTGTAATTGAAAATGGTGTTCATTAGTAAGAAATGTTGAGAATTATAGGTTTGGGTGGTATAGTAAGTAGCTTTTTATATATTATATATATGTTAGCATAGTTCTTAGGGCATTATAAATCCTCACCATCTTCTGCCTTTCTGAGTTTCACTATCAAATATTCATTTAAGTAATGCATTTTATAATGAGAGAGACTTCCACATTCTACAGCAGAAATTCCCAAATTCTTTTACTAGCAATGCTGATACCATCAGAGATGAAGGTCTGATTTCCTTTGCCCTGAGGAAATCATGAGACACAAATGGGCATCAATACAATGCAAAATCCCAGGTTACTAAATCCAAACCTAAAACACCCCGAGAGCTGCAAACAATCCAACTGCAAGGACAGAAAGGAAAAGACAAAACAAAATAAATCAGAGTACCTGAAGGGTTTGTGCTGAGCAAACATCGGCTGACTGCCAGGGGAAATGCCAGAAAAGTAAGGCCTTTCCAAAAGCTTTACAATCCCTTTTGACTTTTAAAAAACTCACCGTTCAAGTTAAATTCTATACCTCTCTGCTACTTTTATCTCACAAAGAGAATGTTATTAAAAAAAAAATCTTTGAAGGCCAGGTAAATACCTTGCTTAAGGGATCATGTGTTTTCCTAACCATACAACTAATTATTGCAAATACAGACAGGAAAATACAGGCTGGGAATCTTCAGATACTGTTGGTAATGATCTGCTGCAAGGGATGCTTTATTGAAGGCTGTGATGTTTAGATGGCCAGATGGCATCAGTGTCATCTCTCATCTGTACTTGCCTAGAAACCCTTTCCATACAAGACCAAGGACTAGGTGAGTTCATCAGCTGGGACTCACACACCAGTTTTGCAATTACTGCACCTGCAACTGAATGCAGAATCTTGGTTTGCATAGACTGACTATAGCAGAAGACCACTGTGCTTTTCTGATTTTGTGTACCTAGTTTAGACTGCAAGTTTTACTCCTAATTTTCTAAGGAACTACTGGCTCAAACTCTGAGGCATGATAAAAATGTTTAGTCTATGAGTCATTATGGAAGTACACCAGTCTAAAGCAATGCAGATCAGAAAGCTGAGGATAAATTACACAAGGAGCTGCAGATAATAGGCTTTCTGAGCCAAGGAGAAATTAGGCAGCATCATTAAGGAAGTCTGTTAAAACTTCTTCAGAAAAGACCTTCTTTAGGAATGAAAAAATCCTGGTGTTAAAAAAACTAGGAACGGCTTCAAAGAGCTATATTCTCTCCTACAAGTAATTGACTCTTATTTTGTCTGTAATGGATGGGCTGGAATGTGACTTAAAGTGTGGTGGGAAAACAGCTCCTACTTACTTTCATTTTATATTTACCAGTGTTCTCATTTTTAATGATCGGTACACTGATATTTTGGAAGATGTCAGCTCTGGCAGTAATTTCATGGCAAGATGGGGGCCTATGTTAGGAATTGGCCAAGAAGGTCAAGCTTAGAGTACAGATGCAATATGGGCCCATAATAATTATTATTATGGAAGAGAGTATGCCAATGGGATCTGAACAATTTTGTTGAACTACTTAGGTTGTAGGTTGGTACAGTACTAACCAGGAGTGATCTTATGCCCTTTCACAGACAGGGCTTTCCACTTTATAGCCTCCTTTGTGTTGCACTATGATGTTTTTATTAAACTTTCAAAGATAAAAATCCAACTAATTTGTTTTGTTTTAATTGCATTCAGTCACAATGTTCAGAGAGCTAGTAAGCAACCTGCAACTTGGGTTCATTTTCTTATTCCTCTGTGACATTAAACTTAATCTGTGTTATTTTCCTTTACAGTATTTATAAATCAAAACCATGAGCATGCCTGTGGAATTAGGGTATTTTTGTGTATCAGTTTAAAAACAGAAGGAACGGCTTTCAAGAGAAGGCTTTTAAAAGTTCTTGCATTCCGCAGCCTGAAGCAACCAATGTGCAAGACAGAAGGGAACTATGGACTGGAAGAGCAGGGTGGGCTGTGTCAGTTGAGGAGACAGCATGTCATCCTGACTTCCTTACTTTCTTTATCATCAGATTATCTGCAAATGCTTTGACTCGCCACTGACTTACATTTTGGAAAAACTGACTTTTTCTGGGTGAGCACACATTGGTTTGAGTAAGTCTTCAAGCCAATTATTGCAATGAACAAGTTCAAAATTTTACTTTGCATCCAAATCCCAGTACCAGGTGCAGTCATTTCAGTAACAAAAGTTAAAGTTCCGAACAGATTAAATTGTCATATTCTACAGTATTCCGGGAGAGTAAGGTTTCCCTCTTGCCAAAGCTCTTGCAGTACCAGGAACATGAAACCCTTTCAAACTCCAAAGTCAGTTGTCAGTGAGACTCCGAATACACCAGAAAAGCAAATAACCATAATCATCATCATTATCATCATCATCCTTCTGTTTTCTCTATCATTTTAGAGGACTGATATTCCACGGCAGCTTCCCTGTCTGTTTTCAGTGCTAAAGAATTCATTTCCAGAGCCTGGAAAACAATCAGGAAATATCTTGTGACACCATGACACAGTCAGAAGAAAGGTCTAGCTAGACGTTTTCCCTAACAGTGGTCTTAAATATGCTCCTGATTGCAGGTTGGCAGCCCACCATTCTTCACTTGCCACTGGCCTAAAGGACTGCCTATGCTGTGAACTTTATATTCAAATTTCTCCTCAATGTTCATTCAACATAAACAATTTAGTTGCTGACATAAAAATTTTAAAGGTGCAACTTTCAGAAAAGATCTTTCCAAGATTATGTGGACAGTAGAAAAGGAGTATTGTTTCCATAAAAAAAAGCCCCGTATGTGGGTAGGCAGAAAGAAGGCTCTGAGCATGTGCATAGCGAGTACAGCGTTCTTAAGACTGAATGTAGCTCTTAAGGAGCAGAGAGAATTTAATAGTTCAATGTTTTCTAAAAGTTAAATACTTCAATTAAGTGTAATCCAAGGCTTCCTTTCACGCGCTAGCATGATTTTCATCCAGATCTTTAAAAAGCTGATAGAAAATTTACGCTTTGTAAATGTGAATGGAAGATGTTAGAAAGCAGAACACAGAATACAGCAGAATGGAAAGATGTGCCAGTCAGCACAGTGGTGACCTACTTTTATTGTAGCAATCCCATTTTTGAAGATATGTCAGTATTTTTTTTTAAAAAGCAGGCACAATGAGATGTCAGCAAACATGCTGCTTATCATTAAAGATGTTGCCTGATGACTGCAAATACTTGTCTGTATGACTGACAATCTTAGTCAAGGAGCTCCCACATTAATGTGCAGTATCATGCCCCTAAAGGAACAAATACTGTTATGATTCTACAGTAGGAATATGTGAGACTGAGCAAGAAGCCCATCTACAGTAAAGGTGATGGTTTATAGACCCTAAGATTACAAAAACTGGAGAGACGCATATTTTGAGATTACCAATGAGAGAGCTTCTTGGGGCTTTTGCTTTGGTTGTAGGCCCATTCCAACAATTTCACTATATTTCCTACAAAAATGTTCTATATACCGCTGTATTATCTGACTTGATAAAAAAAAAGAAGTATTTTTCACAGCCATTGTCCTTTAAGTAGAAAGTCATTACCTGTCCTTACAAATAACGCACAGTCACATTCTGTCCTTGAACAGTCTGTTCCCACACAGAAAATTATCACACAACTGAGTCTATTTATCTTATTTTACTTAGAAAAATCTTGATTTGTGTGTTGGGAACAATGGATCATTACATGACTCAGAAGTTTACGAACTGAGGATAACATTAGATGAAACTAATGCCAATAATCTACCTTCAGTAGCACTCTGAAACTATGGCCTAAACTGAAAGCACTGGTGAACTGAGTGTTTCCGTATTTCTTTTGGGTGGCTTTTTTTAGTGAATAAGGGTTAATAAATTATAATGACTTTAAAACTGAAAGCATTTTTTGGCTCATTTACTGACAATGAGTCAATATCATTTTATTGACCATGAGGACTACAAAACAAACTTTAGTTCATTAGCAAGTGAGCCAACAAAATATGAGAGTAACCTTGAATAAATTTCAGGGCAGCATATTACTAGGCATGTGTTTTTACACTAAATTCTGAAGCTAACTGTTTAGAAAAATAATGTTTAGAAAGCACAATGAAAAATGAACAATACTTACAACCATACCGTTTAGGGACACCCAGCAATCTGGTGGGAAATCCTGGAGTAATGGTACTAAAAACTGTAGACAACCATCCCAGTGGCACAGCAGGAGCATCATTCCGATCAGATTAAAGATTCTCACCACTGCACTGGCCAGATCGTATGTCATGTGGAAAATCTGCAGACAAAAATTACAGGTGATGTACATGTTGCAAATCAGAAATGAAACTCATTTAATGCTCATCAGGCAAGTTAAAGGAAAAGAAGTGTCATCCTGAACTTCTAAAAAAGCTGAGGTTTCTAAGGAAGGATCATTAATTTGAGCACATTAATTTCAGCAGAGAACCATACTGACACACCTGGCTCTTGGATGCATGCCAGTGTTATGTAAGCTGCTGAAAAAAGCATATATTGGCTAGAAGTCACCCACTAAAGTGTTTTCTTAAAGCCTCCAACGCCTTTCAATTGAAGCAAGACTCACAAATTAAAAAATACTTGGGTAAAGCTAGTGATACCATTAGTTGCCTATGAACTTTGTATTTAAATACTCAAAAGTTGTGGGAGATTTAATGACCCCTTTAGAAGATTCACTTGTGCTTTCATTACTTTCTCAAATGCACAAAAATCTGAGTGAAAAAACAATACAAGTAGTGTTACATATTTTGGTTTCTACTTCTATACAATTAATCCAATTTGCATATACCAGTTCACCAATCAAAAATGACAAAAAGGTAGTGTATAGCTCTTAATCATTGACATTTCCCTAAAATACTGATAATTCTATGGCTACTACATCTGTAGTAGGTATGTTCATATCAAATTAATACAGTAAGTTGGATTTCAATGCATTCCTCCATTCTTAAGACACAAACCATCTGCATCTGAAAAGCGTCTTAGAGTAAATCACACACAAAATTCTAAGAAACAACAGAGGTTTTTCATGGGCAAATTCGTTGGACAGAATTTTCATGAAGAGCAGCAGTCAGCTGCCAAATAGCACAAAAAAATGCATTTAGCGATTCTCTGCTATATTGGTTCTAATGTACTTCCAATCTAAAAATACAGACATATTCTGCACTTCTTACACAATTCAATCAACTAAAGGTAAATATATAAACATATAACTATATATAGAAACATTTCATTATGCATAATTATCACTATGAAGGAGTTATATTTAGAAGCTGAAGAACGGCCAGTTGGTATTTCACGGAATTTTAAGTATAAAAATACTATTTAACAGCGTGGCTAGCCATGGAAATCAGAGGATTTAGGACTGAAGACAACAGACTGCTGGAGGTATATGGGCATATTGGCAAACGACATTTTGCATTTGTAAATAAAACAATTCACACATGAAAGAGGGAATGTTTTTGTCCTAACTTTTACATGTCTAAACTAAAAGCAGAGATTAAGTACCCACATTGTAAATTAATTTTTATATGACAAATACAAATACGGAGAGCACATTGTGATGTCTTTAACTTTTTGTTAGTGGGAGTTCGTCATTGTTTGAAAATGGCAGTCTATGTTTTGAGTTCCAAAAGGCAAATTCTGCATATCAGAAACAGACCTCAAATATTAACACTACATACAAAACATTTTTTCAGTCTAGGGGATTTAAAGAGAATATATTCTAAATTCAAGTTCAACAGTCATTGGAAACAGATGCTTGTAACATAAATCCTATCCAAATACCATCTAGCTGCTGTCAAAATTGGGAAGATAACACTGATAATTAGGAGATACTGTAAATGAAACTAAAGAGAAAGTGTCAATATTACACATTTTTCTTGCTAAGAAATGCATTTATGTTACAACTATTTCAATAGCTTCAGTTTCAGTAACTGTTATGAACCAAAAGAGTGGATGTGTGCACTGAAATTATTTTATTTTTAAGAGCTGGAAAAAATGGCAAGGATTACTACTGATTTGGAACACTAGCACTCATTTAGGTTGTACTTTGTCCACATGGTTCCTATACTACAACTGCAAAGAGCAGATAATTCCTGATCACATGGGAAGTGTCAGAAGCTTTCCCTCATGTTTCCCATCAGGCTTCACTGTAAGAGAACCAGGGAAAGACCTGATTGTCAAAACCCTTCAGAGTCCAAACCCAGCAGTTGCATATACCCAAGGCTCCTGAATCCTCACCCAGCCTCTTTAGCTATGGGCTTAGGCACTGTGCTGCTGGGCTTGGGCTTTTCAAGGACTATTTCATTTTGCCACTGTTTTCTTCAAGGACTTTTCATTATCAGTGTGCCTCTGCAGAAATGGTCACATACTGCAAGAATGCTAAAATGTAGAAAATTTTGTGTGAAACCAAATCCATCAAAGGAAACGACTGCAAGACTCTGTGTACAACACTGCAAACTTCCGTCATTTCTGAAACTGTTTGCTGCAGAAGCAGCTTCTGTGAAGCTTAGTGCTCCATGTTAAAAATGTTTGGACATATCCAGGATATTATCTAGACTGCATAACGTGGTAACATTTTATCAGCATTTCAAACATACCATTCTATTATCACTTATCTTTTGCTTATATAGTCTAATATTTGTGTAGTCCATCCTAATAACTGTGATGCCTCTGTGTTAAAGAAGTTAGCTTCAACAGAAAAATCTTAAGCAAGTGTTGGAAAAACCTTTAAAAAAAATCTCTGCATATTCACTCTCCAGCAAATAACAGCTGGTTTTTTTTTCTTCAAAAAGCAATTTATGGAAATGTATGTTTTATTGGAAAAAAAATTAAATACTGCAAGCATACATTGTCCAATGTAAACAATAATATTTGCCCATAGTATTGTATTGACATATTTACACTTGGGGGGTGGGAAGGGTAGGGTGTGTTGATTTTTTTTAAACTAATAGCCAAAATGCCCTGTGGACTGAAGTCACACATTGCATGTTTAATGTTCTTCTGTTCAGGAATTGATTGTGATACATTGAAACAAGAGTAGTAAAAGAAGTCATATTTTTATAGCTATTTTTTTGGTAATCACAAATTACAATTCCTGTATTAATGAGCTAAACCACATTAAAACTCCTAGGAGATACGTGAAGAGTAGTTTTCTCAGAGATAAACTGGAGTGCAGGAAACTAATGCCATTCATTCGAGCAAATGGACCATCAGCTGGACCTCCAGTGGGACACAAACAAATCCAAGAAGACCACAAATCAATTTACCTTGATTCTGTAGTACAGATGTGTGCTCAAATCTCTGTTTCAATGAATTTCTTAACAAAACTATTGTTATTAATAACAAAATAACAATACTATAAATAACAAAAATAATTCAAAGACTTCCACACAACTAAACCTAAGCTCCTAAGCCCTTCACTCATGTAGACAAATATAAATGCTTGGTTATCATTAAACATTTACCATGCAAAAATACCATACAAACAAGCAGAAATTACAACTACGAAACATGTTAGAAAATCTGACCACTTCATTTAGATTTCTAATTTCATACCTAAATATTTAGGTTTAACCAGGAAGAGTTGTAAATTTTGGACAATGCATTTCTAAAAAATTAATAGAATTACTCAGGATTACTGCACCTGAGAAAAAATTACAATTCTCCTGAGAACAAACTCTTCCCACAGTTTTGTTACATATAATAGGATAGATTTCATAAGTATTTCTCCTTTTCATTACTACTCAGCTAATTACTACTCAGCTTCATTTCAATTACACATGATAGTTTTTATTATCATGTTTGTCTGTTTATGTTTGGCTATAACACTGCCATTTTTCATAGTTTCCATATACTTGAAAAATGTTTAATAAAATTTTAGCCTGTGAGCATACTTCTAAGAACTCATCATTTCTTCCTAAATTAATTTTACAAGCTTTTGTCAATAGCCTGGAAACCTTAAATTTTTTCCTGAAAAACTGACAAAGCCTCTGACAATGGCTGAAATGGAACCTCAGGTTAACAGTTTCTAGTATTTTGGCACAGTATTGCTCACAGAGAATAAGAAACTGCTGAAGAAGTCAGACTTCACATGTTTTGTCTCAGTTTTCATTCACACTTTATTAATGACTCTTTTTATTCCCATGTAAATAGCAGAAAGCAGGCTATTCCTTCCACACATTTGTAATGGAGTGTATATATCAAATTGGTCCTGTTAACTTTGATTTCTGAGCCTAAGACAGAAAAACTATTCCAGTATTACCAGCCCACATGCTTAATTGTCTTTGAGGGCTGTCATATTAAATGAGCAACACACATACAGTTTAACTAAGTGAACACAAAATCTGCTGTCATGGAATGCACAGGTTACCTCTTCTGCATGTTATATTTATTCAGTTGTGATTTTTAGTTCCATTCAGAATCATACAATCATAGAACCATGGAAAAGATGGAAAAGACCTCCAAGATCAGCAAGTCTAACCTTTGAACAAACACCACCATGCCAACTAGTCCATGGTACCAAGTGCCACATCCAGTCATTTTCTGAATATTTTCAGGGATGGTGACTCCACTGCCTTTGATTTTTAGGTTCAGTTTATATTAATATTGATTTATATAAATTATCAGAATTTAATTCTGATTAAATGAAAAAAAACCCTTTGGAATTTCCTAGAAAAACTTAATTCAAATCTCACATCATCAAGTTCATGCAGACACCTCTTCCACTTCTCAGAAGCACTAAAGGTGCTTAGCATCACAAAGCTATCTTGGGTTTAGTCTTCAAACCAAGATCTGCACCATGCCGTGGGCAATATGAAACGGCACTTGCACCAAGTGAGCTGTGTGTGGAGTCTGGAATGTTAAACAGCCACAGTGAGAGCTGCACACGTGCAGCTCTGGAAGGCACGCTGAAAGCTGTACTCAGAGCAACAGTGAAACTCCAGGCTAGACTGCAGGGCAAAATATCAGCTATAAAAGTGGCAAGGGGTTTTTTTGATTCAGTCTCTGGGTCAGCCCAAAATTATTAGGTTTATCCCTCAGAGCACTAACTAAACAGAGATCATAAACTGTAGGATCTGAACTTTCCTACCTGAGCTGAATGTTTACTTTTAAGATAGTACTTGCAACAAAGCTCCCCTGGAAATGAAGTAATATAAAAGGGAGAGCACAATGCCTCTTTTTGAGCATCCATCTCTCAATCTTCTTTAAACCATGAAAGGCAACCATGGCTTTTTTGTTTATCCATTTTATATTTGACAAGTCAACTTCAAAATATATTCTTCATAAATACGACTTGGGATACTATGGGTCTGATTCAGCTACTACCAAAACCAGTTTCTTTGAGAGTTGCAGGTTACCATATTCTACACTGGAAATACATCTGCACAAGTAGATGTAAACATGTATTGATTGAAAAGCCTGGTTGTGCCCTCAGGGTAACATTTTACACTCAACTGACTCCTGATATGTGCGCTTAATTTTATGATAAATAATTAATCACTGAAAACTCAGTAGTGGGAAAAGGTATATAGCATTATATAATCCAGTCGTACTTGTGACCTTAACATGATGACAAATGCAAAGATCTGCTTCTGCTTTAGTTGGCCCTAAAGGGAAAACACCAGTCATTTAATAAACACAGCAAACTATTTTTAATCAAACATATTCAGAAAAAAAGAGCTGAGAATGGCCTATTTTATGTGACCTTTAAAATTTTTTACTTTCTAGATGGAGTCAATCTGACATTAGGTTTTATAATAGAAGTCCCATTTATTCCAATTCAAGGAAATGTACAAATAGAAGCCAGCTTCTGCTGATCAAAAAGAACAGCACAACAAAACAGCAATATGACAGGTTAAACCTGAAAGCATTCATATAACTACTTTGCTGAAGCAATATTTAGGCAAGACTTGAAAGGGTCACATTTAACCAGGAAGCAATATTTATTTACCATATATAAATTCTGCAATATTTATTTTCTACTGTAAATTGGCCAATGCCATACTGAATATCGACTCTCACACAGAGGGCATGACTTCACTGTCAGAATGTGTGGTTTTGCTATCCTCATGTGATAAATGTGTGGGACCTGTCTTGACATCTAAACAGAGAGGAGCAGCCACTTTATCTCTACAATGAAAATGACAAAGGATTCAGGATTCTGAAATAAAAAAAAACAGTGCAAATTCTCACTTGTTTCTGCAGAGGTGGAGGTCTCATTCATCACTTATACTGATGACACTAAGTACCTTATTAGGCTAAGTTTTTATCTTAAGTGAAGCAAAGTAAAAACAAACAAAAAACATTTCACAGCTGTCAGAAAGACATAAACATGCAATACTAACAGCATGCCTCTGTGACAGAGTTCAGCTGAAACTCTTCTCCTTAGGTCATAGTACCAAACTGAGTGTGACCACATGGCAAATAATACTGGAACTGTACATGAACATAGAGATTGAGAGTTTTGGCAGCTTGAAGTGAGGGTCCATTCCCACTTCAACATTATTTCAAGCATCAGCATCACCTGAACTTCAGCTCAAGCTTCTTGATGGGTCAAGTATCTCCGCTGACAGCATCACTGAACTCAAGCTGAAGACCTCTGAATGTGGAGCTGAGCTAGAAGGGACATTTATTATTTTTCATAATTATTTATATCTTACAAAGAAGGCAGCTAGGAGATATAGCCAGTTTCTAAGTGGCCCAAAATATTATTTAAGATTTTTCTTACTAGCTGAGCAAGAGGAATTGTTTCTTTTATTAATGTGAATATGTACTTTGGCAGCAACAAGAGAAGAGAAATAAGTTATTTCCCATCACTCTTCACCACAGCAGGGATTCCCACTGTGCTAGAAAGGCAGTTGAACAAGCAATGCGAATCCTAAAAAATATCACTGCTTACAACTTTTCAATCAGATACCTGACTACACTTTCAGAAATTAGTATCAGATTCTGCAGTCTATGTTCCCTAATTTTAACAGACTTACACAAGCAGTTTTCATCCTTAGTGAATCTGAAACAAGTAAGAAATACCTGACTTACATTTACAAAGAAATATACCATAAAATATATCTAAATGCCAAGACAATGCAGGGAGAACCTTAGGAAGTACCAAAGTCTTCACAAAAAATGCATGCCTGATAAAATTAATTCTACAACATTTTTGATCATTCAAGTCTCTCAAACCCTGAACCCCTTTTCATCTCCATTTTTAAGGCATAACTTTGGAGACAATTACACTCTACCCTCAGCACACTAGGTCTTTTCCTCAGAGACAGGCATTTAGGAGAGGGAACAGGGCAGTGCCCTGACTGTACCTTACACTGAAATGGGTGGGACACGATCCAGTCCTCAGACTCCTGAATCTAACAGTGTAATTCAATCAAAATGAATAAATACAAAGCAGCTACAGTGCTTTCTATGCATTTAGAAACACATAGAAAGTAACAGCGTATCCATCATGTGTACAAGCATCGTTGTAAAAATAGGGCATGTGTAACCAACTTCTTTCAATCTCAGTATATTCTGGACTTTCTTTTAAGTTTTTTTTAAGGTAGTAATATTTTTATCTTCCCATCTCTGTGAATGCAAAATGAAATCAGACACTTTTTGATAGTTCATGAAGTACCAAAAGATTAGATGTATACAGAAACTTGAAAGTTTTCACATTTACAAAAGTTGTACCTGAAACTATTGTTGTAAAACAATTTTTTCCCTAGATGTGTGTGTCATAACATGGCTAAATATTTCAAGTAGCTTCTCCTGTTTCAGCCAGAACCAGTTTTGGGAAGCAAAGGAAAGTGTGTGTAGAAAAGCAAAAGAAAGTTTTCTCTTGCATGATCCTAATTCCTCCTAAAAGTATCACTTCGAGATTTAAGTGAATGGTTCATTAACCACAGTTCTTTTACATGATGCCTTCTCCCCAAGTCACACTGCCACATAGCTGAGCTTCAAACCAATTGTCCTAATTATAATATGGCAGTGTAACGATCTCACTGAAAACAACAGAAAAAATGAAGAATATTTCTTCTGGGGAATTTAGGCTGATGTCTTTCTGAAGCTGCTGAGGTTAATCTTCCAAACATGGAAATAATGTGCAAGGAATTGAAAATTAAAGTAATTACGTTAAACTTTCTGTGGAATAAAAGTTCTGAGATGAAACTGGTTCTCAATGCTTTCTTTTAATAGCATGCAATACCTTCCTTTTAAAAAGCCCAAGAAATGTTGCTTTATGAGACACATTGTTTTAATGTTTATAGATTTGAGTTGTTAAGATTAGATATAAGCTGTGAATAAGATATGTAAAATTTCATACTGTATTGGAATCTGAATTTTGCTTTTTATAGTAATTTAATTGAAGAGTTCATAGGTCAATAGTTACAAAAAAACCCCAACACTATCAGTACAATTCAAGGTAGTTGATTAATGCCAATATTGTGTGAAATTTGGAACTGTTCATCAGTTGAATGCTTAATGCCCTAAACACAAGAAATCCATTTGTTTCTATGAAAATCTTGTAATAGCAAATACAATTAAGTCGCTCATATATATCATAATAACACAGAAACATAAAAATCCAAGAAATAACATCTAAAAGTATATATGTGAGCAAATTATTCTTCCAGAAAGGAATTAGCGATTTGTGGTCTAAATCAATGCTTCATAGACAAATTATTTTAAAAATTATATGGCTAATTGAACGAAATTATAGAAAACCTTTCTTGTGGGAAATGCAAATGAAGTCTACAGTTAAAATCTTACTGCCACTCAAAACCACACAGAACACATCTTTTAGAGTTTTAAAACTCTAAATTAAAAAAAAAAAAAAAGAAAAAAGATGCCTGGGCACGTACAAAGAACATACCAGGATCATAATCTTAATAATTTGCCTCAAAAATCACCAGCAGAACTTAAGAATTCAGCTGCCTGGTAAAAAGCAATACACAGACCAAAAAAAAAAAAAAAAAAAAAAAAAAAAAAAAAAAAAAAAAAAATTTGCACATGACGGTCTCTCTTCAAAAACACTATGTTTGTTTGGCTTAGTACATAAAACTGCCTAGAGCTGAATTATTCATATGCTGAATTATTCTATTTTTCTGTGTTCAACAACTGATAAATACATGGCCATCATTGTTAGAAAAAGTGAGAGTATGCTTGTTTGCACACAAACATGATTTGCTCACAGTCCTGAATACTCAAAATGTCTCTGCAGATAGCCTGTGTGATTAAAAAAGTGAGAGGTTGAGAAAAAAACCAAAATAGATACACAGGCAGTATTAGAAAAGAGGAAATATAGTAAGAAAAAACAAGTGTTCTTTCATGGTCTTATTTGGGTTCTTTGATTTTCATCTATTTTCAAAACATTAAAATTCACACTTGTGTCTGAAGGCTAAAATTTCTCTGCATTCAATACAGAATCAACTCAGATTTTACATTTTAATGCTATCAGTTTTAACAATGAAAGGCTGATGAGGGGCCATTGTGCCTAGACTTTTTCCACTGTTTTTTGATAAAATAAATTAATATTACATAATTGATAATTTTAACATGGTTATTTTATTATGCTAAGGTATTTTGAAAAAGAAAACTGTTCGAAAAAGAAAACTTAGTGCACAGCAAGCCTAATGTGTATGTACCTCTCACAGAGTTTACTATGATACATTCTCTCAAAGAAAAGTCTACATTTAGTAACTTTTCTTTAACAAGTTAACCTCATTAAACACAATGCCTAATGGGAATAATGGAACAAGACAGATCCCATACTGCACTTTCCAGAAGCTGACTCTGGTTCCATACCAGAGCTCTTCCTGACATTGGAGTCACCACAAGTGATCACCTAGGGTCTCTCTTCAGAGATTTGATCTGAACATTTCATCATTGCAGTCAGATTTTATGTGGCTACTGAGTCTCGAGTGATCTGTTGTTGAACACTACACAAATAAACATCTTTTGCACAATTACTACAACTTCAGTGTATGCTTTCAGTTGGCCATTCATGTTGTAATAGACAATACACACCATTGTTTCTCCAAGGAAAACCTCTGCCCTCTCAAGTATTTTGATTTACTGTATCAATATGTCTGCTAACTAGATGTTACTGCCAGATCTCCTTCAGAGCAGTATTTAACTCCATCCTGCACTTGGTAACAGGGACAACCTTCTATGCACTCACTTCTTGCAACCTTGCACTGATCTACTGCCAGGGATTGTCTGTGGGACTGTCTGCAGCCTTTCCCAGTGGATCCATAAGCATGTCAGAAAAATCAGCTGTGTGTTGCTCCACAGAACTACACGCTGAATCCTGTGTTCTGCAAACCTTACAGGCTTAGGAACCAACAGTGAGCTTTTTTGGGAAATATTCTACCCAGACCACATTGCTGAAGGCTCAGTAATTTAGGTTTATTATTTACAGATTATTTACAAAAGCGAAAGTGACAGAATTCCATCCACTTTCAAGAGCACTTCATGCAGCTTTTAACTCCCTGACCCCCAGCTCCAGTCCCAACCCGTCACAAGCACACCAGCAATTAAAGCCCCCTCACACCAGTGTAGTCAGTGCAGGTCGGTGCTTGTGTTAGCCCTTCCTTGGCATCAAAGGCTACGGAAATACTGCAACACTGAGCACAGCACAAAGCAAAAACATCTCTCGTTTCGCACTTCTTCTGAACCAAATGCATCCACTTTTTGGCTTCTGAGGGGGATTAGTATGCTAACTCCCACACAGCCTTTTTTGCAGTGTCCTGTTTCTGCTTTCCCTGCTGACACCAAAGTTGTCTCCAAGGTCCAGCTGGAATCAAACTGGCTGAGGAGCAACAGCATAATTCATAATGACAGTCTGGTAGCCAATGGAGAAGAGACATGGTGAAGCAAAACTGCGGACTAAGAACTTGAAGTAAACATGTTCTTCTTCTTTGAATTATCCCTACTTTTTAAATTCTTCCTGGAACAAAAGGAAAACTTTGGAACATTTCCTTTGGGATATTTGATAGTTTTATCTCTGATTCCATTTACATTGCTGTTACCAGAACTTTCTTGTTCCTGTTTCAATGTGTTGCAAATTAGTGTTGAGATTCCAGCTCACTTTGTATTTTTAAAGGCAGACTCTACTGTTACTAAACATTTCGAAGAAAACGATTTAGTTTCAGCAAGTAGATGAGAATTTCCCCCTGATTTCTGTGCTTTCTCATATTCTTGTTCCCCAGAGCATCCCTGCAGTACAATTTCAGTTCCTCTATTCCACATTCTACTTTTTCTATACCCTGTCCCTGTGCCATACCCTGTTTTTTCTTTTATACACTGCAATGAAGAATATGAATATTATATCAAAAAATATTCATAAAAGATTCTCCAGTTCAGAATAAGTAATTCTTCCATCTTTTTTTTTTTAGAATGGCTGTACCCAATGACTGCCATGAAAAGGTCAGTATTTCAACTACCACATTGTAGCAATATTGCAACTCCGAGCCAACATTATTATGATTCAGGTGACCCTGCAAAACCTGTGACTCACTTAAAAATATCCTTTGGGTAGTTCATATTTGCATGACTATCAAACTCGCCTCAGAAACTGGTGGCTAAAATTAGCTATTAAAAAAAAAGAAAATAGTAATAAGTCTGAGATATTTGCAAAATTACTCAACTCCAGGAACTAGGACAGAGAAAGAAAAGCATTATTTTATGGCCTACAATAAAAACGGAAGAGTTTGCAGGTTTTCAATGATATTCCAATCATCTTCCTTTTCCTAACTCAATCCTAAATTATAGAAATCCGTTGTTTCCAGAAGGCTAAATCCTGGAGCCATTTATCCTATGTGCTCCCAGTCCTGCAGATTACATCTCCGTGACTGTGCTGTGACGGAGACTGAATAGCAAGAACAGTATTTACGCAACTGCAGAGTGACAGTGGGATGGAGAGGTATTTTCATCATTGCATTTGGCAGCACCAGCTAAGCACTAGGTGCTTCAAGTGTTTCCAAAGGCCATGGTACAGCTAGTATCCCCGGAAGAGGACAACAGAGAACACAGGGGTGGCAGGAGGGAGGAGAACCAACCCATGTGAAAACCAACTCGTAATGCACAGAAATGGGCTAGGACTGTGCACAGTTTGGGGAGTGCCATCAGGTGCCCTGGATGACGGCACCTCATGTGTGGCTGACAAGGATGGAAAAAGCGGCACTGAAGCACACCCCCGAGCAACAGAAGCGGTGAGTGCCAGGAGCAGCACCGGCCTGCTGCCAGCAGGGCTGCCCTCTTCTGACATTGTCTAATGCTGTAATAGAGCCAGGACGTTTGGGTTTGCTCTTTGCTTTTTTCCAGTTGACTAGGTTTGCCCACGTGCCATGATCAAGCATGTAAGCTGAACCCTTCATAATGAGAGCCAGGGTGTCTTGAAGTATTTTGTGGGGATGGTGGCAGACCCTCTTATTTATCAGCCCCTCTTATTTCTAATGAGGTGTTGAAAATAAAATACGAGGAGTTTCTAAGCAACCCCATCCCACAAGACAGATAATGTTTTATCTCCAAATACTTTTCCAGCTGCATAACTGTTGTGTGCCTGTGGGGTACACATGAGTGTAGCATCACTCTAGTTAGGAAAAGGAGCAGGAGAAGTCATGGTTTTACAGAGCTACAAAAACTATTTGTCTACACAGTTCTTGTCCTGTGGAGACGCTCTGTAAGCAATGAATACAGGCTGCAGGGAGTTTTCTGAAAGACTGCTGAATGTGGAGTAGCACTTACTCAATTCTCTACCAGGCAGTATTCCCTGAAGTACAATTTTGAAATTACTCTGGACAATTTATCACCTGCCCAAATGACCCTGTCACTTGGGGAGCCCATCTGCATGGAACTTGCTTTAATAGTCCCAGCCCCACAAGCAGCAATAAACAATGACCATTTTTTTTTTTATAAATCAACGTGCCAAATACAGTTTTGTCTCTTCTGATGCCCAGAAAAAAAAAATTCATTCCTGGGTCACCCACATGTTTTCTAGACATTAAAATGTCATAGTTTTCACTGCTAAATGAAATTGAAAAAAAAAAAATCCCAACCCACAGTCACGATCATTCTGGGAAATCCTTTGTGGTTTGACTGGCTACCATCTGACTTCTATTTCTGAAATAAACACATTAAAAATAAATAAAGAAGTTGTCTTACTTTTTTAACATGCCTCATGTTAAATATTCAGACTGTGTTCTGCCCAAGTCCTGCACTTATTCTGCTCACTTGTCCTTCTTTACAACATGAGCTGCAGATAAGCTCATTGTTGAGAAGCAGGAGACATGGATGCTATGGTTCATCCCTGGCTGTCTACTGGCTACCTGGACAAAAAGTGACAGAAGACAGAGGACTCTCCTGGGGCTGCTACCCTCTTTCTTGTCCACCCACCACATGGAGGTCATACATTTCTTACATATTGTTTCAACAAACAGTGCTCATCCCATGTACACCCCTGGGATTATGGAGTGGGAGTAGTCAGTTTCTTAACATGAGAAACAATGATAAATATTATCCACATTAAAAAAACCTGAATAATTAATTTTAAATTTTTTTTCCCCAAGAACAAAAGAGTTCATTGCACCATGGTAACAATAAAGCAAACATTATCTCTGAAAGTCAAAACAAAACAACTAATAAAGTACATAATTATATTCAAAAGATGGAAAAGATTACATAATCACAGGCTAAATCCTCTCTAAATCACAGTCAGGTCTCTCCAACATCTTCCTTTCAAACTTTTTATTTTTCCTTTCAATTGGAGTTCCTTTTCAACTTCAGTGATTATTGATTCCTCCTTTCCGAAGAAGCACAATTCTAAAATAATTATCTGCTCTTTCAGTATTTCCCTCTCAGCTACAAGCAGACTGTAATTCCATTAGTGTACTTTCTTTTCTCTTCATTAAAATACAACTGTTGAAATGGGAAAACAGTGCACAATTTGTTTTCTAGTGATGAATATAATGTACTAACGTATAAAGGATAGCATCTACCTTAGCTACACTCCTCAACGGTGTTTCACTATCAAATGAATAATTTCTGTGTGTAAAGGCAGCTCCAAACAATGCCAGATTCAACACACAATTTCCTGCTCCATCTCTTCTTTGATTTCAAAAAGACCTTTTCTTAAGAATGTAACAGAGTTGTTTTCGGGGATGTACATACATTCATGTATCCCAGGGGAATCCTTTTTCCTAAAAGTCAGTAGGAGTTTGGTATTGTCTTCAGTGGATGCAGCATTTCACTTGATTTTCCCTGTCCTCTTGTGGCTGAATTAAATTAAATGGCAGTCTGTCCCAACCATAAGAGGAGAAAGGTTTGGGGAGCCATGTACTCACGAGGGAGAGACAGCTGTTTGGCAAAGACAGCCGAAACACCAGAGCTGTTGTTTATATGGGTTTTAGTTAACTTCAAGTACTAATCCCTGTTTTATCAGATATTGCACATTTTGATTTTATGCCTGAAACAACAAAAGGATCCATTAATATTTCCTACTACAATATCTGTACATAAAAATGTATGTAAGTTCAAGTTTTGTGTGTCTATACTCCTGGCACTGAGAACATGCATGTCTCTTTGTTCTGAACAAACAGCAATGTTATACCACTCTGTATTAAATGTTCTTGCATTTTTGCTGTCTGTAGCAGTAAAATTTGCCTTGATGATGTATGTGCTCTTTTCTGTAATGCGAGTTGGAGATGTATAGATTTTGCATATTTTGAAGTTTACACAGGACTCACATGGACACCAGACTTTACCTAACCAACTGAGGGACGTCACGTGGGCATTTACTCATCTTTCTCTGATGACCTGTGAGAAAACACTCTGCTTTATATGTTTTGTGGACTCAAACAGTATTTAGCAGGAAGCTGACAGAAGTCATCACTCTCTGTTAAATCTGTATATATAAATATAAACTCTAGACCAAGTCACCAAGCACTGAAATCCAAGACAGAAAACATGCATGATCTGTACAGTCTCCTTGCTATTCCTATTACTTATTCTACACCAACTTTAAAAAAGGTAAAAAACCTGTCCTGCTAAGCAACATCACCTAGACATGGCTAATCCTGGCTTAGGATTCAGAAAAAATACCATGCAGTGTAACGCATATGATGAAAACCCAGGGTGTCCGAATGTGGTCCCACTCTACACCCTGGTGTAGATCTCAAGTACTATCTGCAATTTTGGGTGTCTTGATAGAAAAAGGACTTCAAATTATTAGAGTGTGTCCAGAAGAGAGTGATCAAGACAGTAGAAGTCCCAAGGGCAAGACTGAGTATCTGAGGTCAATTGGCTCGTTCAGCTTGGAGGAGAGAAGGCTGAGGGGGGACCTGACAGCAGGGTACACCTTCCTCACAGGAGGCAGAGAAGGGGAGGTGCTGATCTCCTCTCCCTGGTGACCAGCAGCAGGACACAGGGAAGTGGAATGAAGCTGCTCCACAGGAAGTTCAGGAAAAGGTTCTTTACCGAGAAGATAGCCGGTCCCTGGAGGAGCCTTCCTACAGCACCAAACCTCTCAGAGGTCAAGGAGTATCTGAAGGATGCTCTTGATCCTGCCGTTAAGTTTTGATCGTCATATGATCAAAACAGAGTTGCAATCTATGATCCTTGTGGGTCCTTTCCAACCTGAAATTCTATGACTGTACAATTCTATCAGCTTCTTGTTCTTCAATACATAGACTATTTCATTTTAACCCATAGGCTTCTAGGTGTCTAACACTTCATTAGTTGTAAAAGTGCCTTGTGACTAATATTAATTTAGGACACAGTTAAAGGTTCTTTTGTGTTTTTCAGCTTTGGTTGCTTCAGTTCTTCCGCATCAGGTGTCACAGAAACAGTTGTGCCAAAGCCAACATGACTGAAGCCATCACCCCCAGTGCTACTTCAGCAATGGCACAGATGCTACCACAAGTGCTGACTGCTAACAAAAGTTTCACAGATATTCCTCTTTGGTATTGCTAGCAGCTCAGCTGTCATGCTTTACCTTTTGAAGCTTATTAATGCCGTCAATATTTGTGATCACCCTGAAGTCTACACACAAATAGATACAGACCTACACCTGTACATATAATTTACCAGTCGGAGCCCAGCAATAATGGACAGAGGACACCTCTGTATAATAAAAAAGGCAAGACAAGAACCAGAGAAAATCCTCTCATATCACACATGCAGACAACTCAGAGCGTCCTGCCTTTCACAATAAATGAGCCAGCTGGGTACCCTCTGTGGAAAAACCCTCCAGTGTTGCTTGAGAAGGAAATCTGGATGATGGAAATTTAAAAGACACCTGGGAAGACTCACTTAGTCTTAGCACCTAAATACCCTTTGAGAGAGTTTTCTAGGTTATTTTGCTGCAGTAGATGGGGTTTTGGTCTCCACGCTCCAAGAGCATTTTTTCCCCATATTAAGAGACCTGAAAGAGGGCTGAACCAACATGCCAGACCTTTTCTTCCTGGTTTGGGGAATGAAGAAGGTAGGAAGTAACAGCTGTAGCTCCTCTGCTCCTTTGACAGACTCTTTCGACAAACAAACCCTACGCAACCAAGATGAGAGTGATGAGCCAGCCTGGGTACCCATGCAGCTCTGCCCAAGTCCTGCTTGTACCACACGAAAAGCTGACCCAATGTTGTGGGGGGTCTTCTGTCTCCACACAAACCCGTGGGACAGTCTTGTCCAGATTTTGTAGACAAAGATGAAAAAGGAGAACAGAATAGTTAACATACTACAACACTTACTGGTCACCAGAATGGATTAATTCACACACACAATGTGTGAGAAGATTTATTCTTATGAAACAGGTCAGTCACTCAGACCCAGTCCACTCCCGTTTGTCCCCTCTGTCCCTGCTGGCATGGCTTTACCAGGGAAGTATTAAAACATGTTAAAATCTAAATAAAAATACAAACATATTTTAGTGAATTTTTTATACTTTTTAAAAGAAAATTCTGTATTCGATTCCTTGTACATATTTTTCACAAAATTCTAAAAAAACTTTAGTAGAATATCACTCAATCCTCAGAAAAGAAAAATTGTATTCCATTAGTCATTGTACTTGTTTCAGCTGGGATAGAATGATTTTTTTCTTACTAGCTGATACAGTGCTGTGTTTTGAATTCAGTAAGAGAATCATGTTGGTGACACACTGATGTTTTAGTTGTTGCTCAGCAGTGCTCGCCCTAAATCCAGGACATTTCAGTGTCCTGTGCTCTGCCAGTGAGCAGGTGCTCAAAGGCTGGGGGAGCCTGGCCAGGAGAGCTGACCCGACCTGGCTAAAGGGATATTCCATACACAGACTGACATGGCCAGGACATAAACTGGGGGAATTACCTGAAAGGAAGATGATCAGGATTTAAAGACAGGGTTTGGCATCTGTCAGTGGGTGGTGAGCACTTTGTTGTGCATCACTAGACTTTCTCGGGTTTTATTTCCCTCTCTTCCTCTCCTTTTGGTTACAATTATTATTAGTAGTATTAGCATTATAATTATTGTGATGATAATTATTATTGCTGTTGCTGCTATTATTATTGTAGTAGTTGTTATTATCTTTTACTTTGTTTCCATTATTAAACTGTTCTAATGTCAACATATGAGTTCCATTTTCTTTTCTTTCCTCTATCTCCTCCCCCTCCCACTGGTGAGAGAAGGGGGAAGGGGAAGTGAGAGAGTGACTCTGTGGCACTTAGTTGCCATCTGGGGTTAAACCATGACAGTCGTTAGAAAAAAAGCTTGTTAGCCACCTTTATTGGAGAAAATATGGAATGTATTCATCATGTGCATTAAACTATTATGATTTTGCTTTTATTTACATATAAAGTATTTGATTATTTTTTAACAAAAAGAGCATGTAGTGCCACCTAGGGGTATTCATAAGCTTATGAATTTGAATTTTTGACAGCTCAAATATTTTGGGTTAGATTTATTCTTCATAGCTGCATTCCTAGGAATAAAAATATGCAGTAAAGGAGGTACATAAAATTTTGTTTTGCCAGCCTGACTGTAGGGCATATGCTAATTCTAAAAACATCATGAAATTTATTTTTTTTCTCTATACCAGCCAGTAGCAATAAAGTAAACAACTCTCAAAGAAAATTACAAAATAAATAATCCTTACACTAGAAAGAAATAAATAATAAGGAAAAAATCCCTTCTCCTGACTCAAAACACATTACCAAAACAGTGGAAAACTAAAAATCACATTAATTGGCTGTCTCAGATGTGTGAAACTCCATTTCACATGCTTGAATTTGCATTTGATTTCCTCCAGTTCAGCAAGAGCTGGGCCAGGGGGGAGGATTCCTCAGCAGCAGCATGAAGCCGAACGCCATGACAGCCACATCATATATTTACCCTCTTTAGTTTCTATTTCTTGCATCGATTTGTTTTCCTTTGTTTTGTTTTCCCCCTTGCTTGATAGCTTGTTTCAATGAGGGATATATTGGTGTTATTTTGGAAAGATTGTTGATAGAAAAATGGATTAATCTACCATACACTGCTTTCAGACATAGTTCATTGATAAAAAGTGCACTGCTACCAAAGCAAGCCTTTAATGTACCATAATGATTGAAGATAAGGGTTGCTACATTTGTCAAGAATATTTTATATAAAAATACTACAGCAAATATAAAATATATTGGCAGAGAACTAAGCCTTGCTATTTACATGGCAAACTCAGAATGACCAAACTGACTACAATCATGAAGACATTTCAATCAGGCTGCCTCAGCAACAGAAATTTCTCACCACCTCCTGTCTACATGATATGGATCTGACCAAACAAGAACTTTATAACAACAAATATGCATTTGCAGGTGATGCAGCATAAGCATTTTCTGCCTAACCCAGCAAAGCACTTAGCAAGTACTTTATTTTAAGGGCATGAGCAAGTGCCTTGATTCAGTGGGGGAAAAAACAACCAGCCAAGCAGGGCTCTGTCCATCATTTTAACTTTGTGTGGGAAGGTTGGCATCACTGGAAAGCAGACAGTTATTTGTGTCTCTCTACCTTGCCGCTTTTGTCAGACACCAAAGAGAGCAGCACTGCTCACAATCCAGTCGGCCTCCACCCCTATGAAATACTGCGATATTATTTTCACAAATACCACAGCAGCAAGAAGGGCTGGTTTTATCATTTAGAATTGATTTTTGATCAACTTTCAGTCTACCTGATTTTTGAGATACTGTATCACAGTGTCATAGTAATGAGTCTGTCATACTGGATACAGCCTAAAGAATACCACATAACTGCAGAAGTGGTAGAGTCTATTCAGTGCAAACTGTAAGAAAGCTAGACAAGTAATTTAACAAACAATCTCTGTTCCACATAGCAGGGGTTTTTTCACAGCTTCCTCCTCTCTATCAAGCCCACCCACTCATCTCCACACTCAAGTAATTCAAAGATGTTACCAGAATGTCTGTGAGGTTTGAAGAATCTGTGAAATTTTATGGATTATTTAAAAAGCACTGTTCAGAAACACTGTATTATAATGGATTTTTCCAAAGAAATTGTTCAACGTTTCCTTTAGAAATCTACAGGAACTAGAAATAGTAGCACAAGAGAAAGGATTTAACTCCCAATGTACTAATGTCAATGCAAATGTGGGCTGTGGAATCTTCATATTCTATTTGTAAACACTTGGGTGATAAGGGATACAACAACGTTAACACAATAAAATTCTATCAATCCCAACAGTGATAAAAAGAGAGAAAGGAAAAAATAAAGGATAGTAAACTGATAGTCCCTAGAAATATGGGATTTTTCATAGGCTGTAAGGAAGATCAATCCTGCAAAATGCTGTGTGTATTCTATGGTCCCAGTCCAGAAAAGCACTTAGCAAGTACCTTATTTTAAGCATATTACCAGTTGCCTTGACGCAACGGGGAAAAAAAACTAAATCAACCAAACAGGAGTCTGTCCATCATTTTAATGTTATAGTAAGGTTAGCATCACTGGAAAGTTATCTTTTCACCTGTCTAAATGTAGATTCATTCTGGTTTAAAATCACTCTATTTTATTTGAAGAGTCTGCTTTTTCTCTTTTTTGCAGAACAGAGTGCCTCCTCAATTACATTATTTCTTTTCTCTGAAGTTAGTGCTCCTGCATGTAGATCCTGTAAATCCTACTGCATCCTTCTATGAAGATTCTTGCACAAAATTCTCCAAAGTAATAGCATTTTTATAGCTGCATTTCATTGCAATCTAATTTGATTTTCTAGTGCAATGCTCCAATCATCTACTTGGAAATAACCCCTCTCTTCTGTGTTCTCTGAGGCTACCCTTCTGCTGCATGGAAGGAGAACAGTTATGGACAATTAAAATTACTCTAAGTGATAAAGTGAAGTTACAAAATGTGAAATAAGGTTCAGTAACTAAGTGGTTTTTGAGATGACCTCTCTGCATTACAAGAAGGCCTAAAAATAAAAAACAAACAAGTACCTCTCCTTGATGCACAGATTATTGACTTTCTTTTTCTTACTTTAAAAAGTGGTTAGACGTTATTGGTTTTTTCCCTTATGAATTACTGCCTTCATTTACCCAAAGTTAAATTTTTATGAGTCAAAGACAACCCAGGCCAGTTTATCTCCATCCCATTCCCAACCTGTTACGTTTTTCATTCTTCAGGGAAACTTTTACAAGGGTCCCAGTTAAATCTATGTACTGTGACAGCTCTGCTTAATACACTGTCTGCCCCTTCTTCTGCTCTGTACAGGTGACATGCAAACTAAGGAATGGGCTCTAAAGTGGTGCATCTCAGGGGGTTTTCCGATGCTGCTTGAGCACCAGCGTGCCACGGCCTTCCTAGAGAGAGTGTCCTGCAAAGAACAGCTCTTCTAGGGGTGAGGGCAAACCTCCCTGGACAGCGAAGGATTTCAGCAAGTGTAGCAATTCCTCAGCTGCAAGTGATTTCAGCTCTTGTGATTCAGCTCTTTGTGAAATACCCCAAAGCTAACACAGGGACAGAGAGACAGGGAGACCTGTATGGCAGTTCCACAGAAAGGTAGCTTTATTGTCCAGCAGTCTCTGTGAAGGGAAGGCCAGGGACAGACTCCCCCTATATCTCAGGGCAGACCCGAGCCCTTTTTATGGGGAAGGCTGGGGGAGGGCAGAAACCAGTTAGCCAACTGGGTACAAGGTATTACCATAACGAAGCAAAGCATGCTGGGGGTGGTTCACTGGTCACCGTAACCTCAAGGTGAGTTGCTCAACTCAAGAGTCCTTATGGGCTCAGGCATCTCCAGGGAAGCACAGAGGGCTGCTGGGCTATGAGCTCACAGCCCTCCACAGTGGTGCTTTTAGCCACTTTGCCTTCCCTTCTCATGCTTGTTTGAGACATCTTATGCATTTAAGGATTTAGTCCTTCATCACCTGTACTCTGAGATCACATGGCACTGATAGCACAAGAAACTCAAGCTGGAATTTATTCTTCTCCATAAAAATAGAAAAAAACCACTAAGCTTTGTTATAAGCTTGGTGAGCTCACTTAGATGAACTTTTGTCTCTCTCAAGGGGAACTACACTCAGACCAAACTGAGAACAAAAGAAGGCAATGCAAAAGAGCATAATAAAACCAGTTCAGTAAGGCAGGATGGGGTAAAATATGCGAGAAGTCAAGATAATTCACTTAAATAAGACTTTCAAGGATTGGTGATAGTGGACAGAGGCATTCAGCAATATCAATATACTTTCTGATTGGGAAAGGGAGTATCAGAGGGCAGAAGTAAACACAGCTTTTCTTTATTCTTCCTGCAGAACCCATGAAGAGTTAGTGAGCATGTGGTATCCCACCTGAGCACCATCCAACACCTCAGATCTACATTGCTCTAGACCTACATTCCTCCTGAGGTACCTAAAAACCCCTTGACACAATGCAGAGCAAGCAAAGATACCTGATGTTTGATCAGTGGCTAAATGTCTATTTTGCTATTTCAAGAATTTACTGTTACAGTTCTAGTGTTCTCTGTTCAAAATAACAGCTCCAGCTCTAAGTTTCAGCCAAATATTGCTTTTCTACATCTCACATAGAGATTCAGGCTGTCCCTGGGCTGGTCACAAGGCAGAGCAAGTACTTTGTACACTCTTGGCCAGTTACAAGGAGTCCTCTTTGCACAGCTCCAGGCACTAGAAGCCAGCTCCTCTCTGGGTGACCAGTTCCCCCAGTCTCAGGTGGAGAGGAAACAGGACTGCACAACAGCATTTCACCTCCATGTTCCTGCACAGAAAAGCCCCCGACAAATCTGAAATACACAGTGAACTGCAATTCTCAATTTCATTTTCATAGCCTGGCCAAATGCTTTGAGAGCAACTGGTCTCAAATAAAGTATCTAATGCAGCTTTGACATGTGAATTTGGACTCATAGGTCATCTGAGGGTTTTAATGGATCAGCCTCATACACACTTAAGTGAACATACAGAGATGAGCCTACTTATTCAGACTCTGTCAGGTTTTCAGAAAAAAACCCACAAATCAGTTAAATTATCACATTGACCCTTGAGATCAGATGGCAGAAAATGGTACTGAATCCTCCTATCCAGCTCTAAGAAAGTTAACAAAGTACAGCTCTCAGAATAAAAGTGAAAGGAAAAATAATTGACTTCTTTTGGTTCTTAGCTCATTACTGCTACAGTTAAATTGGCCTGTCATTACTTATGAAGCTTTCCTCACAAATGCATACTGCCTGTGTCCAAAAATTACTCAGAAATCTAATCCCTACATTTCTTTCTTGCACTCCACATGGACAATTGCAATGCTTTCTCAGCAGGTTTACCAGCAAAGCCGATTAGTGGACACCAAGCAATTCAAAATCCAAATGCAAGACACACAGCTAGAAAGAAAAGAATATTTCTCAACTGTAACCCCACCATAAATCTTTCAAACTGACTTTTTATTGTGCACTTGGAAACACATCATTTTGCACAGAACACAAAAAGGTACCTAAGTTACCTCACTAAGTTGCTCATCACATACTTCATTCACTCCTCACTTTCCTTTTGGTAATATGGAAAACAAGATGTCAACAGTCTGTTTCACCAAAACAGCATGCTATTATAATCTGAATTATCACAGAACCCCACTTCGATACATTACTCAGAAAAATTCTGATCCAGAAGGTTCACCCTTTGACAGGACAAATAATATCTTTAGAATGGAGCACAGAGACAAATATAGAACTTCTCTTATCCTGCCAGGAAACAGGCAACAGCAAGAGAATCCCTCAAATTATCCCCATTCAAGTCACGCAAGCAGCGGTGCTGTTCAGCAGACAGACCAAGAGAGGGAGAGCAGCAGAGGGACTTGGGGGAGGCACCACATGCAGAGTTAGGTAACTCCTGCTCGCAGCGGTGGGGTGCAGCTCTACCGACACTGGCTGAGACACGGCAGGGCTCACAGCGCAGGGTACCGGTGCGTGCTCGTGCCTGCCCACACAATGTACTACAACTGCCAGACAACAGGAAACACTCCTCAGGCAGGGACAGGCACAAAATTAGCCTCGGACCTATTTCTTACCTTTCCTAACTGTGATGCTATGAAACAGACTAATGGTGAATGGCTTTTAAACAAACTCACACGCATCTCGGACAGCAGAGCAAACCAATTTGAGAGGGGATTGGATAAGACATTCCTCTACATCTGCTGTACTTTTTAGACTGTCTTACATTTTCTGCAGCAGAAATTGTAGTTACAGGGTAAAGTTTATTTCTAAGATAGGAGAATCTGCATTCCAATACACAGAAATTAAGACTCTCAGGAAAATGAACATACTTAACATACTAAATCTCGCTATTCCTTATTTGGCATCCAAAATTACATACACCATTACTTTCACTCGAACAATGACTTTCTGATATTCTATGTTCTGCCTCCCTCTAAGTCCCCTTCAAAAGCTGAAAGTGATAATTTTTTCAATGTCTCATTATTCTGAACTCACAGTCAGCTCATGCTAAGATACCAAAATGATTACATTGCTATCATCTTTCTGTACAGAAGAGAAAATTTTTACTAAAACTTGACTGTAGTTTATTAATGTTTGGCATTAAGGTATTAACTAATGGAGTCCAATTTCTCAGGAACAACCACATAAATAATATTGCAATAATTCATTAAAAGTATTATTTACTAAAATCCAATTTTGAATACACTTACATTATTATTAATTTAGTATTCCAAGGGGTTTTTTCTATGTGGCTACTCAACATTTTTCAGTTCAGTTACACAATCTCCTGCTTCCCCTTTTCATTTTTTAGAGCAGAGGATAAGAAGATTCCTCTTGACACCCATTCATTACCATCCTTGGTAAAACTGCAGAGGACACCATGACAATGAGGACATATGCAGGCACATTTTGCTGACATTTGTGTATTGTGTGAAAAAGTTGACTGTAAGGGTAAAGCATGAGAAAGGAAGCATCCTCCTCACATTTTAGTGACCACCAGGTTAAGTGAATGGGCTAGAGAAATACGTCTCGTTCTTGCAGATTCCCAGGAGACCAACCGAGAAAGCAGATAAAGATTCTCCCACTACTGTTGGGAATTCCTCAAAAATTCCTGAGTGTCTGATCCCAGCTGATGGCAGGATCCATGTTCCTTAAGTAGACATTTATTTATAGACATGTATGTTTTGCAGTCTGTGGGAGTGAGCTGCTTGTTTTTGTGCGAGTACCGTGTTTTCTGCCTGGATTGATCCGTGTGCCTGTGTATGTACATGTATATATAATGTATGCATGGTAACACATGTTCAGCCTCACTGCTGGCTGGACCTGGGTTCGTGGAGCAGCAACAGCCTTGACTTTTTTGGCCTACCGTATCTGGCAACTTCTACCAACATCACTGACACAAATGCAGATACTCAAAACACTACTAGGCACCCCTCAAATGGAATTAAATGAGTTTAATATATCTGTGTCTGTAACTGTGCTACAATATATAATCTTATGAGAATTGTAAGGCTTGCAGAAACAGCTGGAAAGGGACACAAGCTTTTGGGCATGTTGTTCTGTCATTACGTGCCTTTGTAATTCTTAATAAAACAATAATATCTGTGCAGAAAACCTGTTTCTCCAGGTAATACATACAAAAAACATGTAAAGCTGTCAATGTGACACAGACACTAATTGCAGTCGGGGACCAGTATTACTGCTGACGACAACAGCAGCAACAGAGAGGCTTAGGAAAGCTAAGCACAGAGAACAGATTTTCTGCAGAAAGCCAAAGGAACCAAGTATCCATGTGGTCTGGAAGCATTTTCTGAAATGACAATAAATCCTCATCAACAATCTCAAAATCTAAAAATGGTTACATGTCCTAAGATTACTCAAAACTGCCAGGGTCTTTCAACTGTGCAGATACTTCCCTTTCTCAGTTAACCCCATAAAAAACTATTTGGGACGTCAGTATTTTAACTTTGCTTTTATATGACTAACATCCCGAGTTGTATTGCAGCAGGTAAGTGAGATAACACGAGAAGTACAAAAGTTCCTATGTCTCTCTTGCAATTCCATGTCCTTTCATTTCCCTGGCTGCCCACTGTTACCTTCCCAGAAGCAATGTCCACTGGGATGCTCCCTCCAGAGAAGGGCTTATGGGGCAGCATTCCACCACCCAAGGAGATCTGCTTAGTGGGTCTGTACTGAGATCAGTGCCTCTCATCACAGAAATGAAATTGCTGCTCTGGACAAGGAAAGGAGCAGTTGCTCTCAACAAGGTTTGGGAAGAAGGAGAGGGAAATATGTCTCAAACCAGCAAAGAGTTAACATACTTTCTCAGTTTATTGGGTAAGAAACCACCAGCTTCCATAAACACCCTGAGGTATTGGGAACACCAGAGTCTTTGGAGATGTTGAGGTCTTTGAATACAGTCCACGGAGGTTATACGAAATTTATCATCTAATTTTTCATTATTCATAATTTACATTGTAATTATCCCTCTTGGCTTTACTTTCTCCAGAAATTATTCTGTGTTTTACCCATTGAAACATGTAACCCATTAAAAATACCTAAAATAGTGCCTGAATGTTTCTAGGCTCCAAAGTATATTGAAGTACAATAAACCATGTATTCAGCTTCTTCTGAAATAGTGAATTTCCCTCTACTTCCTTGAAGTTCACAAATTTATATCAGTCAAAGGAGGGATGCCATCGTTAAAATGGACTTACACTGCTGAATATGACACAATCACCGACAAAAGTAAAGTACTCATCACCTTAAACTAAGGTGAGCTTCATTGCTATTTTTACACCCTACTTCAAAGGGTTGCTTTGTTTTGTTTCAAATCTGAGTGCTCTTCAGACATTGATTAAATGATCCAACATCACTTTTGCAAGTAAGCTCACATCAACCTGACCTACAGGTTACCTCAGCTTTAAAGTGAAAGTACCAATTCTGCTCAGGAAAGATTTGCAATTCAGTCTCAAAATTTGACTCCCACTAAAAGTTAAAAAGGAAAGGGTTGTTCTCCATCCTCGCTCCAAACTTCATCCAGTTTCAACATTTTTTCTCAAAACATCAGCTCTAGAATTCTGTGATACCATAATAATCGAACTTCACCTTAGCTTGATTTCTTGAACAACAACAAAGAAATATTTTCCTCTCTGAATCTCATAGTGTCCCTTTGTAACCACACTTCTAAACATCCAACAGAAGGGAACATAAGGGTAGGTTTTACCATATTCAGGAAATAAGCTAGCTGGAAAAAGAAGACATTGCCTTTTCCCTTCCATTTCTCTTACTCATCCAAGAATAAGGCCACAAAGCTCAAACAATATTAGATGGTAGCAGAACCATAAGGAGAAATCCTAACCCCAAAAGACGTTCAGAGATTACACCTTATTAAACATACGAGGATCAACATGGAACAAAGCCAGAGGAAAACAGATTAGAAATACCACCATTGCCCAATCTGCAGCCTGAAAAATATGTCACTAACTCTCATGATTGCCCCAAAAAGCTCACAAACGAAGACCCTGGGGGCTTGCAAACCTGACATAGGCCCCAAATGTTTTCTTCCTGTAATCTTATGATCACAACATGAAAAATAATCCTTTCTAATGCTTCAGCTTGTATTTGGTTTCTGGAATCAATTATATGAGTTTTCATACAGTTGTGTAACCACAAATAAAATCTGTTCTGAAGGCTCTGAATGCTTTCCTTGGGAGAAGGCTAAATGCACTGCTGAAATGAGTTCCTCAGGATGCTGTGAGTTTTGCAAAAGCCTCTAACCATATTATCTGGCAGAGCTTTTATTGTGATAACAGACTGTAATTCTTTCCTGCTTTGCAGCATACCGAGTAAAAAATGTAAAATTGCTATATATTCTGCAAAAAAAAAGGTGGAAAATGGAAATATTTCCTAAGTAAAGTTGATTTCAGGATATTGTAGAAATTAGGAGAGTTGGTAAGTCAATATTTGTCCACAAATGCATTTCAGCATATATTTTTCTGTTGGAAATGAGAAGGAAAAAATAAATCTCTACAGACATCTTTTTTCTGGCAACAGAGGTAGGGGTTTTTTGTGTCTTTATCTTCTATCTGAATTTTATTTTGTTACAAATTTAATTCCCAGACAGCAATTCTATTTTCATATGCACAGAAGTAGCTATTTGCTTTGCTTTGTCTTCTCAATTTAAAACAGCGTAAATACAGAAGAGGAAATTCTACTCCAATGGACACTTGCCTTTAATGATTTAAAAAAAATATTTTTATAGTTACAGGGTAATAACTACACAGAAATATTTCTGGCTTCTTTTCATTACAATTGTTTCTTCATTACCCTTCTTACCCTTTCTTCCAGCAGGGACCCAGATATCAAAAGGAGGAAGATGGTATATGGTCTTAGAGTCAGGTTTTTCAAAATTGGGTGCCATATTTAGGCACCTATATATAAATGGCCTGGTTTTCAAAAGAACTGAGCACTCATCAGTTCCCATTGATTTCAATAGGACCTAGAATTGATCACACCTCTGCAAATCAGGCCACTTCTATTTATGCGCGGGCATGTGAAAATACCAGAACCACTTTGAGCATCTGGTTTAAAAGCAACAGCCAAACGTTCTACCAGAGAGTTTTTAGATAAACACTGTAATCTCTAAATGAACTCACAACAGCACAAGAGTTTAAACAGAGGCACCTGAGCTGTGACACTTCTTGTTGCCTAAATGGAGTTGGTGAGAATTTTGGTGCTGAACAACTGTTCTGAAAGCTCTTCAAAAAACTTTTCTATTTGTAAATAAAGAGGATCTGAATAATCTCATATATTCATTTTCTTTCCTAACTAAAATAACCCAGTTCTCAGTTTCCATTTCACTAGCTGCCTGCTGTGACACTAAAAATTATGTTAGTTATGTAACAACATGGTCTTTGTAGCTGCAGAATAAGAGAATAGTGACAGGGACTGGGACAGCGAAGTCCCCATGATATTTCAGCTTTAGCTGCTTAATGACGGCAGGTTGCAAATGCACTTTGCTGAGCTGGAAGGCATTTGCTCCTTTATCTGACAGAACTAGACAGTTTCAAGAAAAAAAGGGATATAAATGGCATAAACAGGAGGCATGAACTTAATTTTTAAACATTGTATTTGTTGGGAATTAAGGGACCACACACAAATGAATTTTATATGCAATTTCAGGGACAGAGAAGCAATAAGAGCAACATTATCATTTCACAGAAAATGTCAGATTGTCCTTAAAAACCATAAAAATGACATGTGATGCAAACTGCTCTCCTTAAAGTTTCTGTTTCTTTAAATGTGCTCTTTTACAGATCTCAGAAATTCAAATAACAATTCAATAAATGCACAGGGACAAAGATCTCCACAGCAGCCTTGACTCAGGCCCATCAATTCACGGAGCGCTGAGCTGTGCTATGCAAATACAGAAGCTTACATATAGAAGCAACACGTTTGTGGTGCTGCACCCGACCTCATGCATCCTTGTCAGGTTACCTGATAAAAGCTGCACAACCTCAAAGCAGCACAGAGAGACAAGGGCTGGAGGGGGAGGGAGCAGGAAAGGAGGGGTGGAAAACCCAAATAACTGAAATAATACCAGGCTGCTCCCAGGGCAGCCCAGGAGAAGTTCTGCCCCAATGTCCAGGCATGAAAACCACATGCTGAGTCAACATTACCACTGCTTTTGACTGACGGGGGTGACTGCCAAGGGGGCATGGCAGCCATCATGGGATGCAGAGGAAAAGCCAGCTCAGAAACCTCTGCATCACTGTCCTCAGCAAATCTAATCCCAACATGACTCTGTGCAATTTGATAGCCTTGCAATCAGGATAGGTGAGATGGGTATGAAAATAGCTGCCAATGGTGAGCTCACAGCAAGAACTTTCATGTGTCAGTTTGAAAATACAAACCCTCTCTGCACAGAAATTACCAACTTCTCTCTAAGCTCCCAAGGGACCACCTCTAACCTTTAGCAACGGAGCATTCTGCATTCACCTTTGCTCTTCAGAGACTCTGATGGGTATCCTTCATCACTCCTCTCTCCCCACTTCAGAGACATGCTTGCATCAAATCTGCTTCTTTCTCCCAGACAATAAGGCATTAATATTTTGGTGCATTCTCTTTTTCACAGTAATATATTTATATGTTAAATTAATTTTTTTGTAACATTTGTTTTCCTCATCAACAGCTCACTGAATTTTAATGCCTTTGCAATAAACAAGCCTTATAAACTGAGGAAAAGGACAGGGTTCAGGAATGAGACTGTTTTTTCAAGCTGGCAGCTAGCATGGACACTGCAGCTCTTTTATGGGAGTGTTCTGGGATGCATGTCACTGTGTTGACAGTGACAGAGAAGCAGCAACAGGAAGAATTTGTCTTCTGACCCTGGAACACTGATTTGGAAGTTTACATTAAGAACACAGAAAGGTATTATACCTCAATGACACATTAAAGAAGTGACTAAAAGCTGGATGCAGCTTCATTGTGAATGAACGGGAGAGAAAACCAGGCATCTGTGATGGTAAATTGATCTGCTCCTGTTCAGTGAATTCATGCTGTCATGGGCACTTCTAAAAAGGGCAAGGGAGATTCTGCAACCTGAGACCCTACTGGTGCTTGTAATGCTGTAATTTCGTATTCTAAGTTAAAGTGTGCCAGGGATACTTTCTCTCTGTTATAGGGAAAGAGATTTCACTGAGAGGCAGAACATGCTGTACATAAGCACAAAAAGCTGAAGTGTAAAAAATTTAAGCAGTAAGAGTGTTGGGAAAGCTGTAGCCTGGTTCCACTTTGAGGCGAGACTGAAATACAAACTGCTGAGACAGCTCGTTGACTTCCACCAGAGCAGAACTAAACGTCCATGAACATACAGAAACCTTTTCAGAAGAGTACAAAACATATATATCCTTGCACTGTGCCACAAAAAAAAAAAATGTATATTTCAGAAGCTCGAGACAAAACAGTGAATCCATTCAGGTTAACAGCTGTTGGGAGATGGGGGGAAGTCAGGATTTTGTTATTTTTTATGGACAATGTATAGCTCATGTCAATTCTGTTCTTCTTTCTTACCTAATTTTAGTTACAAATATTCCCTTGTTAGACCTAATTGACAGTACTTTCACATTCTCCTAGAAAAGGGCTATGGCTTCGTGTTTCTATTCTGAGGCTCCATTGCACTTTCGACTCACACAAATTGCTGCCTTTGTGGTTGTTCTACTTATAAATAATTTCTGTGTCATTGTATATATACACAGAGAAACTCTTGATCACATTATTCTAAACTTCCGAGTCTAAGAAGGCAAAATATAATAATTAAACAAGACGCTGATCCTGACGTTCTGAAAGAAATGTGATTCATAAATAATGAGATAAGAAAAAAATTACAGCTGGTGCAACTCTCTACAATTGAGGCTGATACCAAGAAGATACCCATCTATCAAAACCAATTTCTTTAAACCTTCTTATAAGTTCCTAGCTATCTGAAGTTTTTATTTAAAAAAATAATAAATTTTTAATGCCTTTTTTTCCTATCAAATACATATTTACCATTACTATACATGTATCACTGATTTTATATCTTCTTTTGACAGGAACGTTTTCTGACCAGGGTGAAAAAAAAAAAAATGTCAGAAAGAGATATTATGGATACATTGAACCCTGAACATAATGATTTTTATTTAAGCAAAAATTGGAGGGAAGAAATACACAATTGCAGATATAAACTATTAACCAAAGACTTCTCAACACCCAAAGAGTCTTCCCTCCCTTTCCTGTACCGGGCTGTACAATATAAGTAGAGGGCTTTTTACAAAAATTACATGTTCCTTCTGTTTGGTTTTTTTTTTTTCTAGATAACTGGTAGGCATTGCCACAAAATGAACTGGGGCAATGATTGGGTTATAAAAACAAAGATAAAAAGTCTATTTTTGTTTTGAGCTTAGATCTTCTCCCTGATCTGCTTTACAGAGTAGACCTGACAAACACCCACACTAGTGCAACCAAAGGGGTGAATTCAGATAAAAGAGGTCAAGACAGGCACTTCAGCTTTCCTAACAAAGCATATTCTCTGAACTACTCTCTGAGCTACAGTTTTTGAGAAGAAAAGTCCTTCTATAATGCAGAGGGGTATAGCCTGTGCTCTTTGTCTCCAGGACTGTTACATTTCTTATTGCTGGATTAAAATGACTGATCAGTTTTCTGTCACAATCAAGTTTTACAAGTGAAAGTTTTATGTTTTCATTCAAGTTGCTGATAAATATATGAAAGAGCATTGAACAATGAGCAGATTCTTCCAATAAGCTATTAATTTTCTGATGTATGTTAGTTTTCTTTTTCTTAATTTGCAGCTTGTAGCCAGCATGTTTAGGCCTATTAACCTCGGTCTCTTTAGCCCTTTTCATCTATTCCTAGCTACCTGACTTGGCATTTTTATTCAATACCTTTGAGTTTTTTTTTATTTCCATACTTACTAGAATGTATGTATCACTGATTTTGTTGCATCTCCTTTTGATCTGCGTAGTTTCTGATCAATTCAGGCCTGAATAAATATGGATCTATACATTTTTGGACAATCTGGAGAACGTCCTTGAGCAGCTTTTTTTTATATTTTAAGACAATCTAACTTCAATGCATAGTCCTGTTCGGTACAGTGAGAGCATTTTGGAATGCCAGTCTCAGAGAGGTCTAAATTCTGAACATCTAATTTGCATACAGAAAATAAAGCTAAATGATAATCACTGCAATCTGCACAGTTACTGAATACTTCTCAGCTTCCATAATTCACTGTTCTGAACAACATCCAGCTCTGGATTTGAGCTTTTTCACACAGGATTTTCTGGTCTCAAACAGTTATTCTGACTTCTGAAAAACTCTGAGAATATTTTCTTTGGTTGTGTATTAACCAGAAAACTGCTGAAGTGGGATGGCACCGCTGGAGATCACCTAGTTCACCCCTTGCTCAAAGCTGAGTCATCTACACGAAGTTGCTCAGGGCTGTTTTTCAATCAGGTTTTTGTATCTTGAAGGATGAAAAGGCCACTGACTTTCTGGGCAATCTGATCTATTACTTATACATTAACATACGAGCAGTCACTAACTAATTACAGAACCTGGGATTACTATTTTACTGCGTTATGAATCTCTGCAGCACACAATGCCTGGAGCTCTTTGAATACTTTTTTTTTCTGATAGGTTTTAGTTTAGTATTTTGATTACCATAAAGCAGTTCATCAGGAAAAAGGAAAGTCAAATTTAAAAAATTTAGTGCTGTGGACCCTTCATTCTTCGCATGGAATTTCAGGTTAGCCAACATCAACCCAGGTCAGATGGATCACAACCAAATTAGAAGCTTGACAGAGAATACAAAGGCAAAGTGCTGCTCCTCCGAGTTTATGAACTGCCATTCACAACCACAGTTGTGAAAAATAACTCAAAGCCATCTACTCAGTTCAACAGGTGATAATCCTTGGTACATAAAGTGGAACTGCTACTGACACTGTAAGACTAAAGACCCAGATTTTGGTGTTGAACTTGTTTAGCCAAGGTCTTTGAGTTTAATGCTTTGTACCCTCAACCACTGATAACAGGTGGTAATGAAATATGTCTTTCTTCAAATATCACTTTTTATTTTCCATTAAAACAAGCAACTGAAACCTTCTTCCTTAAAAGTGTAACTAGGTCTCCTAACTTTTCTTTGTTAAAATAATATCAATATTTAGTTGCACTTTCAAAACTAGGAAACATTAACTCTGATTGCTAAAGGACACTCCTTTTGCTCTGATGGCAAATTCTCTGCCATAATGTACATTATTGACAATTGTATTTTCATTCAGTAACTCAAAGATGATTAGGAAAGTTGTCCACTACAGATTTAAGCTGTAACAAAAGTCTCTTCGGGCTTACTCTGAAAAGATTGCTAACAGCTGTTTGTCTTGTAGATTTCAAATGGAAAACAAATCATAAAGCAGCCAATATTTTTTGCGGAGAGTTGCTAATTTGTCTTTTCCCTATGCTTTTTCCCAAATCTGACGCTATTCAAGGGACAGGGTATAACACCACAAAGCAGGTGATGTTGCTAGAAGGCAGACTGCAAGGAAAAAAAGCGATTACCAAATCAAATAAGGAGACATTCATTATGAGTTTTAATTCCCCTTTCTTTGACATTTCCTCCTCAATTTAATTAGTTTCTCCTGAGGCTCAGTCTTAGCGGTCTTCCTATGCAAAAGAAAACTTGCTTGCCAAGGAAAATAAGACCAAAACTGTCCCAACCCTGCGTCAGTGAGACTGGATTCTATAAATAAACCCCACAAAATCTACCACATTCTCAGCCTGCAAAGTCAAATTATTAAACTTGACATCTCCATTACATCCAGCTGTGGCACAATTCCTCTCTTCTTTCTGAAATATGCTACTGTACCTTGCAGACAACAGAAACACTGCAGCTGTGGACAGCTAGGGTTCCCCATGACACACTTAAAGGTATGGTTGGTTGATGAAAAGCTCAATATAAGCCGGCCATGTGCACTTGAAGCCCAGGAAGCCAACCTGGCTTTGCATCATCCTGGGCTGCACACAGAGCAGTGCAGCCAGCAGGTCAAGGAAGTGATTCTGTCTGCTCTGCCCTCCTGAGAGCCCACCTGGGACACTGCATCCAGCTCTGACGCCCTCAGCATACGAAGGACACAGACCTGCTGGAGAAAGTCCAGAGGAGGGCCATGAAGATGATCAGAGGTCTGGAGCACCTCTGCTATGGAAACAGGCTGAGGGAGTTGGGATGCTCAGCCTGGAGAAGAGAGGGCTCCTGGGACAACTTACAGAACCTCCCAGTACTTAAATCGGGCATAAAAGAAAGCTGAAGAAGTACTTTTTAAAAGGTCATGCAGTAACAGGATAAGGGGTAATGGCTTCAAACTGAAGAGCAGAGATTTATAAATTCTTTACTGTGAGGGTGGTGAGGTACAGGAACAAGTTGCTCAGAGACGGTGTGGATGCCCCATCCCTGGAAGTGTCCAAGGCCAGGTTGGGTGGGGCTTTGAGCAACCTGGTCTAGTGGAAGGTGTTCCTGCTCAAGGCAGGGGGGTGAAACTAGATGACCTTTTGGGTCCCTTCCCACCTAAACCTCAAAAAGTCTATCAGCTCTGTTTCTAGAAGGACATAGAATTGTTTATTTTAATTCAAAGTTTAAATTTAAGTATGTTATTAATGATAATGTGGTACTTCAGCAGTTTACTGCTCATTAGTAGATGACAAAAAAGAGAAGACTAGTGAAGTTTATTGAGCTTGTTAAGGGCCTGATTCTGCAGACCTGCTCCTGAAGAACCTTTGCATTACAAGCCACAAAAATCACTGTTAGTGATGCCTGAAGTGGCCACCTAAACACAGAGACTAGACAAGAACAAGAGAATAAAGGTATGTGTTTATTTGAAGGGCCTTCAAAGGTACACCCTGGGCAGTCAAAAGGCTACACCCAAGATGGACCCTGGGTCACGAGTTCTTCACACTTTTATAAGTTTGGTTCATTTACATATCAGGGTTAATTGTCCAATTATAAACTCAGTTCATGATGTAATTACCCCAAGTTTGCTCCCCTTCAGAGGCTTTAAGTTTACACATTTTGGGGCCTGGTGTCCTTGATGCGGAAACCTAGAGAGGTGTGTTGTGTCTAACCAGCACGAGAGAACAGCGGCTAACAGGCCACAAGAAACTTCAGAGTTACACACTAGGCAATACAGGATTTGGAAAATACAAAAGCTAAAACCTAAGGCATCATTAGTCTAACAGTTCCTGACTTTTTAAATCTTCTATCCTAACCGGATACCCTGGAAGTGTCTCATTTTTAGTGTCTGAATTTCTAAAGAGATTAGAAAAACCTTGAAGAATACTAGTCTCAGATTGCTCAAAAAAATCTAAACACAATCATTTTTTTTTTTCCTCAAGGAAAGTACTATGATCTCTGAAGGACATAACTCCTGAATTTTGAACTCCTGGCAATACTTCCATATGTTGAGCCATGCAGTTATATTGGCTTTCATGAGATACTTTCATAATGTATAAAAGGATTTACAAACTCAGCCCTTGATGACATTTTTCTACGACAGAGATAGAGAAATATGGACCAGTTATTACTGCCCTGAAAGTTCTCAATTTTATGCAAGGTAACCAGATGTAAAATTTTGTTGCTGCTTCTAAAATCAGGATGCTGCTTTGCTTACATTAATACATTCAGCTGTCCTGTCTGTTCAGAACCTTTTTATCTGCAATATTTTTTTCAATGCAATTTTAGTTCTGTTCAGCGGTTTATAACTGTAGCTGTGTTACCAGTCTTTTTTGTAATGCATTCTTCTGTGCTGCACACTTTAAAATACGTTGTTGCTTTCTTTCTGCTTTCCCTCCATGTTGTATAACAAAACAGTAAGCAGAAACAGCAGTGAACAAATAAGGACTTCTTCTAAAACAGAATTACATTCTCTTTTTGTGTTGACCTTAGAGGAACAAGAGGAATAATCAATTTTCTCTTCCTGACTGAAGAATACCAGACTATTATATCTGATGACAAACTAGTAATGAAAGAGTCTGCAGCAGTAATTGATCTTTCCACTTTACTTCTTCATATGGCTATGTCCTAAGCATCAAAAAGCTTTCAAGCATTTTGTAACAACCCTTCCACTGAACAGTTCGTTAGTTCTGTAAGAAAGCAAAAAAAATCAGCTAACTCTCCCTTACTCCAGCCTTTTCAAAGTGCACAAAATACTCGCAGTTACAGTTTCACGGTACTCAGTATATTTGTCTATCATGGATGCTAACGCTGCAGGCATTTACAGCAATTTACTAAGAAAACAGCCCATGACTTCAGGCATTTCCCTAGAACTTCATTGTGTCATGACCCAGTTAGCTATTCTTCTCCAGACCTGCTCTTAAGTTGTTCACAGAACTTTCTATTTTGCTTGAATTCTCATTCATGAAGCTTATTTGCCTCTCTGCAGGGAAGTCTACTAGCTCAAGTAAGAGTAAACACTTCACACCAGAGCTTTATGTCTCACACCTAGAGACCACTCAGAACATTAACACAAAGAGGAGTCTCTCAACAACAAACCCTTCTGGATTATTTGGATTCACGACAAATTTAAAAACAGGGATGATGTCCACATCACTCTCCTTCTCCAGCCACAAGGCAGAAGACATTCAGCAGCAGACAAGGAAATCTGTATTCCCACCAGGTATGCTCTCTACCCTACAAACCCCATAACCATTCAGGAAAGGAACATAGGTTCAACACGTTTTTTTCTTTTACTGCTATTTTACTATCCAGCCAGAGGCAGAAGGAGAAGACATCAATCTTTTTGCCACTTGCCTCTGTTAATAACTGATGTGCAATCTTTGCATTTCAAGAGCAGAATCTCATGCAAACAGTTCTCCATAGCATTGTTCATATTGATTTGCCTTTTAACAGTTTACAAATGTCAGCAGAAAGAACAAAGCACAGATACAGAAATTTATCTCCTTCCTTGGCATCATCCTTAAAGTAGCTGAGCTGGACCTAAGTATTTGTAAACAAAAATATTTCTCTTCATGCACAAACTATATAGAGCATAGTTCAGTTAATTTATCATTTCAGAACCCTAACTGATTTTAGGAGGAATTCCTTTTTCATTAGTACATACTGAAAAAATTCCTCTGTATTCCCCTGTACTGACAAATCCAAGCACTTTGAGAATATATTCATCCAAATTGTTACCAGTTTGTACAGGGGAAAAAAAAGGTGGCTTTAAATACATAACCCTGTATCAAAGGAACAATGACTTGCTTTTTAAGCTGACCTTGACATACTGCCTGCCTTTCTGGGAACAAAGTAGTGAAAAAATGATGTTTACATAATTATGCTGGCATTACACACACAAAAGTAACTGTACTGCTCTATAGCATAGAAAAAGAAACCAGATTTCGTAAATAGTGAGATCTTTCTTGCAGTGAACAGATGCTTTGGGCTGAAATTCAAGTTTAAAACTTTCAACTTCCTTTAACCTTCCAGGGTTTTATTGTCTGTGTTGCTCACCTTCTCCAGGAGGCAGGCTGACCTACAATCCCAAGTCTGAAAAGGCTTTACTACGGTGTACAGATCAGCACACAGCTTAGCCAGACATAAACCCACACTTTTGGCCTCTGTGTCAGCAAAAAGGCTTGGAGCTTTCTTCGGTTCTACCAACTGCATCTCTTCTGCTCTTCATTGCTCTACAGATATCGGGCTAAAATGATGATCTTTGCCTCTTTTTTGCTTTTATCTTCTTTTCTTCTTTGTGCTTTATCCCTTCCTACAGAAGTTGGCTGAAGTATCTCACAGCGACAGGAGGCAGCATGGTCAGGCCATGTATCCTTGAAGTGAGAAAATCCAGTTACAATCAGTTGACTGAATTATTTTTTTAGTAGTGTTTTCAGCAAAATTTATGATGCTGTTCAGTCTTCAGAAATATTTTTGTCATTATCCTCTTTTTCTAGTTTTCATTTGCATATTGCAAAGCCAGACAGACCTAAAGAGTATTCCTGTTTGTCAATCAGTGACATTATTTCTTGACCTGGTGTAGCTAAGTATTACTGCTGTGATGACAAACAAAATCATCAACAGTAATGCACAACACTGAGAAATTTGTCTTTGATATGGAAGTTCACAACCTCAGAAACACGAATTACAAACCAGACCCTTGAGAAAAATCTTCTGTTGCCCTTACTACTCCCTTCTCCCTTCTAACAACCAAATTTCATGTTCAGTTTTTGGTATAGATTTCCTTCACCCTCACTTTTCAACTTCTGTCAGTGACAGCCTCATCTCGCTAACTTCATTTTCCTGTATCAGTACTAGGTTTGTTTCAAAGTTAGCCACAATAACTTACGGAGTGGTTAAGAGGCGTTTACATATTTCAAACTTCTTATCAAAGTGGCTACACTGACAGCTCATTTTTTGTATTCTTTAAGATAAAAATAGTGTGGTTCACTCTGGATTAAAGAAGTGGCCAGGAAATTCCTGATCTTTAAGTATTTGTATTTGAAAAACCTAAAAAAAATGTAGAGTACTCAGAATTTTGGTTTTTTGAGGCAGGAGGAAGACAATATACAAGAAGTCAAAATACAACAGTTGGGGGTCTATACATAAAACAATATGGGACTCAAAAAATTAAAACCAAACAAACTAAAACTAGAAATGAAAACCAAACTCTCAGCCAAAAGATACCTATCATAACACAACTACAGCAAATTTACAGCCAAAAGTTATCCGTCATGATACCTCATCAGCACAGATTCAGCATTTTCTAACAGTAGTCTATACTGGAATGCATTCCAACAATAACTGAAATTATATATAATTCTGTTATGAAGCAGTCTTTATCATCAAAATATTGAGTATTCTCACCAAAGCACTCAACTAAGAGAAAGGTTACACTAGTAATTCTTGACTCCTACAATTCTCTTTCAAGATTATTAATTCACTATCAATTAAGGTTTTGGAAATGCTTCTCAATTACCTTCCTGTAAATCACCAAACCAGTGAATTGCCACATATTTACTGCACTCAGAAAAAATTCTAGGTATGACATCTTATAGCTTGAGAATCTTGATTGCTACCTTAAAATATGATTTAAATTGGTCAGCTGAATCAAAAAAACCTCCATCTTAACCTCTGTTGGTTCAAAACTTGGTATTTCTAGGTAGTCTAAAGTAAGGACTCGAACTTGAGTGATAAGGATTATTCCATTTTATTTCTTCAGGGCATGCATAATTTCTATTTTTTGTATAATTTATCTTTAGATTAGCTAACCATGGGAGAATGAGAATGACAAGAAACTCCATGACACCATGCAACTGCTCTTCCAGTGCAGAGCAGGAGAAAGGGCTGTTTTCACTTTCCCTCTTCTGACACGAGTATCAAGATGTCTCCTTCACTCTTGTACTTTCTGGAGAAGAAAGCTAAAAACTGTAAACAATTCATGCAACAATAAAATGGGCAGATATGGGAGGTGGTGATGTTGTTTGTCAGTCAGAAAATATTTTAGCTATTTCAGCATCTTTTATATGTTGATTTCTTATCTTTGAGCTTCTGAATAATTAAGATCTAAACTTTCCTTAATCGTGTTTGAATGAGTTCTTAATCTGTAAATTTATGTTGTCAAATGCTGCTTGCTTAACTTGCCTTTTAAATCTTGAATTATATTCTGACCTCACTGAAATCATTAGCAAAGTCACTTGCAACATCTGTGGAGCTGTGACTTTATTCTTCTTGTTTAGTTGTTACTGCTAAATTAGTAAGTTTGTTTGCATATTTAGCTCCATTAAATCCACTCGTAAACATATATTTCACTTGTGAGACAAGTTCACATCTTCAGCACCGAGGTGCTGCTCTTGTTTCCACTATTATAACTAAAAGAGTTGTACCTAAACAAAGCCAATTGCATGATTAAGCTGTACCTGTCTCAGCCTGACAGGACCAGGGCCTTAAATCTTGGCAGTCCCAACTATGAAACATATTATGCTGTCAAAATTTCTTTGTATTATCTAATTTTGACGGGTCTCACAAAATAAATCCAAACAAATGCGTGGCATGAAGAAGAAGTATGAATATTATTTTTGTAAAAACTCATTAGTAGTATTGGTAGACAATGGAGTTTGACATTAGAGTGGCATTTTTTCCAAGCACTGTCTGTTCAAGATGTTTCAATAAATATTGCTTAAAATGAAAATGCATGTATCAATTGATAAATGTTTTTCAATTAATGCCTAGTTATAAATATCTTTATGCAGTTGGAAGTTTAGCAACTGGATTTATGTTAACACAGTGCAAATAAATACAAAAATTAATTAACAATAGGTCATTTTGTAGCCTTGTGAGCTTGAGGGCTTCTGAAGAGTAGCTGAGGAGAAAAGAGGTTGCACCCATGACTTCATCAGTCATTAGCAGAATACTCACTGGCTCCAACACGACCAGAATTTCACCATAGGAGTATGAATTTAAATTTGAAGAGAGACATGCAACAAGGGCATTCAAGTGAGGAGTAAAATGGCAACATTCTCCAGTTTAGACTGTAACTATCGCACTTAAAAAAAAAACCAAAAAAACAACAAAAAACCAGAATATGTAACGTGATTTACAGTGCTTGATCTTTAGGTAGTTAATCATACTCTGTCAGCATAGGGGAAGAAATGTTCAAGAATTCAATAACCCTACCACAAAGTCTTTATAGAGATTTTCAAACAGAGTGAGTTTCAAGTAAACAGTTGGTTACTACAAAATGCTTTTTTTTCTCCTTGTGACCATGTGTATGCATGTATCCCTAACACTGGACACAAACAGCCCAAATCTAAAACAATTTAAACAAAAACCAGTATTTCAAATTAAAAGAAAATGTAGCAATTTCTAATCAAATTATACTGATAATCTTTGTACATGTCAGAAAATGACAGTCTTCAAGACTGAGTGACAACCCAAAAATGAATCAAAATTGTTTGATCTTTTTTAGATCTCATAAAATCAGTATATGAATGGTATGTTGTAAAAAGCATATGGAAAAATTAATGTGCACTCTCAAAATCCTGGGAAGTACTAAGGATACAAAAACCAACCTGCTTTTAAATTAAGATAAATGGGACATATTTAGTCTGGGGATAGGGAACAAAAGAGAAGAAATACAGGATGGTCTGGTATCGAATAAACACAGGATAGGTGACAGGTTCACTTAAAGATACTATTAGGCTGTCCTGGAAAATAAAGGAGAGTGGAGAAAAGGGTATGAGTATCTGGGATCTAGGGTACCTTTATAACTGCTTTCATTTTATCTCTTATTTAAAATAAACTATTCAATACCTTCTACATTATGGCCCTGAGTATTGTTTCTGTCATATACTTTCTACCCTGGCTGAGATATTGATCATAGAGCAGTCCAGCTCGTCCCTTGGAGTCACTACTGAAAACACAAGGGAAGGAAATAGCATATAAACAGCATATCTAAAGGCAGCTGAATATTAGACAGTGGAGCAAATGGAATGATCGTATTAAGATATAATGCAGAGTATAAAAACTTTCTTCTTTTAGAGATGATCCTATTGAAAAAGTAGCTTATATAGTATCTGACTGTCTGTCCTAGTTATGCTGTCTCATTTCCCAAATATATTTGAGGGTCAGCCTAAATGCAAGCTGGGGAAGTTTTGTATTTTTTTTCCATCAGGATTCTCATACAAAGCTAAATTTCATTAAAGCTTAAATCAGTTTATTTTCCAATTCAGGCTACATTATATTTGCTTTTGTCTCAAGTAATTTTTCTAGACATTACGAAATACTATAACTGCTACAATACTGCTCATTTCCTCTTACACTCTTGAATGATCTTTGATTTATGCTAGACTGCTTGCTAAAATATCCTCAGTTATGTCTTCTAAATTTGCATTGTTAGCACTGAAAGAGTTCTGAAGCAGTAACACGAGCCCTTCCCATGATACTGAGGAACTGTAAAATTTCCTCAATGAGCTGAAAGACAGGGGTTTTGTATCATTTCACCTGAAAACTGCTCTCCTCAGTCTTCTGGAAGAACAGTTTCAATAGAATCACGTGTAATACTTTGTACAATACCGTAACTATTAAAGCGTTTTAATTCTTTGGATTTTGAACATGCTTTATAAATGAGGGACCAGGGAGGAGTTTCTGACAGAGCAATCTCAGTTCTGGCTCAGCAAGTCGTCACTTTTGTCTGCTCCTGCTTTCACTCTCTTAGATGCAGTGATTGACACTTTAATGGTACGTGCAATAGAAGTCCTCTTCAAGTTTACTCTTTAGCAGACGCCAGCATATAAAAACAAATACATTTACTTACTGTAAAAAGTTTAGAAGAGTTAAAACCTACTGCAATCTTAGCTCAATTCTACCACATTTAGATAAGCAGTAAATGTAAAAAATGTAATGTCCTAGAATACTTTCTTCTCATTTTGAAATGGTTCTAGATAAGGAAGGGAGCGGTGGTAAAGATTATCTTTGTTGAGGTGTTTGTTTCTAAATACAAAATACATGTACTGCTTTCCATTTTAAGCAGCATGTTATAATACAGGTAGACAACCTGATAAAAAATGAAACAAAATTCTCAGTGAGGCAAGTAATTAGGTGAAGCTATCCAAGTATAACCCCTACTGTGCCATGCACATGCATATCCATGCTCTGTCAAACTACCTGAGAAGAGACATTACATTAACAAAAAAGAAACATCTTTTTTTCACAATTGTAAATACAAATATATTAAAACAAATAATTTTTCGGCACATTTAAATATTGGAACTGATGAGGTTAAACCTGTCAGATGACCTAGCATGTCAAGTTTCAAAAATCAGAGGAGGGTTGTTGTCTTTTACAAAACAGTAATCAGCCCTCAAGCTGGAGGGGGTTGGGGGGCAAGATTCTCAATAACCAATGACATTTTGTGGTTGCAGAATTTTTAAGCTTTTATTTGGCATCCTTGAGAGTAAAAAAAAAAAAAAAGAAAAAAAAAAAAAAAAAGCCATAACTACAGGATGTTTTTATTTAAAAGGCAGCTCTACTAGTGAAAACAGTAGCATTCAAACTATAAAGAACCAGGCACTGGCATATGGCTGAAATGCATTTATGAGCACGGCTGTGCTTGTGCACCAAAAAAACCTGAAGATCCATGCTGTTTCATATGATAGATATGTGTCATGCCAGCCACAAGGAACAGCACGAGAAAGAAGGGCTGGGGACAAGGCTCTGAAGGCTGCTGGGGAGAAACTGGCTCTGTGCAGAGACAGGAGAGGCAGTTCAAAAGTCTGTAAAGCAGTAAAGCATTCATCTTGTAACAAACAAACTTGAGAAACATTAATATGAATGAAAAACTAGGATTTTTAACAGAACCTATGAGTGCTTGTGTCAAGGAGGCAATAAGAGTGATAAGCAAAAGACAAAACCAGAAGATTACAGAGGGTAGCTGGCAAGGATGCACCGAACAAATTAGTGTGCGTTTTGTAACAAATAGTGCTTTAAGTCAGCTCTGCTTTCACATATTTCAACATCTGTATCGGATCAGCAAGGATCAGCTACTTTTCCAATCCCATCTTATTTATTTATGATGTATTTTCGAAAGAGGATGCTTTTTAAAGCTTTTTATAAGAAGAGCTTAAATTAATACTCTATATCGGAAAGAAGTAATTACCCATGGGCTTGAGGTATTTTGCGGCAATATGGGGACAGAAGCTGGTGAAAAGTATTGTCCTGACCAGAGACACCTCTGCTTCACAGAAATTTCATCTCCTAATTAGCACAAACGTTAGATCATGTACAAATACTACAGCAGACATAAAAAGGCACTTTTACAGTCATTCTACTGTTTGCTTATTATTTCCTAATAGCTTTGCCTATCCCCAGTTCAGAACCATTTTGCTTACCACCTTTATCCTTCATTTCAAGCTGCTTTCATATACTGGATTTTTAAGCTTTTTAAGCTTTTTGAGCTTTTTAAGACTCAGATATCCTAAATACATACCTTTTTATACTGCCTAACCTAAGAACTGGATCATTTTTGCAGCACCTCTGAGGATTTCAATAGCACAATATGTTGCTGTTACTCATGGCTAGAAAACAGTGTACAAGCATCAAGAAAATGTGAAATTCTTCTGCTTTGCAATTCTGGAAGAGCTCCAACTGTAAGACTAATACTCGTGAGAGGATGAAGAAGAAGTTTCATGCATTTTGACGTAGCTCAGTCCTGCCATAAGCATTCATGAAACAAAAACTTAATTAAGCAGAATTACCTTATTTAAAACAAGAACAGCAGTGGAAGGGATTAATTGATACTTGAGAAAAAAAAGACCAATCCTAATCACCCCCAGCTTTGTATAGGGAGACACAGCTCTTCATACTTTGGTGTCAATGATGATAAAAATCCAGATGCAGTCTCAAAGCACTTGCATACTAATTTTTTTGTAAATAAAAGTAACAGTTTTCCTGTACTACAACTATATCTATCCAGCAGTGAGTAACAGGCACAGAACTTATGAAAGTCATTATTTTCAAATTTGATTCCAAAGTTATACCACACAATAAAATTAATTCAAACTGAGCATTAGGCAGAATTGATAACACTCTGTACTTCATGCCCAAGCCTTTGGAGGCTGGGAGAATACTGTTCTGAGACGTGACAGTCATCAACATGACCCTCTTCAGAACTTAAGTAACATCCACTCGATTCCAGGTGGTATCTCCAGCCACTAGGCTATTGGTCAAGACTACTGGCAGCACAGTCACATCTATATTCCCTCTGAATACGCCATTCAGTCTGCCAGCTGATTCGTGTCCTGTCTCTCGTCTGTAGTCTCAGAGACTGAGGAGGGATCATTCCATACCTCAATTATTCTAATTTCCCAAACTTGTTTATTCTATATCTGATCTAGACAGAAAAAAATAAAAAGGAAGCAGTGGGAGCTCTACTGTCAAGACTAACCAACGATTTTCTGCTCTTATTAACCTTCAGTCAACAACACAGTTTGCTTCTGGGTCTATTAAAATCAACTGCTCAGCTTTTATTTTTTGCATTGGGGTTAGGAGACATTTCACATGCAATTTTACTTGAAATGCAAGCTTAGAGATCATAAAATCATCAGAAAATTAAGAAAGATGTTTAAGATTTTTGTACTGTATCTGTGTTATTTTGTGTTTGTTGAATAAATTATGTTGGTTATTTCATTTTCAGAATTCAGGTAAAGAAAATACTCTAATACAGCAGCAAGTCAGAATGCAAACTGTTACATAATTACATTATAAAAATGTACCAATACATATAATAGTAAATATTTGTTGTTAAATGGTGATTCCCACATCATAGTAAGATACATAGGTGTTCCTAAGATTCTGAAACTATGCTTTGGAATCTTAACAGCAGTATGATAATACAGGCTACTGCTTCAGGCTTTAGTTCACATACAAGGCTTTAGTTCACACACTTCTTCCCTTAAGTGATAGTTTACACAAGTTTTGTACTCTGTGATGTGTAGAAGCGAGACACAGGGAAGGGAAAAAATGACCCTAGTTTATTAACCCATCCTTCAAGCTGAATAAGCAAGAAAAATTGGAAGAACACATAGATCCATAAGTGCTTTGCACTGTGTAAGAGCCCACCTGGGAACACTCCTGAATATTCAAAGGGATATTTTGATCTCATACAAACACATTGCTAAGTTGCATCAGCTAACTCTTCATGATGTGTCCTGTCTAAGGTACCCCTCAAGTGCAGAGGAAAATAATGGGGAGCAAGGTATTCTTTAGAAATCGCTGAAGCTGCTACACATCAGAGGCAAGGAAAACAGTTGGGAACAGTTGTGTCCTCTGCTATTTTTTCCTAGGACAGCAGGTAAGGGAAGTGGAATTTCATTATTCTCAAAAATCCAGCTAAAGGCAAATATTTCTATTTGCTATTTCATTTGGCACTAGTCCTTAACCAAACATTTCTTAACCAACGATTTCTGTACCTAACTAAGGCTGAGTGCTCAGTGCTATCTCATCCTGATATTCAAAAGATAAAGCTCATAGTCTGAAAACACAGGTGTTCTTCTTTCCAGGAGCAAATATGAAATTCTGCTCACATTTTTGGATTCAGTTACATTTAAGAACATCAAAATTAGAGGAAAGTCCTAAAATCCTTCTCAACATTAGCTCATGTGAGCTAGCACATTTTATTTTCTCATAGCATCAAAACTGAAAGAATAACTGTTTAATAATTAATATTTTCTCCACAAGACTACCATCATTCTCAATTTCTCAGCACAGTTCTTCTATATTTTATGTGTTCATTATGAAATAAACAAATCTTTTCAGACTCAGAGAAGAAAGTACTGAATGGATTTTAGTGATCATAGTATAGGAATGTATCTATTACAGGTATGAAAAGAGGATTCTCTAAGTGCAGCCCCATCTCAAAACTGCACTGCTTTGATACTTAGATATTCCCTACAGCTGTCAGCTGGAGGGCTTATTGCCTACTAAGTTTCATTTGAAATGGTCAAAATAGTGTCAGGAGTTTTCAAAAAAATTTTGTACAATAACAAAAAAAAAAGAGAATTCATTTTAGAAAAGCATGCAATGTATAAATGAAAAACTCTGAAATGGTGAAACAGAATAAAAAACATGAAAGAATACAGCTGAGTATTAACCGAGAAAAAGCAATAGACATAACGTCTCTGAAACGATTAATGCTTATTTATCCTCAAAGCATTATTATGTGAAGAATGAAAATGAAATAACATTCAAAATCAATTTTAAAAACCACATTATTCACATTATCAACCATTAAAATAATATTACCTTGATTAGAGATAATTTTTCATTATTATATTCCCCAATTTACTATATCAGTAACCAGTACCTCATAGCTGCTATCATAATTAAGCTTAATTTCTGTCTTGTTTAAAGTGGTTAAAAATGGTCTCGAAAAATAAAACTCGAGTAGAAATAATAAAATAGCTGAAGCAGGTCTGTATTTTGCTATAGAAAACCTAAATTCAGCAGATCTTTCCTTCCCTAAAGCCCCATGTCACCATAGTTAAGAAATACTGATCCATAGGCTGATCCAATGAGGTGTTTATGGAATGAGGGTCCCTTTCTCTGATGCAGAGTGTCCTACTACAGAAAGGACATGCAGCGGGAATGCACTTCCATGCACTCGGTGAGCACACAGGAATTCTTATGGCCGTGACTTGGGCAAGGCAATGCAGTAGAGAAATAAAGGACAGGGGATGCGAGACAGAGGGCAGATGTAATGCCAATAAGCGTAACAATTGCACATCTATTTGAAGAGCAGATGTGAACCACAAAGTTGAAACATTCTTTTAGAAAAGCATTAGTTCAAAATACACCAAATGAGCACAAAATAAAGAGCAAAGAAACAAACAAACAGATTGGTTTCCTTTTTCTGCAACCAAACTTGATAAAGAACTTGTCCCCTTACACAACAAGATCTGTGGCAGCTGAAATTCAAGTAATATATTGCACAATGGTGGTAAAAGATGAATGGGTAATATAATGCAGTCTAATCAGTTCTGGTTTTTGTCAAAAGCACTGCTGTGGCATCATCACAGTAACAAAGTCCTGCTTGTATAAAAGCTGAGTTCAGGGCAGTACTGACTGTTCTGCATACCAGTGCTAAATTGCTGTTGTGGAAATGTCTCACAAATATCACTTTACAATGGTTATCTCTTTGCCATAGTTTAAAATGAAACATAATGAAGGCATCCAAACACTGGATATGCACAGAAGAATGTATCATATGCCATATCCTCTTCTCTTTGCTACACATGTTCTGGGCTCGAGTAACTAGTTATTTGTAAATGTATATCCACTACAGCAACATGAATCTGACACAAATAAATGTTTTATCCTGGTCAAAGGAAAAAAAAAATCTTCTCCTTAATGCATGTTACTGCTTATTAATAACTTTCATCCAAGTTGGAAGCTTGTTTTCTGTCATGATATTAACACCTTCAAAGAGAAGTCTGAAATCTGGAAAAATAAAATATATTCAGATGGTAGAGACCTTTTCTTTGCTTATGGACTTGATGTATTTTGAGGGGGCTTTTTTGTAGCCTGTTGAAATACTAACAGTGCCACTACTGTCATTTATCTCAAGGGACACTACTCTGTAACATAACAGAACTAAACTTCAAGAAATAAAATTTTTAAGCTATTTCAGATCACTAAGACCAACTTTTCTACAATGTGATGAACATAAAGAGAACATTAAAAAAGTTTATCATTCCTTAGATGTGAACAGGTACATGAATGCAGAACTGGTACAACTTTTTAATAAATAGAAGTGAGGAAAATATATTAAAAGCTAAAGATTTGGTGTGGTCAGAAACAATGACCAAGAATATTACATGTAATGGAAAATGCTGAGATCTGAAAAAAAAAAATCTTTGATTTTATATTGCAATTACACCTTGTGTAGAAAAACAACAACAACAAAACACCATAACAAACACAGAAAAGAAAATAAAACCAGATAGAGTAGACAAGCCTGGAATATTAACAGCGCAATAACAGGTTATTCAGCTCATATGTGACAGGCTGGTTCTGAGCTGAACTGGCAAACCAAAATAAGAGTTTTCATTATCTTTCCCTAATAGCTCTATTTAAATACACTTTGTTTTTAATATACTGTTCCTGTCTCATGCTTTTGAATATTGAGGACCTGTTTAATCATCCCAGTGTCATTTATCTTGTACATGTAATGACAAAGAAACAAGACTCTGTGCAGCTCCAGAGTCCTACAGGCCAGTAGGTGCTCTGATGGACACTGGGTGGTGGGTCAGCCATTTCAAGCTGCATCCATTTTTAACACTGACTTCAGAAAACTATTTCTCTTTAAAACTACAACTAACTGCAACAGAAACCAGCAAAATGTGAGACATACAGAAAAACAGTTGCCAGTAGCCATTTCTGATCATAATAATGTTTCTCATAATTCTAAATTCACTCAGGAAGAAAGGCCAAAATAAAGAAGTACAGAGACACAGCTAAAGAGACATTTGAAATACACTGCACTCAGCATAAAAAATAAAATGCGATCAATACACTCCTTTAAAGAGAACTCAAAAGGAATGGGAACATAAAGGACTTGATGATTAGTTAAAAGGTGAACAAGTCCAGCATATTTTTGAAGGACTGGGGGAGAGAAGGCTTGTGATACGTGGGCAGTGTTCTCACATAAATAACATTTCAAAGAATCCAAAGGAATGAGAGAAAAGACTCTGGAATCCAATATTGAATTCTGTCCAAAACCACACAACTGCATACACAGTTGTGGTGACCAACGCAGTATAAAAATGATACTTATCTCACATGAAAAGACGTAACAAATGGAATAAATAATACTGCTTTGTGAATTTGCAAGGCAGGGACAAGAAGTCCAAATCTCATCATCCGCCATAATGTCTGTTGCATTAGTGAAGATGAATTGCTATTAGTTTGACAGAAAAAAACAGTTTTCAATTTTAATTTGGACAAAGATGCATAAGCAAGTCTCTTGTCAGGACAAACTGGATTTTAAGACTCTAAACACGTGAAACTGTGAGAATATTCTGAAAGTACATTCATGAAAAATTAATTCATAATTAAAATAAAATTAAAATTAAAAAAAAAAAAAGTTCATAAAATCACATCAGTTGGAAAGTACTTTTAGAGGCCTTCTGGTCCATGCAACTCCTTCCTCAAAGAAAGGTCACCTTTTATCAGCTTGCTTAGGTCCACATTCAGTGAAGTTCTGAATATCTCCAGGAACTGAGATACTGCAAGTCCACCAGTTGGAGCCCTGTTCCAGTATTTCACCAGTCGCAGGGTGAAAAGACAGATTTATCAAGCATGTCACCTCTGAAAAGTACCTTCATTTTGTCATGACTCTTCTCGATACGAATCTCTCTCTACAGTGTAAGCATTAGTATTTTGTAATCTTTGGATTCAGATACAAGGGCACCTAGTTTTCCTTCTTTGTTTTTTTGGTCTCAAGATACCACACTTCGTGCAAGCATTTGTCCTGTACCTTTGAAAGCAATATACTCTCTTTCCCTGGAGAAAACAGTAAGTTTGATGAAATTGAGCTTGCACTTAAAGAAAGGTTTATGGTTTAGAGATGGACTTGGTGTTTTCCATCCTAGGGGATTCTGTGATTCTATTATAGGCAATCTAACTCTGTTATTGCAATTTGCGTCTACTAAACGTCCTCTTATTTGACACCTGAGAAAAGCCTAACTCCATCTTCCCAAAGACTGACAGAAGTTAGGCAGTTGTAGATAGTAATCAGGACCTGCAAAGCCTTAAATAAGCCTTAAAAGGTGTCTCAGCTGCTTCTTTTACCTTTTCTGCCCCAGACCCTCAAGTTTCTTGACAGCCATCCTCTGCCCTTTGCTCCAGTATGACATCTGTCTGGTACTGGGGAACCCAAAGTTAGGCCCAGCACCCTAGAGTTGGTCTCAAAGCTGTCAAACAGAGGAGAAAGATTACTGCCCTCCATCTCCTAGCTGTACCCTTGCCCCTACAGCACCAGATGCTGCTGGCTTTCACTGCTGCCAGCCCCAGGGTGGCTCCTGTGCAGCTTGTCCATGTACCTCACAACCATTTCCACAGAGCTGCTGCCCAAGCAGGCTGTGCCTACTGTGGACTTTTCCTAACAACACCTAGATATCATCGCATTAACCCATGTCTTCTAAACGGCAAGATTAAACAGCTGAGGGAGAAGTTTAAGCACACCTTGCAATGCATAAAGATTCTGTCAACAGAGGAGAACCACATTTCAAAATTAACAGATTCAGCAGTTGAAAGATCAGAACTGTATCAACATTGGTGATATTAGAGGTGAAGCCACAGCTTATAAACAGACCCAACTGAAAAGGAAGATATTTTTGGAGAGAATTGAAGCAAAGATCAATAAATGTGGAGAGCAAATATTTACTCCTATGAGCCAATGAAGCAAGTTCCAAGAGTAAAACAGAGCAAACATTTGTGCTCAATTAACCCCTTTTACAGACAACACTCTTCTTGAAGCTGTGACTGCCAGCTGAGGTCCTCAGCTGTGGGCTAGGAGCAGAACTTGACCAGCAAGAGACTCAGCAGAATGTCTGAGGGTTTATTGTTTTCAGGTTTGTTTGCTGCAGTGAACACATTGAGAGAGTACATTTTTTATTCCTGGCATCCTCTACTTTTACATTTGTAAAACACTTGTGTGTTAACTATTCAAAATGTACCAGCTGTTAGGAGACCCAGCAGGAAAATGACCCTCTGGAACTTGCTATGTGTCCCCAAGATCATGTTCAGAGGCAAACTGCCAGAGAGGAATGGTTTACCGTACGTTTACAGTGATACCTTGAATTGGACTGGGTACAAAACTATCTTAATTTTAAGTTTGAACTGAAAATAGAAAAGCACTACTCTTGACTGTATCTAAAAAAACCCACAGCCACATCCTCCTATTACTCAGACAAAAAGTTGAAAATATTTTTTGAGCAAAGGATGGCAAAACTACTTCCGAATATGCCTGAAGTAATGTTTACTTTCTGCATTCATTTTCTCCATGTTAAGGCAGAGAGAGAAGAGTGTACTAAATGTTAGGTCAAAAGCCTTAAGTATGTCTCTGTCACGCCTGAGTCTAATATCAACTTTTAGCTAAAAAGAATCAACTGTAAACACCATCTCAAATGTCCTCTAAGTCTAAGCCTGTGGCATCCTTAACATTGCTGAGAAATATATGATCTCACAGCTAGGATCTTCCTCATGCTTGCTATCACTGTAAATAATTTAGCCAAAACTAAAATAATTTCAATTACATTCTTGTAGTCATTTTGCATTTGAAGGTGTCATGTATTTGACAGATTCAGACCAACAATAATTAAAATTTTTATTCATGTATCTGAGTCTCTTTGCATACGCAAAAAAAAAATGAACAAAATCTCTAGCCATGTGATTTGGGAAAGAAGACTTACCTTTTTTTCTTTTTTTTAATTGACTCCTTTTGAGCCTATTTTCCACTTAAATCTGTGGTGCGAAAAAAGTGTGTTTGTGTATACTCTGGGTAACTTTCAGGTTCATGATGACACATTTTACCAGGTGTTTCCAACACTAAAATCCCCAGGATATCTGCACTAATTATTAGCAATTTTAGCAATTAATATTAATGTGTTTCAAAAATTACCTAGCGATCTTGCTGTGCTGACAAGTTAAAAAAGGTTATTCTAGCTTATCAATAGTCCACAACATTATATTTATGTCTATAAAACCTAGAGCATCTCCTCAAGCTTCAGATGATGTCATGATATTATTCTTCATCTTAAAAAAATATTACCAAACAACCCTCCAAAACTGATTCAATAAGCACTTTTTTTTTTCCCAAGTATTATCTCAATCTGTCATACGCTGCCTCATGTTGAGTTCTTTTTTCACTTTTCACTGATGGCTACTTCCAACTCAGCCAGTTTTACAGGAATAGTTTTAACAGAAGAATGACGCTCACACCAGACAAGCAGCAGTGTGGTCACATTTGCGAGTTTCAAGTTCAGTTTTCATCAGAAGTTTATTTATTCTTGATGGACATGTGTATTAATAAGACAGTAAAGCTGGAAAATCTCTGGAGCACCTGAGCAACTTGCTAAGGAACTGGAGCATGTGCTGAATCCTTTAAACCCTGCCTGGTACCTGTCCTGCAAAATATAGCCTGCTCAAAATACCACAGGAAAATGCTTTGGCCTAATTATTGAAACACTTGTTACAGCTCCATATTAAAATTGAAACGTACTGATACGTAGAAAAATACGGTTTTTTTCTAAGAGCATCAAGAATAACATTGTTCCAAATCAATCGGCTTGGGGAAAGTTGACACTGGAACAGTTTTAAAAGCAGCAAGAGGGTTGAAGTATTTTCAGTCTTTGAAGAAGGCAAAATGAATGAAGGCATAGAGTTAAGGAGAAAAGCAAGTGTTTTTAAATACTTTGCAATCATATGTCAAATGACTAAACTAATACCTGCTAGTTTGTCAGTATGATGATGTCAAAAAAAATTTGACCAGGAAGGCCTTTGGAAATGTCAACCACTCCATGTCACGGTATTCTTGAAACAAAAATGCTGTAAAGAGCTATATTATTGTAGTAAATAAAAAAGAAGAAATGTCACAATTGTAAAATCACAAATTAAACAACTGCATAATGTTCTCCTTTCACTAACAGGTCTAAGATTAAATTCTGATACTCAGTTGTTTCAAGCTTATTGCTTTGTAATGGAACTACTAAGAAGCATAAGAGTGAAAAAGATGTTCCAGGTTCAGTCTCAGTGTAAAAAGACTGACTCAGTCCCCGTGATTTCATTCAATTTCAATTCACTTGTCTCCAAATGAAATAATCCCAATATTCTTAAAAGAAATTACAATGAGATCATTAGTCTTTATCCAGCAGATAATTCAACAGTGACTATTTTTTAGAACATTATGTTTAAGTTTCAGAAGCTCCCTCTTTCCAGGAAAGTTAATTACTCTAATGTGTTTATCTAGTTGTCTAACAGTAATACGCTATGTCACTTTAAAAATAGGGCAGATTAAACAAATCTCTTTACTTGCCCTGTAAAAATATTGGTTGTGGTTTAAAATGCACTTCCATAAGCATGCCATTAATGGCTTGTCTTCTAAAACATTAAGGCATATGTAACTATAGTATTATGTTCTTCATAAACCCTGAGGCAATGTTGAAAGAAGATAAACAGCGACTTAATTCTAACTGCTATTGCCTAAATCTAAATGTGCTCTGAACAGATAAGATCAAAATTAAGCAACACTCAAGATCTGCTCATGCAAAGCAATATGCACTTGCTAAATTCTACCAGAGATTATGTCTGCAGATTTCATGTTTAACATTTTTAAACAGGAAACGAAGTGTACAGGTATGAAAAAGAAAACTATTTACACCACATTTTAAACATTTACCTATGTTGTGCAAAGTGCTATAGGGTCTTACTGTAACAGAGTACAGGTTCTTGCAGGATCAAGACCAAATCTAATATCTAAATAACACAGTGCTTAACATGCATGCCCAGCTTTTGCTGAATTGAACTAATTCATGTGCATAATTTTAGGCATGGTCCCGGGGTCAGAAGTGGAGTGCCCACCACACCAACACCCTCTTGTGAGAAATGCTCAGTTCTGACAGGGGAGAGGGGCCACCACCTCTGCTGGCACTGTGCTCGTCCCCATAACGAACAGCCTGGAAAGAGAGTAAGAATATTTGCTGGTAAGAATTAGTTAGGGCAATAAGGGCAAGGACCTTAGGACCTTTGACGTAGAAGTTCAAAGACATTGAAATGAGCTAGAAAATAACAGAATAATTTCTATTTCAGTCCAAAGTGACATACAAGGTTAAAAAACCTTCTTACTTTTATATCCAAGATGATGAACACTGAGCCAGCTGTTGCATAGAGGCAAGATCTTGGGTGATGGTAGTCATGGAATCATAGAATCATCAAGGCTGGAAAAGACCTTCAAGGTCATCCAGTCCAACCATCCACACAGCACTGCCCCTGTAACACCAGAACCACTAAACCATATCACCCAGTGCCAGAGCCAGATGCCTCTTGAACACCTCCACAGATGGTCACTCCACCACCTCCCTGGGTTTCCTATTCCAATGCCTGACCAGCTGAACAGTGAAAATATTTTTTCTGGGATCTGATCTGAATCTCCCCTGTCTCAGCTTAAGGCCATTTCCTCTTTTCCTCTCACTGTAGGAACACAGCAGAAAAGACCACCCCCCACCTCACTACACCCTCCCTTCAGGCCGTTGTTGAGAGCGATGAAGTCCCCCCCAAGACTCCTCTTCTGGAGACTAAACACTCCCAGCTCCCTCAGCCATTCCGCATCAGACATGCTTTCTAGGCCCTTCCCCAGCTCCGTTGCCCTTCTCTGGACTCCCTCCAGCACCTCAGTGTCTTTCTTGCAGTGAGGGGCCCAGAACTGGACACAGCACTCGAGGTGTGGCCTCACCAGTGCCCAGCACAGGGGGACAATCCCTGCCCTGCTCCTGCTGGCCACACTAGTGCTGATCCAGGCCAGGATGCCATCGGCCTTCTTGGCCACCTGGGCACACCCTGGCTCATGTTCAGCTGCTGTCACCCCCAAGTCACTTTCTGCCAATGAAAAGAACAGCCTAATGTTCAACTCTGGTCAAAAAAAGTATATAATATGTTTTACTTTGTTAAGAAAGAAATAAGAGACCAAAACAGAGATTACTGTTCCATGGTATAACCTGAAGCTTTCTTGCATCTTAGATATTTTTGCCTAAATTGGAGACAGAGTGGTCAGGATGCAAAAAGAGTTGCTTTCTAATATCCATTGTCCACTATTATACATAATCAGAAGAGTTAGACTTGCAAAATAAAATACTGAATTGCTATTAGCAACACAGGAAAAAAAGTAAAAATGAGAGTCTCAATGAAAAATTATTTTGAAAATTAGTATCTTTACCTTAAACACTCAGTGATTATGATGCCTTTTCCTGGTCTTAAAATCAAGAGTCAAACACGGTTAGAAGGGAAAGAGGGATTTTACCTTTGTATTTATTTTAAGGATCCTTAGGTGCACTACGTCCAGGTGGAATGCACCTCAATGCACACCACAATGCACACCCACAACAGATCTGGTCTATCATTATGGGTCTTACCAATTAGCATATCTATCAAAAATTCCCCAATGGGAGGCTCAAATGAGCCCCCCACCTCCCCAAGGAACCATCCCCTGAATGGTTCTATCTTAGTTTACAAAATGTGTTCTGGAGAGGACCTTGGTGTCTGGGGCTTTCTGAACCCTAACTATGAAACCTTTAAAATGTTTAGTTGGCTAGCTTGACAAACAAGTCCAAGGATGTAGGCAAAAAGCACTAAAGAATACAGAAGTTGTAAAAAGGTACAAAAGGGGCTTAAAAGAAAAGGCAAAAAATCATCATGGCATCAATTACACTAGTCACATTTTTCATTTCTTAAAGCAACTTGCATTAGTTTTCTTTCAGAAATAACTTAATTAAAATAAGTGTTCTTATGAAAAGCAGACAGAAGTTACTCTTAGGAAAAAAAAAAAAGACTAATAGATGAACACTACTGATTTTAACAAGGGACAAACAGCAAAATCTCAATCATTTTACTATGATAATTTTATAGGATGCTGGGAGTTTTCCAGAAGTAAACATCTCCATTTCTTCAGATGAATTTTATTGCATATGTCCATAAAATTTTGATCTTGTCTTGAGTCTCTAGGCACTAAGACAAATAGAAAACAAACAGTAACGACCTTGGACGTTACAGTGATATCTCAGTGGGTGAGCTATTGGAATGCAGATTAAGTTATTAATAGCAGTTATTAATTCTATTATGATAGTCCCTGCAAAATCTAGCTGAACAGCAGTACACAACTGTATTTTACAGACAAAAAAACTGTCCCTGCTCTAGAAGAATTCAAGATCAAAAATTTAGGTAAAGCAGAAAAAATGGTCAGTCTAGACTTGTTGAATCAAAAGTGAACCAGAATGATGCCAGCAATAAAACATGAAGTTTAGCAGAGTGTGTGGAGACTCATGTTTCTACTTGCATAAAGAAATTAGAAAGAAGAACAACTGTGGGGGAACTGGAGTCAAAACCAAATGAAAGATGGGAATTATCCCATTCCTGGAAACCTGTGTACTCTCCAGTAGTGCCAGTAGCCTTGGACACACAGATTGCCTTCATTTTCCCCCAGCTGCCTCAAGACATCCTTGCAATAGCCTCCTCAGCACTAGAGCATGTTTTCAGTGCATGATGCTGTGGGAAGAGAAACACGGATTATGATAGAATCCCCCAAATATCCTTTTCACAGGGAAAACAGAGAAAGAGTCATCACCGTAGGGATTTGCAACCAGTTTTTATGTTTTTATTCATGACTTCAAACACTGAAGTGATTCTGAAAAGGTTGGTTAAGTGACTGCATTAAAGTGGTATCACAGGGACTAAAAAGACAAGTATGGATGAATGGCTGCAGGAGGAACATTATGTCTTTACACAGGTGAATACTGACAAATAATTTCAGGGAATATTAACCTTGCTTTTCTGTCAAATCCATTGCACTTCTATTCATAGCCATCTCTTTGCATTGCAGGAATAATTTGCCAGAACAGGGCATTTTAAATTCATACTAGAGAACACTAGAAAACAGAATTGTTATTTATAGCTGGGAGTACTTGTACCAGAAATATGACTGATTTCTTCCTGGCCAGGAAACACAAGAGCACGTGACACATTTATTCAGTAAAAATCAGCTGAAATTTGAAGACCAGCTTTACTTTCTGTTCCAACAGATGAATAATTTTTTTTCAAAAAAAATCCAGCAAACAGTTTCTAGTTAATAAATTTGGAAAAATGTCACATAAATAGTGAACAGGGAAAATCAGTTTTGACTGCCTAATACTAATCTAGAGGGAAAATTGACTAATCTGTGTGTCAGGATCTTTAAGCAAGCAGACATGCTTACACTGTAACAAGACTGTTCTTCAAATAGCAGCAGGTCCCATTTTGTCTAGTTGTGGATATTGCTAACTCCAAATTTGCACTGCAGTGTAACCAAGCCCAGTCAGGCATTAAATAAGGAAACTAGCATTTCTAGAATCATTTATAGATGGGGAAATTAGTATTTCTAGAATAAGCTACGTTTAGTTGAGGAAGCAATAAAGAACCCATGAATTATTCCACACGAGGAGAGAGCTTCTAATAAAATGCATCTGAGGTAATAACAGTCTACGCTGTAACAACACAACGGTAGGCATGAAAACTATTGTAGAATTTTATGGCTTCCGAATCTATGCTGTTGCTACCAAGACAGTATAAATCCATAAGTATGGCTGGAAGAGGAGTTTTGGCTTGTCTCAGACAGAGGAAAGTGGACAGACACCCCACAAGGTTCTCTCTACATCTTGCACAGCTTTCCCCCTTGATATGAACATGCATATTCCTCATCTTTTTTAAGTATAAATTCAGCATTGTTTAGAAAATTATCTATGGTTACTTTCAAAAACATAAAAATGTGTTTCCTTTCTCAAAATAGAGCAGTGTACATTTCAGTCATGTATTTGTTGATCAAGTGGTAAGTACAAGATTAAAAAGCATTACTATAAGTTCACACATGATTTGAAATTTTGATTAATAAAAGTATATATAAAAAGTGCATACGTTACAAAAATTGAAAGTGTTAAGCAATATTCTACCATAAAATGTAAGTATTTATGCATTCTGCATGGAGTCTGTACTATTTGAATAGCTACAACAGCTTAATAATAACAACAACTTAATTTTGTAAATTCAGATGTTGCATAGATTAGATATGTGTTAGACAGGCTTATCTAACAAAAATTTTGCCTACGGAGTGAAACCTACGTTTTCCTTTTCCTCTGCCTTCTAAGAAAATCACAGCAGTTCCTGGCTTAAAAAAAAGTGAACAGTTGCAGTCATACTCCTTATGTTTCTTTTGCTGTTAGTCAAGAAAAGCAGAAGTCTACATTTTTATGACATGCTAGTGTCAGAAATATTGGTGGAAAAAAAATAACTCTGACACAAAGTAAATTACTGGCGCTGCTCCTTCAAAGATGTTGCCAGAGACTAACTTTGCTTTTCTTATTCCTTATTAAAAATGTGCATAAAATTAGTACATAATTTCTCTATTTTCACTGAGAGGCTGTAAACCTTATCAGTGCCATTCCATTGACTCTACAAGTAAAATTATTAGGAAACATGTATTTCAGCTGCGGGTACACTGGGATATGTTTTCTGTTAATTGTTCTGTACTGCTTTATAATTATGCTTGGTTAACTTAGATTTGCTTGTAATTAGTAATTTTTATTAGGCCTGATAATTCAGTCTAGCTTGTAATAGTATATAAAAATAGAAATAAGTGTATTAGGGAAATACTTTGGGTGTACTGAAGAACCTCTTTAGAGTGAACTGAACAGATGAGTAAGGTTACCCTCGATTTGCCTCTCTAGCAGGTAACAACCCTGGGCAGACTCCTGCTGCACCTGGAACAATGTGACTCCGTGTTATCCGATTAGTGAGACATGCCTCCGCAGGAACTAAGGTGCAAACAAGGCCACACGCTCGAGTCAACAATATGGATTTTATTTAACAATGATTGTGAGGTAGAGAGAGAGCAAGAAATAGAAAGAAAAGAGAAAGGGAGAGAGAGAGCACTTCAGCATCAAATAAAGTAATTTCAGGTAGGACTACAGTGCAATTAATGAATACAGAATTTGATGCAAGATTTCTTAAGAACTTGCCAATGGATTGTGTAAGAAGTGAATATCTTTGTCCTACTGAGTCGGACAAGGGCAGAGATTGCATTATCCTCTATAACACAAAAACTGAAGCAAGTCTTTGTTGCCTGCACTAGCAATTTTAATGTCCTGCTTGTGATATTGGCTTTTTTCATCTTGCAGTCTTGTGATACTCTGTCTAAAACCATTATTAGACAAGAATTCATCATCTGGGTCTTAGATGTTGTTCAACTATTTGAATTAGACAATACTAAACCTAGATTTGATTCTCTCCAATGTCTCTTAATGAACTAATCTAACTTTTTTAGTTGCTTCCATGAAAATACTGATTAGTATGTTCAGTTTATTCATAACCATTTCACTTAATCCTCCACAAGATCATTTCACTTGCTCCTGCACAAGATTGATTTTACTCAGTTTATTGGAAAACTGATGAATGATGAAGCTCACAACTCAGGTAACAGATGTGACAAAATTTCACCTTGTATTAAGTGTCTAAGAAACTGTTTACTGTGGAGAAATCAGGACAACATATTTTAACCAAAGTTTTCATGTGGCTATCTTCATGAAGAGATTTGTTTACTGTGGCTCAGGACTAGTTTTGTAGCTTAACAGAGAAGTGAATGGATCTCAATGTTAAATGAAGATTGAGCTTAAAAAAAAAAATTTTTCAACCAGTAACTAACTTATCCATTTTACAAAAATTCTTTATAGACACAGTCAAAAAGGCTTACCCTCTCTCACCAACTCATAGCAGTTTTAAGCAAAAGATCATACACTTCCACCCACAGCCGAGGAATGAGCCAGCAGCAGCTCCTATCCTCCAGTGCAATGGACATCCCAGTGAAAGTGAATGATGCAGTAGAGAGGAGAACAGAAAATAGGAGGAAAAACCAGCATTGTATAAAACCACTAAAAGTCCTATTCCTGCTATAATATCGAAACAAAGAAATCTAAAACAATACAAGCATGAAGATTCAAAACCAACCTTGTATTAAAAGCAAAGAAGCAAAGAGAGGTAAAGAGATAAGCTGAAAGCTCAGGTTGAGGATACAGTTCTCAGTATATCCCTGGAAGTGTGGTCTGGAAGTACTCCAAGAGATCAGACTGTCTGAAGGTAGGATTACCTACACCTACAGCATTTACCTGACCTGGATAGACTCTGGATCTTGTGGAATACCTCTAGTTATATATGTCTGAAGCACTATTTATTTCCTAAGGCCTTTTTTTTTTCCCCAGACCGTTTAGTTCCCGTACGACCTTACTTCACTTACACAATAGTGTGACCTCCAGGCAAAGCGTACTCAAATGCAATCTAAAGGACAACCTAAAATAACACCTAGATGATGATATCCAGTGTCAAGCAAAACACAGGAAAGTAGATATCAACTGAATTTAAAGCATGGTGTATTAGTAAATACATCATTCAGCCTTCACTAAATTACTCCATGTAGTTTTTCAACTTTATGTCGTTTTCAGTGTTACTTGCCATCAAGTCAAAACTAAAAACAGAATAGAGAGCATGCTCCAGTATGCTCCAGAAATATCACACAATCATGTGGTGGCAGGGATATTGTCACTTCAAATGAAATAAAATTCAGTACGGTTATGAAGATCATATAAAGCCTAAACTGCAGGATAAATTTATGAAGGCTGAAGTCCCATTAAAGCTGCTGCCTTTCTCCTTAGGTTCTTTGAAGGTGATAATCAAACATCAAGATATGTAAGGTTTTGTGAAAGCCCATAAAGTTTTATTCTGACTTTCTACTTGAAACAGTTTTAGTATTTAAAAAAAATGCTATCTACTTCTTCTCCTGATTCTCTGAAAACTCCTCTGATAGGTCTTCTCAAAGTAGCCTAATGCAAACCACCAGGAATCAACACCTCACAGATTTAGAATCATAGATCATAGACTACCACAAGTTGGAAATTACTATCAATCCCAACTCCTGGCTCTGCACAGGACAACCCCAAAACAATGGTTGAAGATGGGACTATTGGTGGTACTAACTTTGAAAATAGTATCACTAGCTTCTATATAATTGTTCAGAAAATTGATTTACTTCGTGATGATGGAGGTGGACCCCTGTTTCAGACTGCCCCACAGGACACATGCCTGAGTACCTACCATGCTGGATAGCAAAACCCTGCACTACTCTGGCCTCTATGTTTTATATTGTCTCCCCAACCACATCTGGCTCAAGGCAAATGTATACACTTGGGGGTACCGAATTTAGGATGATTTTGAATCCAGTTTTGAAAAAAAATCCTTGGCATAACTAATGGCATAAGTATTAGGTATCACAGGTTTTCCCCAAATATAATTTTCATGGTAATTTTTATGCTTTCCATATTACTAGATTTTTATTCTTGAAAAAGCAGAGAAGGTATGAAGACCTTAAAAAGAGAAAACTATTAAATAATGTATGCTGTAATTGAAAAGTAAAAGCCAGACAGCATCAAGAGTGTTCCAGGCAGTATAATGGCTTTATCTGTTCCTGAAAATGAGTCATTCTATTTCAGCAAATGCATGGTAGCCAATCTTAGTCTGCACAAAAATCTGTTACGGTTTTATGTAACTCAGTAGTAGATCTGATTTTAAAAATATATATATTTCAGATAGGGAAGCACATTCAAAATGAAAGAAAACCACTTCTTCCAACATTTTCTGGAGGAGGAGGAGCAAGGAGGAAGTTAAGGACTTGACAGTGTTGAAATGTCCCATCTCTCAATTAAAACTAAAATTGTAACAACTGTATATATAATAATGTAAATGAAAAATAAAGGTGAAATCAAATGTTTTGATTTTGTCAAGCTAAAATAGTCTATCTTAACTGAAGAACATAATTTTTGTTTCCTCCTGTTTGTAAACTTGACATTATTGTGCTTTGTTCTTTATTGAAGCAAAGAAAGGTTTCAAAATCACGAAGTCCTTCACAAAACAGAACTGCTGAACAAGAGATTGTCACACAACCCTAGCTGCTGTCTCTTAGTCACATCCTGAATTGTGTTCCTACATTCACTGAGATGTCTCTGTCATCATCCTCTAAATGATTTAAAAAACCCCAAAACCTTCATTCAGAGTGTATTGGAATAATTAATAATCACAAGTCTGCGTTAAGAAAAGAATCAATATAAAATGTCATAAATAAATTCTTCCTATATTGTCTTTCCTCATGATTAGATTTCACTCTGGATCCAACATGCATATATGTCTTTCACCTGTGGATACATAAAAAAAAATAAATCCCACTAATTTATTTTTCCAAACTAACACATTTACCTCTGAGCTTATAAATGACAAAAATGAGCTTTGAGCTTACAAAATAACACTGCCTCCTATAAGGGGTGAGGAGTAGGGGGTAATCAAACATTCCATGCAACACATATGAAAAACCATGAGCACTTTACAGAGTTGAATAATAATAGAGAGAAACAGAATTATTACAGTATACTGGCATTGACCATTTTCTCAGCAAAGAGCAGCTGTTAGTAATAACTTTTCCATGAGCTGCCAACACTGACATTTTAAAAGCAATTCTGTCACCACTGGCTATAAACACCTTAGACTAATGTGACAACTGTCAAGGCTCAGGAAGGCAAATAGAGAAAAGTTAATTTTCAATGGATATAAGATGCAACAAAAAAAATTAAAAATAAAGAAAGCAGAAAAGCTAATAAACATACTAGTTTCAATTTGATACTGAAATTTTGGAAAAATATGCAGACATACCACCTGCCTGTCTTTAGCAATAAGTAGGAAAGTTGTCCTCATCCCAAAAGCCTCTGCAACTTCAAACAAAACACAGACATTTCAATGTGCACTGTTAACAGGTCCAAGACATTTCTGCAATGTAATAAAAAACAAATATGGAGGCATTTCTCCTGTGGAGCCTCCAGCCCAGACCACTCATCTGACATAAGAAATAGATGAATTATTTCCTAAGAACAAAATGGAACCACTTCAATAGATCAAAAAGGGAGTATGTAGTCATCTGATAATTGGGACCACTCACTAGGGGGTATAGGAGTGTGTCTAGGCAGGGACTTTATCTGCTTCTCCTGTGCTCAAGATGAGTTATCTCATTTACTGAATATTATTCTTTTTGACATCTCTCTCTCTCTCTCTCTCTCTTTTTCCCGTCACATCAATGAAAAATATTCAGATCCGAGGTTTTTCCACACTAAAGAGCTGTCATTGGTAGCATCACTCTTTCTTTTTTTCAAATTATTATTATTATTTTTGGCAACATGAATTGGCATCTGCTGTGAAAGCTCACAATTTGCAGAAAATGCCAGCTCTAATTATCCTAGAGCCTTAACTTATCACTGCCAAAATGAAGGCAAGATTGGCATGCCACTTGGGTGTGTTACAACACAAGGTCAGACATTGCTACTGCTGTTACTGGAATTATCTACGGTGCATAAAAATAGCAGAACAAGAAAAGAAAATCCCTACTAATGGGTAAGGAATATTTAATCATCTGACAGTGGAATTTTCCCTTCATTGATTACCTCCCTACCCTCTTCTCCCAAAGAAAATGTAAGTGCGGACACAATAACATCCAAGCCTAAACAAGTTACATACATGGAACGTAAATATCACAACAGACAGAAAGTATTACTACTTTTAAATATGTTTTCCCAAGAACTGAAGCTTGCTGGCCTTATAATTACTCAGCAGAGTTGATATCAGTATTTTTGATATTTTTATATCAGTCATGGAATTGAAAAGAAAAACTCTAATCATGAAGCATCTTCAAGGAAATCCTGGAATTCTGCCACTCCAGTGGCAGGTATTGCAGCATACAGACCCTGTGGGAGTTTTCCAGTGTCCCCTCCTTCCCTGTATACTTATTCACGAGAATCCCTCATAATTGTATCTTGAATAAAAAGAATCAATTCATTTACGATGTTATTAAGAAAAAAAATAATTCAGACCAACGAAATTTTACTTGTTTTTGAAACTCTGAGAAAGTTCTTTATGAAATAGTAAGTGGCAGGTGATATGTCACTTCAGAAATAAAGATTGTTAAAAGCACTTGAAACATATCTTCTATTTAGAATTTGATATATTCAAATCCAAGCCTTCAAACTATCTTCAAAGTATGTAATGTTTCAGCTTTGAAACCTAAAAGTCTGTAAAATTTTCCAAAATTAAGATTGTAGGAAGCAACAATGCACCTCAGCAGGACTGAATTCTTCACAACTTCATTAAAACTTGCATTTCTTTAAAAAGTCTTTAACAAATAATAAGAAACCTCATCCATGAATAAGAGAATTCATGTTACATACTACTCTGGAAGAAAAAAAATAAAATCAAATAAACCAGTTTTAAGGAGCTTGAGAAATAAGACTTAAAAAACAATTTTGACTTGGCTGGTATTAGACAGTGCTCACAGTAATAGAAAGATGATCTGTGAGGCACACAGCAGCTCCCTACCAGCTGCAAGGAAAGGCAGCAGGGAACAAATCTACTTGCCTAAGAACCGCAGCAGTCTCAAAGCTATATAAATGTGGGGTACATTTAAAACCGGGCTTGATGTGGGCACAAGGGAGCAAGACCAGCAGAGCATCAAGAAGGGCTTGTCTCTAACAGCGTATTAAAGTTCTTAAAAACCTGCACCCTGGTAGGTACAGAGGTTGCTGTAACCCCATTGATCTTACAGAAATAAACAGGATAAAAGGATAAAGATATGTGAATACTGATGGATCAAGGATCTGTCATAGCTAATCTGCACTACAAAGAGAAAGAACATTTTAGTGATCCTCTGGCAATTGCTGAGTCTCAAAACCTCTTATCAGTGGCACACCTAAAAAGGCACAGAACAAAGTGAATTTGTAACACTGTTAAGAATGGTGCTATAGCATCAGGGAAATCACTGACAACAATTAAATGTAAGCACTGGTATATATTTAATATCATTCTGAATTGCTGTCAGCTATGTCAAGGTTATAAGCCAATCTGTGTTACCCTGAGAATGCCAAACTCCAACTGGTTCCCAACTTAAAAAGTGCTGACTGTCTAGGAATTAGCTGAGACAAGACCATATAACCTTGTAACTTACAATGCATTTTTTTATGCCAAGGACACCACAGCAAACAAGCAAAAGGGGACTCTTCAGCTGTCTACTAATTCTAGGAATCTTGGATTTGGAATTCCACTTAAGATAATTCATACTTTACTCCTTCAAGGAATGAGGGAAAAATGTGGCAAATCAAGAACTCTGAATAGATGTTACTTTGGGGAAAAAAAGTTGCTGATGGTTCATGGAACAGGCAAAAACACCCCATGTCACAGGAGAAGTGCACAATCACAATGCTGGATTTTAAACTGGATTTCAGTTTAAGAAATTGTAAAGTTTGAAAGAAACATTAACTTGCAACAGATAGAATAGCAGCAGAATTTTTGATGCTGGTGCACTTAGCATGACAAAAAGTTAGAGTATCTTTACATGCCAGAAAAGAAGGTACTATGAATTACAAAGGTGTTATTCAGGGTAGGAACACATTTTGAAGAATAGTATAAAATAAAAGATATTTCATGTCAGGCTTTTCTCTGAAGGTATGCAGATTTTTTTACTCTAGCCTTTTTAATGCTATACTCCATTTTCCTGAGCCATTTTGGCTCACTGTTTCTTCTTATTCTGATTAGATATAATGGCAGCAGATCTGTGTCAATGTTAGACCACCTTTTATCATTTTTTCAGCTACCAACAGTTAATCTCATCACACTTTCAATCAGTAAGTAGATTAAGTCACCAAGCACCTACAGAGACACGCCTCTTTTATGCGTTGTAATAAAACTTCGAGCACGTAAGGATAAAAGGCTCATTAAAATGCCCTTTTTCCATTTGAATACTTTTTTTTCTAAACTAGTCATAGCAAATAGAAGATTGAGAGTCTAGTAATGGGCCAAATCATCTGATGCTTCTGAAGTACCTCTATCCATTTAAGAGTTACTATAATTGATTTTTAATCTGATAATTTGATACCTACATTGTGGTGTTCATCAACACTTGTGAGCTGAAAACTTTTCCCCATCCTCAACAGATCTGTAAGAATTCTTTCAAAAAACATAACACAGAACACATAACTGTTTTTCATGTACAAACACTTGATCTGCCATGAGAAACATTGTGAAGAGTTAAAATCATTCTTTTCCTGCTACTATAGAAATATTCTGAGAATATAATTAAGGCAACTGAATGCTAGCAGTATCCCTGCAAAGCTCTGGCACAATCATGGAACATGTTCTACACTTAAACTGAAGAGCAGCTTTAAAATAAGGAGTTTAAAAAGATCAGATTTGTTCTTCTGTTTCACATTTAAAAGAGCTTTGCAGTAGACCTGTCTATTTTCCCACTTGCTAGTGAATGAAATGGGTCACCAACCCAAGTCCTAAGGAGACTCCAGAGCTTCTGCCAGTAAAACAGAAAATTCTCAAATTTTCACTGGTGCCACCTCACTGAATTCAGCTGAGATAAACTTAGAGACAGAATCACTGAATTCAAGATATTAAAAGGTAAAACTAAAGGAGCTCCAGCTTTCTGTTCTCTCCAGGTCATGCACCTTAGTTCTCCTGTAAGTAAATCCTCAATGCTATCACTGGCCAGGAGCTTGAGAGTAGCTCTAATAGCCAAGCCTAAGAAAGTCCTGATTTTGAAGTGTTTGCTTTTCAGTGACTAATGGGTGTTTGTGCTCCCTGCCCAATCTTTGGAAAGAGAAGGACACTTCAGACAGTGCTGCTAAGAGACCTAACAGGCAACATGTATCTGCTGACAGCTAGTCAATGGGAAATGTCCGGGCTGCCCTTTCTCCATGTCATGGAGCAGTCACTCCACAAAACCCACATACAGCCTCGCTGCCTCTCCATCAGCATGAGTGCTCCCACCTGCTCCATTAGGTGCTCAGTCTGGCACAAGGAATCAAATCAGGTCAGGTAGGGCAGTGTGCCAGTGCCAATTTCATCCCATGCCAACCCTGCCTGAAGCCCTTCAGACCAAGGAAGGAAGGGATTATCTTCTTCAAGACATTACTGGATGATACAGTGGACTTCTTTGGGTTTGTTTCCTTTTATAAATTAAAACACTGCTACTATAGGGGAAAATTTGTAACAAGGAATAAATGTGATGGGTGGAACAATTCTACATTCTGTAGCTTTCGTCTTGAATGGCTTGCAAAAATCCTCATTTAACTCAGTAAATATGTCAAGTTTAGAAAAACAGTTTTCTCTCTTGTTTCCAAGTTTAAGAAAAAAACCTGGAGCATAAGTCTTCTTCGTATGCTTATTTGTACTAGCCTAAGTAAAAACTGTCACTAAAACCTCTCGTGTTTTGCATCTTCAGCTAGACTTGAGGGACACAGAGCTACTAATCAAGTAGCAACCTCTAATGCTCAAGACCACTGCCTGCAAGTACAGAGCACAGGCTTTGTGTCTTCCCAAGACAATGACATAAAGGAAGATGCATGGGACTGAAAATATATTGTGGGACAAATGTCTGAGGGCGTATTTTTCAGCTGGAGGTCACTCAGTACGTCTGTAGCTCAATTTAAAAATAAAATACAGTTGGATAAACTTGATAATCCATGTACAACATCATAAATGTGAAAATGCTGAAAAATATTTAACAGATTTATGTATCAGCATTCCTAAATCATATTTTCAAGTATAAGCCATTCAGTGAAAAGAAAAATGTCAGGCCCCAAAATTGCATCTCCCTACCCTGCTAACCTGCTGAATACGACACATGCAAAATGTTAAATACATGCAAATGGAGAGGGGCAATGGTGCAAATACTGCACTTGCAACACTTCAGTCCCAAGCGTAGTGATCACAACAGCCCACCTCAGCTGCTGCCTACTCCTGCCTGATGGGGTCTGTGTGTATCTGACCCTACTGATGTCCTCTAGGGAGCTGGAAACTGCTTCTATACCTGTCCCAAACTGCCCTGAGGAGTCCAGACAACTAAAGATACATGAACATTCAAGAACTAGAACAAGGCAATTGACAAGTCTTCATAAGCAGCAAGAATATTCATATGTAACTTAGTAATTATTCAATTATTACATGATAATAACACTACGGAAGCCATGACAGAAAATATCAGACATTGTGATTTCCAGCATAAATTCCTTCAATGTACCAAACTGCCCAAACTGCCCAGACATACATATGATTTCTGTAAAAATCTGTGATTGTTCCCATAATAATAAATATATAGTCAAACAAAATTATTTACACATAGAATTAATAAAAGCACTATTCAACAGATTGAGTAGAAATTATACTGAATATACTTTCTCTCTTAGAAATTCAGAGAGACATTTTCTTGTGAGGTGCCACCAGTCTCGTTTCTTTTTCACCACACTGAGTACTTGCAATGACAAGAACACAGCCAAGAGAGAAACGAATGGAGTTTTCAGTTTCCAATAACAAAGTGGGTATCAGAGTGGTGGAAGCAATTCGAACCAGCTTCCACACTGGAAAACATCACTTGCATGTTTTCACATAACTTAAAATAAAATATGATAGTCATGGAAGGTATGACACATGAGCTTTTTGATACTGGTTTTCTAGACAGCAGCAGGTAACAAGAAGGACTAGAAAGAAAAAACGGATATGAGATGGTTTGCCCTCTCTTGCCAGATTTTTCTTTTTTCCCTGTCCTCTCATCTTCCTTAGGTGTAGGATGCATAAGGGTTAATAGAGTATTAAAATTTTAAAGTATATTTAGTACTGGAGCATAGAGCTAGAAGTGCACAGCTGCTTCAAGAACCTTAGGTCAAAAGATCAAAAAAGATGAAGTAAAGGATGACCTCTCAAATATGTATAATAACCCTGCAATTCAAACTTTAAATTTCTCAAGCCATACCTGTGTCATGACTCAGCAAAAAGTTATAGATTTTTAATTGGTGGGGAATTATTTTGCATTCTCAGATGAAAATCCACCACTGGGCTAAATTTTATAATTTTAAAAGAGCTGATAATGACTACTTCTAAAGACCATTATGATATTCATCATATCAGGAAAAAAACAACAACATGAAAACAGCAACAAAAAATCCCAAAGGTTTAAAGAAAGTTGAAAGAAATCCATGGGACCATGATCGTAACTCAAGTGGGACTTTTTAAATGAGGAGAGAAAAAAAGTTCTGTACTCAAATAATTAACAAAGAACTAAAAACCTTAATTTTACATACTTCCTTCTGCATTTCAGTGCTGAATTCACAAACCAAATATTGAACTGACCACTTCTCTTTCATTTGTTCAAAAATATGAGAAAGAAACCGATTCACTGCATGAGGCTGAGAGTTTAAATAAAAATATTGTGTCTATAATAAATAATGCCCTGATGTACTGTCACAACAATTTTAACTTCTTAGCTCTAACTAGGTTAATACAGACATATGTAGTTTTAAAATTACAATTTAGCTGTAGACTTCGTGTCTTCATGTCTTCAGCTGTTTTTCAGAACCATGTTCACTTTACACAAAGTGTAAAGGTGTCTATAGATACCTTCCATAGGAGTAATAATGGGAAAGTAAAAGGAAAAGGAAGAAAGCATGAGATGTTTTGCTAGAATTTGTTTTGGAAATTATTTTTAAAATAAGATATCTCTTCATGGATTTACTTCAATGAAAAACATTAGTGCTGATATTACTTTTAGTCATACAAACCTTTGACATCCTCATTTCTCAGGCCTTGCAGTTACCATGCCCATTAAGAATGCCCCAAAATAGACTGATTTTTTTCGAACTATTTTTAAAAGATCAAGAAGTGTACATATTTGTGATATGCAAGCATTATCAGAAACATAAATAGATATCCAAAGTGGGCTAAGCTGTGTATTAAGTTACCAAAACTGACACATAGGAAACAGGAAAAAGAGAAAAACACGTTTACAGTAGAGGCTGGTTTTGCCCTGGGCAAAATGAATAAGTGATAGGAAAAAGAGTGTTCATATGACTGACGCTGGAGGAAAAACAGTGTTTTGCTTAATTTGTCTGAAAGTCCTTGCAAGAAAAATGCAAGTTTCTTGTTTGGTTTCAGTATTTTAAAACTTCTTGGTAATCAAAACAAGGCAGAGTTCTAGAAGTTACCTCTTGCCTGCTGAAACTACATTTCAGATGCATTTTTATTTCCATTTCCTTGTTGAAACATATCTGACATTATATTTCCCCAGCTGGGAAACAATTCTCATGTGGGATGCCTAGCTATTTTTGAGACAGATGAAGACATAACTCATGCCTTTGGTTAAGGGAAAAATCGATCATTCTGATGAGAACTACTATATGGTTTTCAATAATGTGCTTTGGAAATCCCACAGGAAGGTGCTCTTGAAAAGATTCATTTTAAATTATGCACAGCAATATTTGCTCTCCAGGTTCAAGTTTTGGCCATAAATCTTGTATGCCACTATCTTTAGAATACGAACAGAAGTATCAACTCAACGGTGAAACTTACAGTTTTTAGTTGAGATAAAGGACTGCCTGTTTGTCAAGAATCTTTGAATACTGGGAGTCACTTAAGGTAAACTGAGTACATAACACATGGAGAATTAATCCGGAGAGATAAAAATTGTAGATAGTTTAATTTTCTTTTCAGAGGTACAGAGTGATGCGTTTCTGTTGAAAGGCTCAGTGAAGGTTAGGAACCTTCACCCTTGACGACATACTCACAGAAATACGTACATGCACACTTGTCTGAACTACCACTGCTCTCTCATGTTTTGGATTTGTGTTGTTTCTTGGGGTTTTTTCTATTTTGTTTTTGTTTGTCTGTGTGTGGGGTTTAGTTGGTTTTTGTGTGGTTGGGTTGTTTGCTTTTTTTTAGTGGGGGGGCGGTTGATAGTCACATCCTTCCTCTGTTCCACAGGCAGTTCAAATGAACAAGGTCCATGGTTCTGGCAAAGATTACAGCAGTTATACCATAATTAGTCTTCAGGAATTTGATTTTTTTAGAGATGATTTCTCTTACCTAGAGGGCTCTACTCCCACAGCTCCTCACCTGGGACAATCCACTTGTATTCAACGCAGGATCTCAGGTATTGCACACTGTCACACGAACCCAAGACTGAAATGACACTACATACATGACATGGCAGCAGTTTCTGCCAAGTCACTAACAAGTTGGAACATTTACTGGAATGAAAGGAAGTGCAACTACAAAACACCATACTAAGTTAAGCAGATGTACAGTTAAGCTCATTGGTTCTGAAAGAAGAGAGCATGGAAGAAAAAAGAGGTGTTTTAAGGAGATAAAAAGTAACAAAGAAAATGCTCTGAGCTTAAATACATGGGAAGACCACAAGCACTTGCCTGGGTGAAAAAAGGTGAAAATGGTGAGAAATAGAGCATGTTCCCAGTGCAACATGGTGAGGAGAGATTAACAGTTCAACCACAGCCTTCATTTCCACTTGGCAGCAATGAGCTCTGACAACCTCTGAATTAGGTGATTTCTCTGTTTTTTCCAGGTCGCAACTACATTTCAATCATACATCACACATGTGGGATAATACCCATTACTGGGAATAAACTCCATGAGATTCAGGTTAGAAATAACTCATTTAACATAATGTGCAAATGGTAGAGCCATTTCTGCACTGCCTTCTCAGCTCCTCAACCCTCTCTAAATATGTTTATACAGTTGCATCTTATTCCCTAAATGGTTAGTCCAGGCCATTTTACCCTTATAAAACAGACCCTTTTTCCTAATTAACTATTGAAACACATTCCATGGTCCTCAATGGGAGCCATAACAACGGAAACCTACTTAAATTTGTAGTGTCACAGGTGTTTTACTGTATTAGAAGGTTTTCAAATTTGATCAAAATCAGAACATGATCCTTGACCTATTGACATGTTGTGAGTTCTGTATCATTTCAGTCCTGATTTATTCAATAGAATGCCCATATGGGCTCAGGGACATGACAAACTGGGAGAATAAATAAATAAAAGCAACACTGCATGGATGGTCTAACCAGCACAGCCCAGCACAAGTTCTCCAGATACCTCTATTTCTCTCTTTTCTACCTCTCAGATCTTTCTGAGATTACCAAAGCTCTCCTACAAAATCCCACAAAATTTCACTGGCACAATGTTCTGCACATAAGTGAACCAAGAGAACACAATGGTGGGCTTGGGGATTTTTTTTTAAAAAGCTGTTCAGTTCAACTGACAATTTTCTTCTCAAAGTAGAACACAGAATTATATTAAATTGAAATCTAATGTATTATCTTTTCATCCTTTAATAAATGATTACTTAATTTAAAAATTAAACTGCCCCTTTGTAGGCAAAGGTTAGGAAAACGTTAAAATTTCACATATCCACTTTCTATGCACACACTTTTCTAATGAATTTTTACTGTATCAATTATTCTGCAGCTTTCAAATAGTACTGATGCCTATAAGGACATCTTGTTGCTTTCGTTAAAAGACATATCAATATATAGTGTATTAGGAATTACTACCGTGGATTGTATGTCTCCCATTTCAAAAGATTTACTGGCATGTTTAGTAGACTAGCAACCCAGATTCAGATTTGTGTTTCAAAAATTTATTTTAAAAGTAAGTATTTTTAAGACAGCATAAAATGACCATAAAATATCCCTAACTATTTCTTCCCTAGTAGCTGCATAAAGAGATTGACTGATTTCTTTACTCACAAAGATCTGTAGGTATTATGAAAAAAAACAAAGAAGGAAAGGATTCTACAAGGCATTAGTGACCAGTTGAGAATATCTATTAGTTCAATTACTGTTGCTGAGTAATTTAAGTTAAACAGTCACTCTGTACTGGTCACTATTAATACAAATTGAAAATGCAGAGATACCTGAATGAATTGTGTTTAGCCTGCAAGGAACAAAACTACAATTGCCATTCTTGTAAAATCTGTACAATTTTTAATTTTTTTAAAATACATTGAAAAGGAACTGAAAAATCCCATTTCCTTTCTGTCTCATCACTGCAGGAATCAAAGGCAGCTTGTAATCCATGCACTTGCTGTGGGAAAGACTGTGCAGTATCGCAGTGTCCAAATGGTGAACCATGATCCAGACCGTGGGCTGCCCAAACAGCTCTTTGGCCGTCATCACCTTCTCTGACGGCTCTGCGGCTCCAGGCAGGGAGCAGCACAACGTGGTGAGCAGCCAGCAGCTCTCTCTTGCAAGAGGACTGTGATGCCTGACCTCCCCCTCGCCTGACATGCAGTGTATCCAGCAGGCCATTACCCTGCAAAGCTAAGTGAGGTTTCTGCTTCTGCTAAAAGCCTAAGATGGAAGAACAGGGCTTTTTTTTTTTTATATATTTTTAACAAAATCTGCAGCCATGGGTAGTGTGTGCAAAAAAAAGGAGCTATTGCCAGAATGGCTTAAAAATAGTGAACAATAAGTTGGACTTAAAAAAAATCTGCTAAAAACCTGTGTTACACTTAGGTGTCAAAGACATGCTGACACTGTTCTGATAATTTTCAAAACTGATTGACTGGCATTATCTATAAATGTTACTGCAAGGGTGAACCCACCTTCTGGGTTGACTACAGTCAAGTCCCCCAGGACCATTACCATAGAAGCCAGGCAAACACTTACATAAAGAAGAAAACATTATCATCCAGCTTTTGAGTTCAGGGAAATTTATCTCAGGCTATGTTCTACATTTCCCTGGTTTATCTCCCAGGGAAAGCATCACCACCACACAATTACTCTCCTGGCGTAGGCACAGAAGAAAGGCAGCTCAGCTTGCACAGTCTTAAAAAGGGGGTAGAACGATGAAGCAAGAAACTTTACACTCAATACACATCCTATTTACTCTCTAGGGGAATGGATTATTCTTTCTATGAAAGTGATTATGCCTAGACCATAAAGTAGGGAATTAAAACCCAGAATACTCAGCATCTTGCTTGCATTTCAGTAATTGCCTTCTCTACAAATGTGCTGTTCTTTTTCAACCGTTAGTATTCTATTATTAGGACACCATGGATAACAATGCCTTTTAATTGTCTTTATCTGTTATTTGCATTTCCCTACAGTTGCACAGAATTTAAAAGATTGAAAAATAAAAACTTGAGGTTTTGTCAGTGATGTTTATGGACGTATGCTTTATCTGCAATGATGTATGCATTTCTTACACAAATAATTTTCCTCAAAATTTTTCATTAAAAAGTATTGCCCAACTGAACAAAATTTATCCACCTAATGTTAAAATATGCAAAATTTCATGTAAACAAAAAGGTTTATATGAAATGAGATCCATCAAAATTTCCCATTTGGAACACTACCACTTTTGTAAAGATTGTATTAGGTGCTTGTTTAGCAAAACACAGACAACAGCCTTGTAGGTTACATGTCAGAGAAGAAAAAAATAACAGCACTGTGGCCTAAATATCTGTATGAGACTGATGAAAAATTTTTTGATTCGCATGTTCGTTTATACTGTATAACACTTTATGTTAGAGTTTGCTTATCTTACCTTCTTATTTATGTAACTTACCTTCAGTTCTACCCACATATGCAAATTCTATTTAGCAAACCAGAGCTACATTATCAAGGCATCAGCCTCAAGTGCCTCAAAGAAACTGCCTTTGCACTCCCTGAATTTAAGTGGAAAAAAAAGGGCTAGTAGTCCAGGTTCTGGCTAAGTGCAGATAAAACAGAGACAGACTATCCATAAGCCAACATCCCAAACGAATTAGGGAGGAATACCAGCACTGCAAGTCTCACCCAAGAACCAACTGACAGCTAGCGCAACACATTCCCTCTGTGGAACTGAGGGCTCTGATTGAGCTGGAGAGCTCATTTACTACAGCAATGCTGAGCAAGGAGCACTCATAGATTTTTCAACTCAAACTGCAAGCAAACAGCGTGTTTGGGGTTTGTTTTTGTCCCCTGTAGATTATACAAGAGATCAGCACATCAGCTGGTCAGCACATGCCAAGCACTCACGACCACTGCTGGTCATCATGACCTGGTAGGGAAGACTGCAGAACAAAGAGGAACCCTCATGCAAACCTTGATGTGACCCCAGCCATGGGCTTCGTGTGGGAGGACACAAATTCACTAATTCAGTAATTGATACATGAGGCATTTTCCAAGCATAACATCCCAAAAAGGCAAAAAAAAAAAAAAAAAAAAAAAGAAAAAAAGGCACTGTCTAGAATTCCTCTAGAATTAGGGATTTTCTCCTACCTCCTATTCCCATCCTCTTAATGTTAGGAAGGCAGAAGACATCAATACAGAGGCTTTGTTGCAGAGTTCACAGACTTTATGACAGTAAAAGAAGGTGGACTTTCCTATGTCTTTTTTCCCCTCGAGTTACTTAACAAGTATCTTCCCCTCACTCCTTAAGAGTCAAGGCAACTCATATCTGGTTCATGTATCTTTAAAAGGCAATAAAAAAAGTCCTACTTTAAGCTAATTTACTTCAAAATTGCCACTCAGCCTGTACCAGTGTGCTTATTTGCAGTACTTGACTAATTGACACAACTATGTAGGGCCTAGAAAATATATTTTAAAATATCTCCTTGGACAACAGGAATTAAAATTGAATAAAAAAGAAGGCAAAAATATGTCATCTCCCATTTCCACACAGCTACTAATTTAAAAAGTTAAACTTTAAAACACCATCACTGACAGGAAAACCCCGTGTCTTGTAGACAGAGTCCTGTTAAAATGAAATAAAATAAAATTAATAATCCAGTCAGTAAAGACAAGTGTTTCCATCCAACACAACCAAGTACCCACCTAACTCACCATCTCTCCCTTCCCACAAAATTCCCCAGTCAGTGATCAAGAGCAGAGATAAAAACCTTGAATTTTCACCTGGTTTTAGGGGAAAGAGAAAGTTGTTTTGTTTTCTTGTAGCGGACAAAAGTCATCTGTGTACCTACCACAGAAACAGCAGGCTACTGAAGTAGCAGTTTTCTTCTGTTGTCTGGATAACAGTAAGTGCTCTTTTACGATAATTTTATTTAGGAAATAACGATGATTCAACATCATAGAGACACATAATGCGTGTTTTTGTACCGTTGGCAGCAAACAGAACAACAAGGAGAGGACACCTAGTGGTGGTCTGTGATACGCAGGGCTGGTACCATGGGAGCAACAGATGAAACTTTTTAATGCAGGCCCTGATTTGGCAAAGCTCTCACACACTTAATTTTTAATCACTTTAGTAAGAGTTAGCATTTCAGCAAGCTTTTATTTATGAACTTTTCTGAACCTGAGTTACTGTGATTATTAGAAATGACCCAGAAAAACTGGAAAATGGTATGTTGGTGTGATATGCTCAGAAGTGTGTTCTGTTAAACACCAGAGCTTTATCAACAGCTAGAGTGGATATTGACACTTACGTAGGTTCATGAAACTCAAAAAGGTTTGGTAAATTGAAAACCAGATTTCAGTACAAATTAAACCAAAGTAAGACATGGCTGCAATTTACAGTTTTTGCACATTTTGCTGTATGACTTTTTGCAGAACGTAACCTTTATTACATAACTTGCAATAAGCATTGATTCTCTTTAAAAATGGTTCCAGTTCTACATAATCAGACATCTCAGAACAAAAAATACTTAGGGCATATTTTTGGAAGAACCACTTCTTTTTACTCATAGATTTACTAAGTCTTGTCCAGTGTTTAGAATAGCTGTAAGCAAAGCTATTGAAGTCTGGGTTTTATACAGCTTTTGGAAAATATTTTTATTTTAAAGAATCAGTAAACTAGTATCATTGGCAAGTATAAAGCAAAGTGGCATATCATTTGGCATGGAATAATGTATTTATTTTAATTGTTTTTATCTTCTGTTTTTAATTGTTCAGTGATCTATGAGCATATTTAACTAAGAGTAACTTACTAGTTGTAAAAATAACATTCAAGGGTCAGGAGTTTAGGTAGTCTCATAAAACTTAAAGTAAATAAGAATTAGGTCCAGTATCTCCTGTTCAGTATTTTTAGGAACCTAAATTTAAAAAAATCCAAAATGAGTCAAAAATTCCATCTTAACTACAATTTCTATAATCACCAATTTAAATAACAATTTTTTCTTGCATATAGTTTAGTTTAAGTAAATACACAATGTATTGTCAATATCTGAGTTTAAAGGACTGGAATATTAGAACTTGTAGCTAAAAAGAAGTTTCAGGGAAGTGTGAATTTGCAAATTCAGTAAATTATTTCCTGTCCACATATCTCCTGTCCCTTTCTTGAAGTGTTTCTTCCCATTTCCACTGAGCCATTCATTTGGATAAGTAATTAACATCAGACTGATATGAATATATCAATCACTTTTCATATATATCCCACCACAGGCTATAGCTGTTCCATAACACTTAATGAGGAGAAAGCTCCTGCAATGCATACATTATTTACCTCAATATTACTTTAGGTGGCTTTTGGCAGCTTGATCCTAATTTAATTGACTTAAAGGGTGTGGAAATAAATAAAGAAAAGGAACCATGTTTGACCACTGTCATAAAGGAATCTTTTAAATTTTTGCCTACTCATCTTAAAGTTCAGGATATCAACCACCTGAATTCCAGATATGTGATATCTAAAAAGGAAAAGCTCAAACAATGTCACCCTGCCTTTTTTGTTTGAGGATGTAGAAATATAGGGATAACTGCCTGATGAACAAACCAAGTTGTATGATAAATCAGTTATCCATGAAGTGTCTCTTGGCACATTATGAAAAATGACTTTGCTAGCTGTCCTCTCGATATTTTTGACATAATGGTCATTATTCTGGATCAAAACACATATATTTTAGATTTATCTGCCCCACATTTGAAACCAACATGTCAGCTCATAAACAAAAACTATTAAATCCTTTTAACCACACACAAACAGGCTCCAGTTCAGTGCCATAAAAATTAGTTAACAGTTGCTCCTTGTTGTCCATGTGGAAACACACACATACAGAGCACATTAATATCAGCAGCAGTGTCACTGACTAGCCCTATGGGATCATCCAGTTATTGTTCCCCAGTAAATCAGCAAATGTCATCCCTAATCAGTCTTTTTGTCTGTTTGTTTGTTTTAAAACATTAAGATCTTATAACACACATTTTCCACGGAGCCATCTAGGAAAATCCATTACCTTCTTTATTTCTGATCTCTGTAAAACACTAAACAAAAATAACAACAAACAAACAAACAAAAAAACCTACCTTTTTATTCTTTCACACATTTCATTTTGGGATTTATCAGAGCCTGATTTCGGACTATGTATTCCTCTCTGCTCTTGCACGTGGGAATTTTTTTCAAAATCAGACAACGAACTTTTTGCTGCTTTATTACAGGCTCAAAATAACCCCAAACAAAGAAAAGAAACCCTACCTTTAGATCGTCTTTTACCTTCCTGAGAACATATTTCACAAATTTTACTAGTGGAATTAAAGGTGAAGTTGCAGTCAAGCAGACATTAGCTAAAGATAAACGGACTAAAAAGCAACCACATACTCTGGTCACTTTTAGTCCCACTTAGTGGCCAATTCAACTAATTTTATTTAGGATACCTGATTTCTGTTTGACAACAGACAGAAGGGGGAGAAAAAAAGGAATTAATTTCTCTGCCTGGTAGGCCTTTACAGTGGCAAGCGAATAACTCAAGCTGCCAGAAAATAATGTCATTGAATGCATTTCAGAAGGTTGTCTCTCTATGAAGCACAGAGGAGACAAAAGCACAGCTTTATGGTAGAATTGCAAAATATGCCTAATCATTTGCCTTAGTTAAACTGAGTACAAAACTACAGTGCTCTATTTCTGTGCAAAAACATCTTTACAGTGCTTTACAGAAAGGCAAAAGAAGTAGATTTACCAAACAGAGTAACAAAAAAAAAATTCAGGGGCTTTTTGGGAAACTACTATAAATTTTTTAGACTTTTGATACTTAGCATCATCCAGCATCATGCCATTTAAAATTATAACCTGATTTTATTTGTGAGATGGCTCTGCTTTTAGGTTTCTCTTAAACCAGAAAGTGCATCTTATACTGGAAATAACCAGCAGAAAAATAACCAAAAATTATACCAAATCATCCTTCAATATTCATTTAATTAAATCTTTATCAAATAGGTAAATAAGTTTATGCAAATCAATTTTTACACTGCTTCCATGATAATGCCCTACAAAAGAATTCTCTTCATGCTTACTGCAAGAAAGGTTTAGAAAACAGCAGTTATTTTTCCTATGGCTTTAGCACTTCTGTTTAAAACACATGATGATATTTAGAACTACAGAAATGAGGACAGGCAAAAAACAAAATGACTGAATCATAGTGGTATGTGCTAATGCACTGAACATATCCTAACCATGAGTATTTCTTAGCCAAATTGGAGAATGCCATAATTTCCTGGAAAGGTCACTATACCAAACTGACAGGCAGCATATCATCATGTCTGGAAACAGTGGAGTTGACAGTTTAGAAGGCAATGACTCAAAATTTGAACTGCTCATATTTCTTAAAGAAGGGCAGTATTTATTAAATTCAGCCTACATACAGCCTTCAAACAATGAGCATTCTAGGAAATCTACTCAATGGTAAATGGTTTCAATTTCTCCTAAAACAGAGAAATATGAACAAGGTTTTTTTTAAGTTGTCCATGACTACAAGAGTATTAATAAATTTAAGTGCTAGTCATCAAGCTCCAATTCAGGTTTAGGTGGTTGTTAAAATTTCTAGTATTCCTTTCTAGAGCCTTATTCTGATATTTTGGACATTTGGGAACATCACTAGGAGTCCATTCATGCAAATTGTATTGATGGCCCCAAACATATTTTGGTCTCTGTCATTAGCAGAGAGAAGATGGTTACCCTGTGCTGCTTTTTTCCAAAGAGGCCTTGCCACTAGCACGCGTTTGTAATTACACCAGCTAGTGAGTAAAAGCTGTATTACATTCTTGTTCTTGTGTAGCTCTCCACACAGATTGACTAGTGCTGTGTAGGAATAAGATCTTAGTGAATGATGTAGTAACTATATAAATCTTACCTCTTCCCACTGGTGTATGTATCTAATCAGTCTTGAAAGGCGCAATAAACGTAACAGGCTGAGGATTTTTGTAAATCTCACAATACGAAGTGCTCTTGCTGTCTTGTAAACCTCTGAATCCATTCCTTTTTCTACAATGAGAAAGATATAATCCACTGGTATTGATGAGATGAAGTCAACCACAAACCAACTTTTTAAGTAATTCATCTTAATGATTTTAGGGTCCAGTATTATTTCAGAGCTGTCTTCATTTACAGTCCCAGTTCTAAAATTCATGATCAAGTCCAATAGAAAAACAGTGTCTGATGCCACATTGAAAATAATCCATGGTGTTGTTGTTTGTTCTGTGAAGAATGTGATTCCGACTGGTATAATGACAAGGTTTCCAACCATCATTATGAGCATGATTAAATCCCAGTAAAACCTAGGAAAAAAGGAAGAAACGGAATGGTTGATGTAATGTGGTAAAACATTACAAAATGGTCTCTATCATGCCACCAACTTCACCAACAGATTTTGTTATTACTAAGAAAATTCTCATTGTTTTAACTCACTCAGCATATTAATGGTCATTACAGACAAAGTAATTAACACAGTTTATGATGTGCCTTTCTTCTCAAAAATATGCATCTAAAATAAAGGCAGTATTATGGTTTATCATATATGGTATATGGTATATGGTATCATATATGGTATATGGTATATCACACACTGAAAGGTGTGCATGTGGGGTCCTGAGCAGACTTATCCAGACTCCTGTCAAAACCTCTTTGTGGTTTTATATAGATAAACCCGATGTCTTGTGCCAATCAGAAGTGCTTTAGCAATGCAACAGTTTTCCTAAGATTTCTTAGTCCAAGTAGAAAGCCAAATATCTGATAGATAATATATTACATGTCAGTATCTCTTTGCAAATGTACTGATACCATTACAGTGCTGGAATAAAATTACAGAAAGAGGAAAAAAGCACCGAATCAAAAAATAGAAACAATAATTAGATAACATAAAAACCTCCATCCACTTTTACAACCTTAATTGAACTTTCATGCATTTTTACAACCTCATAGTCTATCTTCTTTCAGAACTAGCCAAGAAATTTTAGAAAAAATAGCTGCAATTTGCATAGTAATAGAAAGGGGTACTGCATTTCGCCATTTCGCTCTGGAAGGATCTAAAGGCTCCCCTCTAACACTGTCAGAATGCTAACCATGCTTGATACAATATGGTAGAGAGTCAGACTCATAACTTTAATATCCGTGATGGAAATGCTGAGTAAATGCACCCATTACATAGAATATCTATCCTGATGGAAAATTTCCAGGGGACAGTAGCATATACCAGATTTTAAGCAAATTATGATAAATCCTAAATGTTAAATAGCCAAAGAAAGCTATTCTTACACAGTAAAAGAACTGAAACGAAACTCAAGAAAGCCTGAACCCAACGCATAATCTCTGTTCAAGAACATGATCTGGTCAACTAAAATTGATTTGGAGGTACAGAAACCAACCAACAACAGTTGCCCATTGAGTCATTAGACTTTCTAGAAGACTGGAGGCAGCAATGGCTCCACAACTATGTCTCTGCCCCATCCCTCTGTCACAGTGGGGCCTGGTGCAGGGGACACGTCATGGGCACACCACCAGCACATCACTTCAATGCTGACCTCCAGGCCACTTCCATCGTACTAACACCAGCCTCCTGACATGCAACAAACATCCTCATCTTGGTAAAGGTTCACGGTAATCAGCAAAAATAATAGTTTAACTGGCCACCAAACATTTCAGAACCATGAGCCTAGCTTGTGCTAGACTTGCACAGAGAATATGGATTATATTAGATTTCAGAGATTGCTTCTTGTATTACCAAATGATCATAAAATCATAGAATGGTTTGGGCTGAGAGGGACGTTAAAGATCATCCACTTCCAATCGCTCTGCCACACGCAGGGACCTTTTCCACTAGACTGGGCTGCTCAGAGCTCCATCCAGCCTGGCCTTAAACACTTACAGGGACAGGGCATCCACAGCTTTTCTAGGAAAACAACGCAAGTGCCTCACCACCTTCACAATAAAAATCTTTTTGCAATATCTAATCTAAACCTCTATCAGTTCGAAGCCATTCCACCTTGTCCTGTCACTACATGCCCTAGAAGATAGTCTCTGTCCATCTTTCTTGTAGGCTCCCTTCAGGTACTAAAAGGACACAGTTAGGTCACACCGAGGGCTTTCCTTCTCCAGGCTGAACAATCCCAAAGATCTAGCTTTATGAATTCCCTTTATTCATGTTTAGCTTGGAAACAAATATTTCTATGTTTACAGAGTGCTGATCGGAGAATTGCAATTATTATCTTTGACTGCAAAACATGCTAAAGGAAAAGTAGCATTGGATTGACAATGGCATGAGAATTCCCAGTTTTAAAATTATTTATTCCAAGAGAAACCTGGAGAGATTAGATTTAACTATCATTTGAGAGAAGAGAGTAGTTGGCAACGTACCTCTAGCTGGTACTCAGAAACTGCATGAAATAGACTTTAAAAATAATTCCCTGTGTACCACAATGTGATTTGTGTCTTACACATTTTCAGTCTTGCAATAAATGTGAACACTAACTGCTAAAAATGTTCAATTTTATTCAGGCTATATGTATTTTTCTTCAGCATGTGATAGTATTCCCATATCTGGCAAAAATTTCCCAATTTCTCTTGTCTTTTTTAATTCATGAAATACTTCTCACTGAGCTAGATTCCTTTTCAGTAATCTAGAATTACCATACACAAGGAACCACTAAATTCATACATCACTGCCACTGTGATCTACAAGTAAAATTACCACAAACACTTTTAAAATGCTATCAACCAAAGTACTTCACGAAAGTGCTCTGGGAGAATAAACATCTTCAAGGAATCCTGAAAACCAATGGAAAACAATTCGGAAATAGTTACGAGAGGTGACCTTGTATCTTTGTCTCGCTCCTAAGCAAAGCATTGCTAATTTCAGACTGACCTTTACATTTCTCTAGCACAGGGAGCAGTTATGCAACAAAGGCTAACCAAAGCCACACAACAACCAGCCACCCAGCCAACTTCAGAGATAATACAGAACCAGGTGTTTTTAACCTACGGTAATCTGCGGTTTAAAGGATCATCACGTACTGTGATTATGCAAAACACACTGGTGTTCCTGATGCTGAATGTCAGCAAAAGTGGTAGCATCAGGGCTAAAACAATATTGAATGCTAAGGACTTTTGTATTTTGATTTTAGCCCACAATATAATATAAGCTGATTATTTAGTAAGAAAAACCCTTATTATTTTTCATTTAGAAATGACTCAGACATTTTCTTTTAGGAAAATGTTTCCAAATGCCATTCTGTTGGCCACGTTATATTTTATTTCAGGTGAGAAAAACTAGATGCAACTCCTTATTGCCCTTCTTTGACCTGTGCAGAGAAAGTAATACAATGCGTTCCTTGCCTACAGTTCAGAACATCCTACTATTCACATAACAAGAAGGAAGCTGTAAAGCCTCACAAGACATGCAAGGAGCTGCCATTGACACGAGATAGCCCTTTGTTTCAAACTACTTTTAGCATTATTTACTTATCTTTGCTACTTCCCCAGTGAGGATGGTTATGAACCTACAATTCACAGTCTCAAGAATTCCACATTTATATAAGGTATCATAAAATGTTGATGAAGAACAAGGTAGGCTTATGACCCAAAATTTTCGAGAATGAGGAAAATAAGAAGGAGTCTGGGGGTAATGCGATCTTCCAAAGCTCAAAATGAGAAGTAAGGCCTGACCTTAGCCCCACAGCAAACTGCTCTAGAGCTTATTTCTCAGCTGAAGCTAATTCAGTGAAGCTACTACTAGATGCCATTAATGGAGGGTGCAGAGGCCATCACTGCACTGCACTGAACTACTCCTGAAGCTTTTTAAGTGCTTCTAAATGCCTCAGAGGTATATTACCTCTGGGCAAAAAAAGAAAAAAAAAAAAAAGAAAAAAAAAAAAAAAAGTCTTCAAGTATTAAAGTATAAACCCCAATCTTAAGGCACATTTTTTCAAAGTTTTAAAACATTATTTTATACAGAAATATTAAAAAAAATACTAATTACTAGTTTGGAATCGTCAAAACTAGATGGATTCATAGGCCTCTTTCAGTGATATTTTCACTCATAATTTATGTAGTATATTTTCAAAACTTACAGTAATAACCATGTTTTTTCAGCTCTGGAATATGGTGCTGAAGCGTTGGTGTTTTATTCACTGCCACAGGCTGTCCTGGATAGGATGAACAGCCTGTTCAAAATGAGTGCCTACCCAAGCAGTGATAAAGAATTACTTAGTGTCAATTAATCACTGTTTGTATTAAACTTAATGTAAGACGCTAGGAATTCTAACAGGCATTCTATTTTCCACCTTATATCCCCAACCCAGAGAAAACTGAGTCTTAAGGAAAGAACTTTCATCTCTGAGTTAATTCATTGCATTATTTGCTGTACATACAAATTGAGGTTTGCTTGCTTTATTATTTCCTTTTTCTGCCCATCAACAGCAGAGTCTCAATTTCCTTGAATCAGCACAGTTTGAGATATGATTATCGTTACGGGACACCCAAACTGAACCAGCAGAAGTTGTCAGTGGTCTCACAAACCGCACAGCAGAGCTAGCGGCATCTCTCAAGCACTGAGTGCTGTGACTGGAGGCTGCAGAGTAGTCACGGCTTTGCTTAAGTTTACATTTTCTGAGTTTCACGAAAGATTGTAAAATTCTGATCTTTTATTAAAAAGACGAAAATTGTATCAGTAAAACTTCAGGAAATTCAGTCATAAATACTCACCCACATTATAAACTGGAAGGCCATCGAAAAAGATACTAACTCAGATTGCTTGTAAAATACCTCTGAAGCAAAACCTGATGCATCACAGATTAGGTTTTCGGACCTCAGATACATCATGATTTCACTCTACACATTCAGAGAAATCAAGAACTGTAAAAAAAACTTCACAAGCTTTCCTAGAAAACTTGCTTCTTTTTCAGCTAAATATTGTGATTGACTAGCAGATGCTCAGTGAAATGAACACCGACCTTCCTTTTCACTTTTTTTTCTTGGTCTCACCTTCAAATACAGCTTTATTTCCTTTGCTTTCATGGATCACTGATTCACCTAACAGAGAAATCAATGTCCTATACAAAACAAAATAATCTTGGTAGAAATAACAGTAATTTTTAATTTTATTGTACTGTATGCTAACAAACACTAAACTTGGTATTATCCATGTCAGAATTTGATTCTCAGAGGACATGCTATCTTTCTCTGGTTGTGCAACTCTTATTATTCTTCTAGTAAAAGGGAACAAAGCTAGACATGCCTGAAAACATCTGCAAATCGCAGATAATTATTGGGATGTGTCGAAAAGGGCAGGAGAACGAAGAAGGGAGGGTTTTCTTCAGAGGACCCAATTATTTTAATGATTGCACAGGTGTCTGTGCCTGAAAACTTCCTGAAAAATCATCACTTTTTTTTTTTACAGCCTTAAAATGAGGATATCCCCTTCTGCCCAGCTATCCATTTTCATTCCGCCCATCTGTTTCTCTCTTACAAATAAACACACCTAGAGCAAAACAAGCTACTTCTGGGAAAAAGGCATACAAATTAAATACTAAATTCATTCTATTTTAGCGAGAAATACTGCATTCAACATCCTCTATAGAGCAAACTCTTGTTTAAATGTTGCAAATCCACAGTGGATTGCTCTGGTGATTTTAGCTAAGCAGCAATTCCTTTTTTATTTTAAAATTCCCAAACTTAGAATTTACTGTAATCTGTCTCTGTGACCATATTAATACAAAGGCATCAAAATTACTAGTGGAGTGCCACTACGTTATGTTGGCCTGTTTTGCACAAGCAAACAGGTCACTTCTACAGTTGTGTCATCCTTCTGTATGGATAAAACTTTCCTCATTTGAACGCACCTCATTTCACGAAGCTTTAAGAAGACAAAACTTTGGGGCTGGTATTTTGTTTTGCTTTTAAAGGATAAACTGTTCTCCTGAAATTGTGGATTTAGGTTTTTCATGCTACTCTATTTCCAGCTTGACAGTTTTAAGCTTATATTCAGTAAACACAACCAAGGAAACATTGCAATGCTAAATAAGAGTCACTTTCTCAGGTGAAAATTTCATCAACTTTTGCGATTCTTTTTTAATTTAAAGCATATCAAGCTTAATGAACATTCATTGACTTAGCGAGGTAACCTGCTGGAGCAGCAGAAAGGCTTTCTCTACCTGTCTGAGACTGGTCAGTCTGGGACGAGGCAGAGGCTGGTGTTCTGAAACTGTGTTTCCCTGATTGAAATAAGAGCAGTGCTGGACTTGGGAATCTTCCAGCTTAATGGTTTCATTCTGATGGAGACTAAAAGCAATTAAAAAAATAACCTAATAATTAAGTTTTCAGACCACCAGAAACCTTAATTTGATTTCAGAATAATACTGGAGTCCATTACTTCAAGGTTAGTCATATATATTTAAAAGATCCAATGTATGTCCCTTGCTGGCTTTTTTTAAATATTGATATAATTTCCTACCTCAAAAAGATACTAATAAAATTCAGCAATACTGAGTCTTCTTTTTTCATATAATCATAGAATGTATCTAAAATTACAAACTTCCACGATTTCAAAAAGATTTCATGATTTTTATCTGTTTAAACCCACTTAACAGTGGCAATTTGCAATTTGTTGCTCAGTTGTGATTCTATGCACAAGGCAGATGATTAGATAAATGCATCTCTCAGGGGACCTGATCAGAGCCCAGTGAAGCCAATGAACAGCAATTTACTACTTTCAAAAGTCCTTGGTTTCTTTCATAGTTTGGTTAGGTTTAAAGCTCGAGTGCTTCGAATACTAGAAAAGAAAATCACAGTGCTGACCATGGAAGGGGACTACAAAACTACTTAATTAACTTACACTAATAAATATATAAAATAAATGTATGTATGTATGTATGTATATATGTATGTATGTAGTATTTTACATGCATTAACAAATTCAGTCTCAGATTTCTGAGAAATAAAGGTGCAGTAAGGAGAAGTAAGGTTGCACTAACTGTGTACAGGAGGGCAGGAGGGAGAGGACAAAGAGAAATTTATATAATATGGCAATAATATTAAAAAATTAGACTCTTAGTTTTTAGCCAATAATCCCCTAACACAACTGCTTGAATACCACTGATATTTGCAGATGCTTTTCCTCCACAGAAACTTATTAAACTACAGTAGAAAGAATTAAAGCCTGACTTCCACTTAACCTTGGGCAAGAACAGTGCACCAGTGCCAGTGGAGCTCTGATAATGCTTTTGCTCTCCCTCATATTTACTTAACTCCTCCTTTCTGAGCAACTTGATCTAGTGGGTTGCATCCCCACCCGAGGCAGGGGAGTTGGAACTATGTGAGATTCAAGGTCCCTTCCAACCCTGGCCATTCTGTGATTCTAAGATTCTTCAGCCGCACTCCTCATTAAAAAATTTGGGCAGTGCCCCTGTCCAGATAGCTACCAGACGGCAGGAAGGTGCTGATGAAGAGTCAGGGCTCAAATATATTTCTCATGGCAAGTGTTAATTCTGTCTTTGTTTACCTGATCAAATGCATATATTTCACGTCATCAAGATTGTTTCTGCATCAACACATGTCATAGCACAAGTAGTACAGCTTCCTCCGGGTCAACTGCTCATCCAAGCTATTAGACCACTGCTCCCAGAATCAGGAAACATTTTGTGTAGGGGCTGTAACTGACTTGTTTCAGTTTGATATTATCAGCCCTCAAACCAACTGAAAAGTGCCACATATAGATTATCTAAGTGTCAGCAAATTTCTGTAGTGGATCACTGTAAAATACGCATTCACATTCTCAAATTAGAAATGACCACTTTAAAGGCATGAAAAAAAAGTTCGAAAGAGACAGATCTAAAAATATTTCAGCTGCAAAATAATCTTGTATCTCATGTTGGAACACTTGCATTAATTAAGAATTTTGTAGTGACAGTAACTTTAAGAGTGCCATTTGGAAACATGACATTTAGGATGCCTCCATACTAAAAATTCGGAGGCTTAAATTGGAAGAAGCCTTCTGTAATTTTTCTCAACAAAGAATCAAGTGAAAAGGAAGGTAGCTTCCCAACATCCTTCCAAAAATTAGAAAGCCAGTCAGTATCACCTAATAATTTCCTTTAAAAGATTTTTTTAACCAATTCAATCTCTCCATTATCAGTATAATCTTTAAATTTCTGCTGATAGGGAAAATTCTATTTTCTCTACTTCAGAAAAAGAGATGATTGGGAAAATGTCATTCAGTAGCTATTGATAGATCTCAGCCAAGGGGTTTGGTGAGGAGACTGGCCATGACCACCAAATGAGCCAATGAGGGACAACTGAGGTTTTTTGAGATTAATACCTCTGACAAGAACACCCAAAACCAAGGGGTGGATCATCAAATTGTGTCTGACATATATACTACTACTTACAATTTTATTCTGATAATCAGAGGTGAAACTGGCTTTGTGTGTAGCTGTAAAATGATACAGTACATTCGGAAGAGCAGCTTCAAAGTAGGATTTGGTGTATCATTTCTTCACAAAATGCACTGAAGGCAAGAATGGGCTCTATTTTCAAACCAAAGAAAAAAAAGAGCCAGTCTTCAAATTTCATGAAGGGAAAAATTAGAGATGTGAAAAAGTGTGAAAGAACTATAGATAGATATGAAACAAGCTGATGTACTCCCACATCATAAATGAAAACGAATATACATGACTGAATATTTACAGTCATCCTATGCATCTACACAGATGTGCAAGATTCTAATGCAAGACCAGGTAATCAAAATTGCGCATATATATATATATATATATATATCAGGTTTAATTATTATTCACTTTACAACTATTTATAGCTGACTTTTGGCTACAAAGCCTATGTTTCCTTGAATATAAAAATAAGTACTGATATTTCAACCCCTTAACATCAATGAAGGTACACTCAAGAATCAGTGAGTTATTTTATTATAATCCATGAATATCACACTGTGGTTAATAATTTGCTTCAAATGATAATAAATCCAATTTATATTTTAATAAATATATTAATAACTTGTTTGTTCTGAAAATACCATCATATATTGATGAATCAGTGTTCAAATCAAATTAAAATTATAATTTTATTAATTTTTACTTACACATTGATGAAAAAGAAATATATTTCAGACAATTTTTAGGAAAGCAAAGGAAAGAGAAAGATCAAGTTCATGGCAGAGCAACATGGTAAGTAATTAGGGTCATGTCACATGCATCCTCCTTTAAAAAACAACTGAATTCCTCAAGCTTTCATCAATACCTGTGAACACCCATTGGACTTTCCTCATCTATCTGTAGGCAGCTGAGCCCAGGATCTCCCACACCTCAGGGAATTGACTTTCCCCAAGCCATACGGTGCCTCCTGAAGTGAGGTATGCTGCTGACATGTTCTCTTTCCCTAAACAAATATAAACTAGAGCAGGAACAAAACCTTGTTCCCAAGGAAGCCAACCACGAGACAGGAGAGGCGTTCTCAGTTCTTTGCTCCACCAAAGCAGAACAATTCTGAGAGGTGATATTGTTATTGGAAGTGTCCATACCAGAAGGGCTACGCAAAGTAAATGTACAGGTTCAAATCCTCTTCAGCAGAGGAAGAAAATTATTCTGCATTTTCCATATCCATGCTGAACAATTTTAATTCCTAAGCAGATAAAGGAGACATGTAGGAACGCACTCATATACACTGAAAATTGTATGATTATGGAATTTTTATTTTAGTAATTTTATTAACTGAACTAATCGTATCAATTTATCTGAAACATCAACTAATTGAAAATACAGTGTGCACAAAATGTAAGAAGTGAAAGGAATAATCTTTCACAAGCTTGATTATACCATTACCCATGTATATTTATTATGAACACCTTTTCACAGGGGAATGCACCCCGCTTTTCTAATTACTCAGCTTGTATTCATATCTCTCTGCTAGCCATTTGCCTTCCACAGTATTTAATGAGATGCAATGTTAATTTTAACGTTTCTTTATAACTTCCCAATTTGCATACTGCACATCCCAGTGTTACCATCCTTTTGACAGCATAGCGCTCTGCCTGCATTGCCAAAACAAATCAGCGCATTATGCAGCTAGACAGAGCAGTGATCAGATAGACCTGATATTCACTTGTTTAAAACAAAAAGGAAAACCCAGAAGAGCAAACAATGTAAACAAGAATGAGCATACATTATGCTCTGGTTACTGCCTAAGTAACCAAGCCCTTGTCAGCCCTGCTTCTGCTCCCCTCCTCATCTTTTCGTGCTGTTTACCCACTAACACTCCAGCAAGCTGGGCTGAGCAAAGCCTCATGTGCATCTCAGCCAAGGGTGGAGGTTTGAAATACAAACCAAGTTTCTGGGGATGTAACATTCATCGCTGACATTTATGAACATTGGTCAGTGTAATGGAATGAAATTGCTGAATGGCCCTTTTGCAATTTAATTCAATATAAGGAAATAGAGAGGTTTGGGGTTTTTTTCAATGACATTACTTCGGTTATTCTTAAAAAAAGGAAACAGAGAAATTCCTTCAAAAAAACCCAAAGCAGCACATGTGACCTCAATATTTAAATGGTTTTGTGATCTGCAAAACAGGAGATAGCCCACAATATGAAGCATTCCAGGAGATGCCTTTACATGCATTGATGCTTTTTCTCCTTCCCGCACACCTTTGCCAGCAGTACAGCAGGTCATTTCCACTGCTTGGTTGCAATTAAACATGAGGGCTTATTACATTTTATCACAGGTATATGCAGTAATGACATAGATGGTCAAGATTCTAAAACCAGTATGTATTAAATTTACAAACTATGTGTAGAAAGTACTTATTGAATTACAGCAGATCATTTGCTTGAAATACATTTGTGAAGTATTTTGTTTTAATTTAGTCATATGAAATGGTTATTGAGCCACTGGAAGATACATTTTACTAAGACCTAGATTAATTTAAAATTCTGTTCTATCTTCATTGAGACAGAATCATCCAAAGTGGGGTTGTTATACAAAATACATACACTAGATAAAAGTTTTTTCCTCCACGCTGCCTTTATTCATTTTTGTAAGAGAGAAAGTCACTTTAGGTATCAGAATAACGTGTCAGTTTTCAGACTGAAAAATGGAAGATTGCTAAAGATATTAGGATTTGAAAATTTATTCAAACTTAACTACAGGCTTTGTCATATGCCTCACCTATAAATATTGAAGAACAAAATATAAAAGGGAATTATTTAATAATCTGCTTCTCCACTTTATATTTTGGTAGAGTAACTTTGGCAGATGACTTTGAAGTCTCTTCACACAAAAATTCTTTCTCCAGTCTTTGGGTCTTCAAACAAAACAGTCTGTATTCCTGAACAATGGGCTGGTCTTGACATCAGACACCCACTGCAGGTTAGGGGTTGCAGAGGGAAGTGTTTGCATGCAAGTAAAGTTGCCTATAATTGTAGCCACTGATAAGCAGCTCTAAAATAAGTGCTCAAATAACTTTGTTCAGGGACCCATGACCTGAACTATAAACAACCGCAAAAATACCAAGGAAGCTCTTTACTTCCATACTGATAGATGACTCTTGTTTTGACACAGAGAAACAAAATGAGCTGCCCTTTCCATGGTGAATAAAACACCAGATGTCCATCTTTATCTTCCATCCACATTCGCTCAAAATGCAGTTGTCTAAATATAATAAATAGGTTTCTGGCTTTCAGCAAATGAAAACATTTTACTTTGACGATCTCATAAGAGGTTTTAGCCACAAGCCAATATTCCTCAGAAAGACAAAATCTAATTTAGCCAAATATTTATGTTTCATTTTTTGGAGGACAGTGAGTTATGAACTAATCAAACGGGTTTAAACTAAAAATGTGTAATAATTAGAACTGCCAAATAGATATTAATAATTTATTGGTGGAGAACAGCAAGAAATTAAGAATGAAAAATTATTAACAGAGCTTTTCCTCATAATCTTAGAATATCCATTCATCTGTAAACTGCAAATCAAAATATATAATACAACAAAAATGGAAGCTGAAACATTTTCACAGTATTCTGACACACTTGTTCTGCAAAATGCACAGCACCCATGGACGACATTTTTTAAAAATCAGGTTTATCATTTTGGGCTCCTTATGACTGGAATTCTGAAAGATGTTCAGGCATGGAGTCCAGATGCTTACAAGTATCTAGGTCCTGAAATCCAAAGATAGATGGGCTCCTGACTTCCATCTCGGATCTTCATCTAACATCCTATAGATTTGCACACTGTGCGGAGCACTGGGTAAAACTGACACTTTCAAGGCCGTTCCAGAAATGGAAAAATTTGCACTGGAAACATGAAACCAAGTTAAATATCATATTCCATTTGCTCATTTTGCCAGTGGCACAAAATCAGCGTGCACATTCAACGCAGATGAACTGCTATTCAGTGACACTTCATGGAATCACGAGTCAGTAGCCCCAGCAGGAACATCTGCCACCATTTTAGGCAGACTCATGGTACCTGCATTCCCAGCCTACAAAGCTAGTTCTCCTCCCCTGAAGCAAGTCTGAACTCTGTCGTGCTATGAGGAACGAGTGTGGGAGTGGAAGTTCACTGCAGCTCTCCCATCCCTTCCACAGGAAGATAAATTTGGTCTAGCCTGTGTAGAATGTAAAAGTTGGCTGCAGCTTAGAAATTACGGAAACAACCATAGTCACATCGAGCAGTGCTCATACAGTCCTGGGGAATGAGGGGGATGGTGGTGGAAATTGCTGAATAACATTGACTGATTGTATAATACTGACAGAATATTCCTCAGACCTGTCTTAATGAGAATCATCTCTTGACGAAAGAAAACTAGTGTGCATCTGAACAACAGAGCACAGCATAAAGGTAGACTATAGAAAAATCTAACTTCAGAAAACAAGAATAAGGAACAGTTTAAAGTGAAGCAAGAAATTTTAAACTCATAGTTAGTGCCTTTAAATAGCAATGTAAAACCAGAGACATTTGACTGGACTCAGTCACAATTTATGTTGTATTTAGTTCACATCTAGCTAATTAATATGCATATGAAATAATAAAATTATTACATACTGGATTTAATTATTTTCAGCACAAAAACCTTGAAATTGTTTTTGGACTTCTTTTTCCATTACAGAGAGATGAACCATCACAATAAATTCACTACTTCAATAAATAAACAGTAAGAACATGTGCAAATCCTGCTGAACATTTCAACACCCAGCAGTATATCACTGGATTTAATATTCTGTTCCAAATTTCAAAACCACATTTAATTTAGCAAAAACAAGTATTTCATATAATACTGACAGAATGCATGCAATTAAAAGTCTGTTTGGTCATGTGGGCACCTCATGGTTAGGTTACTCATCTCTCACTTTTCCCACACATTCAACGTCTACTGCTTAATAAGCCATCAGATTTCAGACATTTTCAATTCTGACCCTTTTTAAACACTCTGATAGATTGCCTACCATCTGGCAGTGCTTACTCTTGGTACCACACTCCCTTTGCATTACAAAACTGTGCTTCTGATAATTATATCTTTAATGTGGTAGATGTATGCAACACTTGAATTCCCATGCTGGCAATATACAAGCTGAAGGGACCATTTCGGCAAAGTGTCTGTGTAGCAGTGTATGGTAACAGTATGTTCAATTTCATCACGCTGCAATTCTCAACAGAAAGCTGCTAACCTGTCCAAGTCAAGGGAAATGGAAAATATACACACATTTTTTTTTTTAATTACTACAAGGCATTTTGAAAACTGCAAGAGACTATGAATAATACCTAAACTAACTTCTCCCTGCTAGCTTAAACAGACAGCTCAGTATCTTCTAGCTAACAGACTGAGTAAGAATGGAAAACTGCAGAGCAGAACAAACAATTAAAAAAAACAACAACAACAACAAACCCAAAAAAAACCAAAAACCAAAAAAAAACCAAAAAAACAAACAAAAAAAAAACCCAAAAAAAACCCCATGCATCTTTTCAATTTATTTAAAGGAATGCATTATATCTTCAGAAAGAGATGTAAGAGGAAGAAGAAAAGACAGAATGAGGGAGAAAAGGAAGTTGCTTCCAAATACTCTTCAGGGACTACATCTCTGTGCTCCTACGAACTTTTGAATGAAAGTTGCCTATAGCATGATTTCACTACCTGAAAATTAGACTATAAGAAATGCTACAAATAAAAGAAAAAGCAGGACTCAGTACTCAGGCAGTCACCTAGATAACAGTTTCCATGAACACTCTCCGAAAACACAGCTGTGAAAAACAGCTCTTAAGAACATTTAGTAAGGTGGGTATATGAAAAAGTACCCAATTAACAACCGAAATTTGATGTATATGCTTGATTTATTTTGCTACTTTTGTTTTGTTTCCAAGTTTCAATCTACCAGACTAATCCTGAGCTGGAAAAGCCATTCTTTGTGTTACTACCAGGCTTGTCTGGCACTAAAGACAAGGTGAACCAGAGTGACAGACAAGCTTGGCTGTTACCTTCACTGAAAAATCAAGTGCAAACGAGCCCATATGCAGCCATTCCAAGGATCCTGTAGCCCAGGATGTGTCTGGGGAACCCAGAAGCTTGCAAGTGACTATTGCCAGGCGCTAATAAGATGTTTAGGGGGGTAGTAGTACCTGCTACTGGTTTCACATCAATTTCTCCACCAGGCAGAAATAGTTAAGTCCTGCTGGAATTAACAACTAGACAGAAATCATTCAAGACCCTGATGGAAAACCTCTCACTAGCCATGTAAAAGCTTAATTGCATCTTTGTAGCCATGCTTTTATTTCATCTCCTGGGTAGAGCTGCATAGATTTTACTCTATGTATCTCACAAAAGTTCTGCTTATTTTCCACAGCTTTTCCCCAGAAAAAGAGAGAACAATCATTTATTATGGAGGTCTCATGGCATATTACTCTAAATTTACTGCAATCCACATATTTGCATTAAGGTCAGATCGTATCAGCACCACGCTGCCTATTGCTGCAGTGATGCCATGAAAAGAGGTGCTTCTTGGAGGATCCGATAAATCACTGTAAGAGACAACAAAAGCAGCTAAGGAAACATCAATATTTCCACACCTTAGTCTGCTGATATAAGAGGAAAAACACCTGAAGGCAACCAGAGTACAACATACATAGAATCGGAAGATTTAGTATTGGGAGGGCACAATTTATTACTGTGGGGCTCTTTACATAGTGGAGCTTTTGTGCAAATGTAAGATTCAGAGATTTTCAGACTGAGAATTGGATGGAAAAGAGTAATATCACTTAAATCGCCTCCCCAGCATTAAAAACAATTTTTATGTATATTGGCTATTTTAAAGTCATTTTAAGAAAACAAACTCACTCAAAAAAAATTCCCCCCTCAAAAAAACCAACATAGCTTTGACTGTGAGCACAAAGCAAACCATGCTTTCTCAGTTGAAAACAAAATATCTTAGTAAGATTTTTAATGAATATAACATTCTTAGAGATAGAAACAATAACAGTAGCACACTGAATTCCAATAGTGGACCAAATTATTTATAAAATGACATGCTTAATTAGATAATATATACACATAAACAACACAGAAGATAATAAAATAAAAACAATATTCTACTCTTAGCTATGTAATGTAACTTCAGTTTTGGGAACTTCACTGGCAAAAATGAAAATGGCTTTGGGGTTAGTTTTGGGTTTTTTCAAATATGTAATGGAAACAGTATGCAGCTCTTTCGTAATTAAATGAACGTTTTCTGAACATAAGTTTATTCCAGACTTATTCCAGTTGCATCGTACTACAAGGCAATAAGATTATTGAAAAATACCATGCAGCTTGCCTGAATCTGACTATCATCAGATTAAAAGATATTAACAGAGATTTTATAGAAGCTAAATGACAGTGTCCTTGAGGTAGTACTGACATTGACTCCAGCTGATACAGTTTTTGGTCATTAACATACCTTACTATGTGTCTAGAACAAGCTCTCCAATAATTAGAGCTGAATACACTATGATTTTTAAAATTAAATCATGCCTCTGGGAAAGAATCAGGAAATAGACAGCTAAAGGACTTTCAAGCAATTAACGAGAACTGTACTGTCAGGTTAAAAATTAAACATTGCAAAGTAGGTTAAAAGTTTCCTCTCCCCCCAAAAAAATGGATATTGACATAGAAAACAGTTCTCAGGCATGCTGTTGAGTGAAAGCAAAGGCGAGAATGGATACCTCTTATTTATGATCAAATTAAGTACATTTTTTTCACTTTTTCATATTCTACACTCGTCCCTAAAAATAGGTTTTTGCCTTCTTATACCTTCAAACTGAACCTCTCAGAAAAGCTGACAAAGTTTAATTAAATATTACAGTGCCACTGATCTTAGATAGGTAGGCAGAAATGCAGTACTAAGGACTCAAACTTTTTAGGTGACCTCCAAATTCATACATCTCTATTTCTGCTACTCCAGTCTGAATGATCAGAAACTGAGCCACTCAAATTTTAGCTTCATTACATAAACTACACACATACACACACAAGAAAGCCTAAGCAACTTATCAAATCCTATGCATCTTTCATTTAGCTGTTGTAGTCACCAAACCCCCAACCAAATCGTAAATCTAGACCTTTACGTATCAGTTGATGCTTTTACACAGTATTCCAATTCACAGTTCCCTTCATGTACCCAAATCTGAGAAACCTAAGATGAAGAAAAAACTTTTACTGACTCAATTATACGCGTTGCTTATTTTGATGAGCTAACAAATACAATCCCAGAACACATTTTGCAATGTGTAGCCATGCTAAAACAAGCAACTGGAATACCAGAATCAGTATCTTTTCCCCACAGGCCCAAGCACAATGATGATCCCATGAGATCTAATTTTTGATAAGTGTATATATGACCTATGGATATAGATCATACTTATCAAGCACTTTTTTCTCACTGCAGTCAAAACCAAAAAATGAGAAAACTGAAGAGGAAGTCTCACTATGCTGACTGTTTCAGGTTAAATTTTAAAGATTCACATGTAACATCCCCAAAATATCATCTTTGACTTCCATGTTATGGAATTACTCACAGGAATTCTGTAACATTTGGGGTTTATTTTATTTTGTTGTGGTTTCTTTTTAAACATTTCTCAAAATCATGATGAACATATTTGCCTTTATTTAGATTGTGTTTAAGGTGAGCATGGTAAAATTAAGCATCTTGCAGAAAAAAAAACGTACTTTTGTGCTTATTCATAGGTGCTGCCAGTGATCTTTGAAATGTCCCAAGTTAAATTAAAAGTAACTCAGAGAACTGAGGAATTATTTGAGTTACACTTGTTCAGCTCTTTCTCTCCACTAAACTTTATTCAATGCTTAAGTAACATGACAAAAGTGTGAAAGAAAATGCAGTGAATAGACTGTTATTCCAGAGCTAGAATGAACATAATGAAAACTGGCAAATGTTCAACATGTAAGTGAGCTCAAACTATGTAGAATATTAGTATTCTACATATCTAGAAACAGAAGGATGTCTTATTAATAAAATGAATCACTTTGCTTGAACAAACAAGGGCATACGGCTTCCCACATGCCCTAGAGGTCTGGAAGGCGAGTGGCTGCTGCACCAACCGTAGATGGACTCCACTGCCTTGCCTTAGTAGCTCTTGAAGAAAATCTCAAAGAAGACAAGAGTACACGGCCCTCATGAGTCCAAAAGCACAAAATGCACCTCTCTGTCTCCATTTTCTCTCACACATCCCTGCTTACAAGTGGTGCAAAAAGAAATGTCAGTAGCTAGCTTTAGTCGACTAGATTTCATAACAAATGAATCTGTGCTAGCCAATGATGAGACATTATTCAGTATGAAAAATAATAGGAACTGGAGATGAAAAACAACCTAATGCATTTCTGGCCTATATTTCACATCAGAACATTTCCAATAAAATATTTTGTTGCTTATTTTTGGTCCTGCATCCTAAACGTCTAGTTTAGATATTTGTTGCTACAATTCCACTCCATTACGTCTATGTAATTTCCGTCCACTTTGTAACATCCATTTATGCATTTGAGGACCATTACTGTATTTCTCTTTAGCCTGCCTTTATGAGACTTGCATTTTACCTGGGGAGCTGTTATGAAGTTTAATATATAACTTGATGTCAGAGAGAATTTTCAAACATTATAAATGCATTATTTAGATTAATGCTACAATTCTGTCATTTTATATTTTTAGGGAATTTACAGAAGTAAAGGGCAAAAATTGTTGGTAAGCAGCAAATAAAAAACCAAGCACTATTAATAATTTTTTTAATACTAAATGGTTCTCCATGTTTAGCCACATGCAAGGACTGAACATCTAGTAATCGAAATAGTTTATCTGCACAAAGTTTTTCTTTAGTAGAACTAAAAATTATAATCACCACAACAGTATTTGAAAATGATACATGAAAGATAGCCCCAGATGAATCTGTGCTTCATTCATAAAAACATAAATAATTTTTTAAAAAATTGTTTTCACAAGGAATGCACAGTATACAGTACGATTATAAATCCATGATAATCAGTTTATTAGTGAATTCAGAAGTGTCAATTCTGCAACAGAATCTCATGACAAATCCTGACCAACCAGAAATGACTACCTTGAGAATACAAAACTATGGCCATTTCATATTCCGACACTACCAGTGATATAATGTATCCATTAAAGCCCACACTAATTTGTATCTCAACCATTTAGTACAGACCAACATGATTTACGTCTTTCATTTTGAATACATATACCTCTATCAATTACATTTAAGTCTGATACAATACATTCTGTCTTCACTGCATATAGCACTACCTTCCAAATCTACTGCTCTATATAAACCTAAGTATGTAACAGCTCACAAAAACATAAATCTCATTAGCTTCAAGGAACACATTAAAAACGTGACAAAAGAGAAGGACAAAGTGCTTACCCTAAGCTCCTTAAGATACAACTTAAGATAGGTATAACACGTAGAGTGAAGACTGGTCCCAAAGAACAGGTTTTAAACCAACGCATGCATGAATTTCAGAAACGTGATTGCGAGCTGCACATATAACATGCACAGTCTGTCATGTCAGGGTGACTGCTGGTGGTCAAAGACAGGTCCAAAAGATAGGTGAAAATTAAAAGAAAATTGATTCATAATGCAAATATAAGTTCAAATGTTTAAAAAATTGTATAGTTAAAAAAGCCCATGAAGCACACTAAACCACGGCAATTGTGACTTAGAGTTTGGCACACATTTACTTGAAAATTGAAGCTGTACGTATGTATGGCAACATGGATGGGTTGCATAAAACTGCACAATATAATAAAATGGTTTTGAATAGAGACAGATGCAAATTCTTCTGTAACTACCCAGACATACACATGCAAATATTATTGTCTTTACCCTGATTAAAACCCGTTGAAACCTGGCATTAAATAACTTACAAGGTATTGCCAACAGGGCCTTCAATGATTTATAAAGATCTATATGATAAACCTCAAATATTCACATGATACCTTAAATGTGTAAACAAAAAGGTTTTGAAACTGGAACAGCACACAAGCTAAAAAAAATCCAGCAAACCTTTGCTATTCACTATCCTCTTAAATTTTCTGTTCAAGTTTTAGAAGTAATTCTGCTTTTATTTTACTCTTATCATTAAAATAAGGTTTTGAGTTTCTTGAATAAATGAGAAGTTACCCAGAGAGACAAAATGTCAACAGTTTTTTTTCCCTATTGTTGCAAGCTAGTTTATACTTTGTATTCATCTACACAGAGGAAAAAGACCCTCAGCACTGCCTGCACTGCACCTCTTTACCTGCTACACTGGCACACAATGCCACATTACAGTCTCACTTCACTTCATCATGAAGCCAGTTAAAATTTTTGTCCCCACTTCCAGACAAAGGCTGTTCCCAAACATCAAGCTGACTGTAACCATCAGAGTGTGAAGGCTACATTTACGCATACACGTATTATTTCCACTCAGTCTGTCTCATGCATTGCTATTTCTGGTCAAAAGATGCCACTCCGGTAGTAACTCTGTTTTCTTTATAGATTGCTGACTACATGCCCCAGCCAATGTGGTAATAAACCCGAGATTTCCTTGACAGTGTGGGTTTCTCTATGGGGCCACATACAGGGAGGGCGGGAGTGATATGCTACAGGGCTGGACAAGCAGCCCAGACACATACAAGCAAGCCCTGTGAACATTAAAGAAACTCCTGACATGCCAAAGGACATGGAGTAATTAATCATCTAAAAACCAGCCACATACATTTCCATTAATACCAGAAGGCCATGACATATAAAAGTCACCCAAAGCCCATGTCCACCACAAATCTGCTATGAAATAAATGAAATGTGTGTGGCAGCAGCAGAACCATGTGCAGTTGCTCCCATCTCCTGTCGGCTTTGTCCTGCTCTCATCCAGCAGCTGCAAGGCCACAGGGCTGGACCAGTGATGCTCTCCAGCAGGCTCATTCTTCCACATGTGAGAATGGACAGCCGGAGGCACTCAGTATCTCACAGAATGCACACAGGACTTCAGTAAACTCTGACTGATCAACAACTCACTTCTGTGACTCATGCAATTACACAGAATTGTTGTCCAACTTTAGAGATACAGTAATCACAGCTGCAAAGAGAAAAACAGAGGCCTTGTGCTGGGTTTGATGTGCATTAGGTGCTCGGTTTACGTAACAGCTTCCAAATTGCACATTAACCTCAGAAGACTGGGAAAAGACAACCAGGATCAAAATGGTCCCCTTGTGGAAAAATTATGTAATACTTATTGAATTTAATCCTCCAAGGGTGTATCTGCCCGATGAAGAGACAATTCTTCCCTGAAACACGAGCAGGATGGAGAGCCATAAAACTAAAGACCAAGCCTCACAAGGCTGCAAGTAACTAATTAATTCACAGAGCACCGAGTTTAGAGACACAGCTTCCACACTCTGTTCATACCAAAACAAGGGGCAGGAGGGCACTGGGATGCTGCCCACTCCTCCAAACATCACAACAAAATACCACTTGGTGTAGATAAATATACTGTTTTACAAATAAAAATGAGAATGAGATCAAGAAATATAACCAAATACATCAAACTATCCCAGGAAATGCATACAAACATGCAGAACTAGGAAAAAAAAAAACGAGTCCCCAGGAGCTTATACCAGAATTTCCCACATTTTACATGATTAATCCAGTATTTTCTTAAGTGTGTCTATGTTTAAAGTTTACTGGGATTTCTATTTTCATATGCGCCACAAATACCCTAATAAGAGCTGCATTTACAAAAGCACTATACATCTTCTCATTTGGATAACCTAAAAAACTCAGCTTTCTACTTTTTTCTTGTTATTTTGGTAGAAAATTTAGTTCTTTCCCCTGATGGTATCAAAATCAACACAGTGGCTTGGGAATACCTGTGTCTCTGGATGTTTTAAGGCTTGTCTACACACAAGCATTACATTGTTACAAATGGCATGCAAAAATAAATCAAGGCAACTCCATCCTTACATATACATTTATTCTGGTCAGAGACACTGTTAGATGGGGCTTGAAAGCGCTGTCGTAATTCCCAAATAAGAAGGTGAATATACTGTATAGTACAACTTCTTCACACATTTCACACTGCCACCCAAAAAGAGTTGTACCACTATACAGCTGCAATTATTTCGGGAGAAACAACACACACATCTCATATTTCTCATTAAAACAGTCCTAACTGGCTAAAAAATTGGGTCTAGAGCAGGCCACATCATCCCAATACTAATGAAAGATTAAGAACTTTAATTAAAAACCAAACACTTAGTCTAATAAAATAAAAACTTTTAAAAAACCACCAGAAAATACCAGTTAATTTAAGAATTTGCAGACAACAGGCCTGAAAAGGATGCAGTGTTGTTTACTCCTATTGAAAAAAATAGGGAAACATATGCTATGATCTCTAAACCTTCCCACTCAAAGAATTAGGACAGAATTAGAAGATATTTCTGTAATGAAACAGAATGAACATGCTTATCACGTATTTCACAGAACAGCTTAAAAAGTTACATGCTGCAAAATATGACAAATAACCTCATTCATTTCTGCAGGATCCTCACATGGATGAAGTTGATACACACACATGCACACACGGGTAAAGATGGGGCTATCAAACCCCCCTAATCCCCTATGCATGGGTACCACAGCACCAGATGTGACCTGCTGCATCCCTCTCTGGTAGAAAGGGAGTGGGTGCTTGGCTCTCTCCCCTCTTAATGCACCCACTAATGCAGCTGTGCTGACATGCAACGGGGGGGGAAAAGGTACTCCAGGAAAAGGAGAGCAGTTTATTGCCTTCAGGGAACCAGAAAAACAAGCAGGGATTTGAAGAATGATTTCAAGTCATAACTGAGTGCTGCTGTGCTCCTCCACTCCTGTAGCTGTACTGCTCTCAGGCTTAACTGCAAGGTGCTAGCACAGCTCATTGTGAAACACCTCACTCCAAACAGTCCCGCAGAAACTTGGACTTTGAACGTATCTCCTCCTGTTCCCACTGAAAGAATGTTCTGTTTAACCCAGTTTTTTCTTAGAAGATCCGTGTAACTATTGAACATTCTGGATTTTCTTTTTTTGAACACAGTCTCCAGTGCAATTCACTTATCGTATAGACGCAGGTTGTTCAATTCAAGCTGTTGATTAAATACGCTTAACGACATCGATAGTTCCTCAGAAAATATCATAGAAAGTGTTACATTTATAAAGGCATACAGCCAGCTGGCGTAGAGAATGGAGTGAAATAATCTTACACTTCAAATGTAATTTTAAAGGGAAATATAACTTCTTGGGCATTTATTTGCACCACTTGCTGTATGAATATTCCAATCCTGCATCCATACAGCTTACTGTGAAAGCAATGCTAATTTGCCATCACATTTACCTGTCTCCCTATGAAAACATAGTTTTCCATGCATCACCTGGATAAACTTATTTTACTGTAACTCTGACAGAGACGCGCTTCCTTCTCGCAACCCCTGGAACAAGTGTTTACACCGGCTGCTCAGGGAAGGGCAAACGTGTGCAGACACCGGGATTTTACTGATGCTGATGCAGCTGTGTAAGCCCGCGGGCGAGCTCTCATCCCCCCGGGGCAGAGTCGTGCCCGACGGCCCGCGGCCCCGCGGCGCAGGCAGACCGGGACGGCGGGATAGAGAGCCATAAGCTCAGCATCCTGCCTCGGGGGCTGCGGGCGGCGCCCCGGCCGGCGCGGGGCCTGTGGGGCCGTCCCGGGTGCAGCACGCTGGAGAGCGCCGGGCCGAGCCCCGGCAGCCCCGGCCCCGGCCC